>MU005772.1:1532909-1555752 GCA_010093715.1 Pleomassaria siparia CBS 279.74 | reverse complement strand
ATGTATGAGTGGATGTACAATCACACGAAAGGGCCGTCACGCGGATCTCGCCCTGTGCTCATGTTCTCTAGGTGAGCCCTTGTCTGCCTTGCAACCCATGCTTGTCGGACAAAGGTCTTCTTTTCAATGTATGCTCGTACGGCGTGCGTGTCACTTGTTTAGAACCCCTCGTCCAAGTTTCTTTTCCATGAAGTCGAGCTGATTTGATCCACTCCCTCGACTACCCAGGATACTCATGATTCAAACGAATGAATTCACCATGCCTGCAGATACCGCCCCTATGGTGAAGTTCCAAGATTCTCTCCGCAACTATAGAGATCACACGACCTCGTACACCCAATACTGTGGACACGTTGTCTTGCACTCGCACACTAACTACGACAGGACTTGTCTTCGCACTCGCTACTAACTGAATTGCAGTAGTAAGGGGTACGATTACTATCGATCTTACTGTTTACATCTGATTCCGGGCATGTTTAGGAGCACAGGATTCTTTGCAGGGCTTGTATTCACGGCCGGACTCCCACTCGGACAGAAGGAGTACGATGGTATTAAAAGGGGCACTGGTTTGGCCGTCTATGGCAATGTGACAGTTTGATATCATTGAATTATCTTTGTTGCCCTATCCTCTTCAACCCTCCCTCTCGGAATGAAATCCACCACCATCTTCACAGGTCTAACCTTCGTCGCTGGTACCGCAGCTTCTGCCATTCCCACCCCCATTCTTGGATCAGAAGCGTCCATTGTGCACTCAACATTCTCCTTCGTGGATTGGGTTAACAGCATCATGGTCGATTCCCAAACCGCGCCCAGTCCCGAGGAGGCTATCGAAGCGTTCACTGCCAATAGCTTGGCTTCTCGTATGTCTACGTTTACTGAGGATATGCGCTTCAGAGAGGATGAAGTAATGACTCCGACCTACCTTGTAGTTGAGAAGCGCCAGACTTTCGGAAGCTGCCAACAGATCACCGAATGACCAGCTCGGGTGCGTGAATGTAACACCCTTATCAAATCATCTTCTTTCCCTACTTCACCTCGTCTTCCATCATACATGTCACATCCGGCACTCTGCTAACTGTATGGGAAACAGGTCCCCCACGCAGTATGGTGCATCAACCGCCTCGCAGCCCGTGGCGCCGAAGGCCATAATTGCAACGTGTGGAGCAGCCCAAGCATTCATTGCATACATGGGACTACGGAAATCGCTACTGTGCGTGGGACGAGCACTGCACCACATACTGTGAATTGTAATGATCTCGCCCGTTCCGCAGGTTTGATCATGGACCTCTGCACAAGGGGTGACAGTACAGTCTCGGGCATATCGTACATTCGCCAAGGTGGGGTGGCTGTTCACATTGTGGGCAGATAATTAGCTGTGCCGGATTTATAGAAGTAGCAAACTCTCACGCTGAGTGCCGGACCACTCGTCTCTCGTGTGACCTTGGTGTGTTAGTCAGATGGAGTGCTGGCCGATGGGAGGGCGTGGTAGTAGAGACACTTCGAGGATTGGCTTTGTGATAGTCTACTAGAGAACTGCGTTCAATGCCGTTCGTTTCTCTATACCATATATCTTTGCTTTTCTACAACTCTCAAGCCAAGCAATATCTCTCTCAAGGCAAGATCAACCGACAGCGCAAATACTAGTACAAGATAGTTGATGCAGGGATCAATTCCAACCCAACACCATATACTCCGAGGATCCGCCTCTTACGCAGACGTGAGTTCTGCAATTCTCTCCTCAATATCCGACACGGCTCTGAGCTGCAATTCAATTTCTTCCTTCTCACTGTTCAAAAGTTAGCTTCTGTCCTCCTCATAAAGACCAACTTCACTTACTCCTCAAGTTCCAATCTCCTTTCAGCATCCAACTTTGTAAACACAAAACCGCCCTGCCCATCAAATTGCAATATCTTTGAATGATACTTCCACAAACTCCTCCGATGACTGACTGTCATCAAGGTAATGCCTAGTTTCTTCGCCTCATCGTACATTACTCGCTCAATCTCCAACGTCACACTTGACGTGCACTCGTCCAAGATAGCGTATTTCGGCGCGTGGTAAAAGAGGCGCGCCATAGCGACGCGCTGTTGGAGACCGCCGGAAAGTACGTCCGTCCACTCTTGCTCCGCGTCCCAGCCGCCAGGCCGGTCGACGATAGATTCGATTTCTACAACAGATAGGATGTTGAAGAGATCCGCATCGGTGATGCCCTTATCGCGCATCTCACGCAAGTTATCCGGGTAGATGATTTGCTGTCTCAAGCTTCCTCTTGACAAGTATGGTCGCTGTGGGATATAGAAGATGTCTTCAAACGGTGGTTTCCTCACAGTGCCGCCGTACACAGGCCACAACCCGCCCAGGATCCGGAACAGACTTGACTTACCACAGCCATTGGGGCCAACAATGAGGAGATGGTCACCAGGCTTGACGGTGAAGCTCAGAGAGCGCACCAGGACATCGCCATTCGGACTCACGATTGGTACGTTGACAAACTCAATGTCTTCACCTTCTGAGACTTGTCCACGCCCGCTGAGAACAGCCGCGTTCTCCTCGGTGTCGGCAGAGGAGACGAGCTTCTTCTCGAAATGGCCGGCTTGGATGTCGTCGATTACGTCCAGGAGTGTCGATACGCGGGATGTGTAGCCTGCCAGCTCGGTAATCTCTTTGTAAGAAAACATGACGCGGCCGAAGGCGTCAGAAGACATGAGCAGCATGCGTCTATTGGTCACGAAGCCTAAGGTATGAATTAGTATAGAGTATCCATGAGAAGCGCCGGGGATGCATACTCTCTGTCCGATCACCCATACTCTTGCCGTTCGTTCCCGGAACCTTGAAGAACACGGGAACACTGCAAAGCAGCAGGCCCAGCGCGCCCCAAAAGTACTTGATGACAAAGTCCTCCATAACACCATGGTAGAACCGTCTCCTTAGTATCTTGTTCACATGCTTGATTAATGTGAAGTATCCTTTGTCCAATGTATCCTTCTCCGCCTCATGTCCATGGTACAGCGCCACTTCTTCACTATAATCAATAAGCCTCGAATGTTGAAACCTAAACTCGCCCTCCAATCTCGCTTCGTCGGCGACATATCGTCCAAATGGCGGCGTGAGCGCGCGCATGACACTGGCCGAGATCTGTACTAGCAAGCTCATGAAAAAGAGGCCTTCGCCTCCTACGCTTCTTGATAACGAGTAATTGTATATTATAATGTCGAGGACGGGTTTTGCGAGGTTGGAATAGAGTTCTGCTAAGCTATTCGAGAAGCGTGCTACATCGACGGTGATGAGCTGGTCGGCGTTTGTGATTCGATCGTCGAGCGCCGAGAGTGTGTAGAAGGTCATTTGGGAGAGGTATTTGTTGTGTATGTGATTGGTGAGGCGTGTTCGGTATTGTAGGGAAAGTTTGCATTGGTGATAGGAAAGCTGTGGTCACGTCAGTCCTTCATCCCACATGATAAATTGAGGGAGCCCACCATCGAGTTTGTAAATGTTGCCGGAACAGCGACCGTCATCCACCACACTAGCCCCGTCAAGAAATCTTTACCCTTTCCCCTCACAAGACTGCTCACGAGCCTTCCATCCAGCTCCGCAACATATAAGCTGATCATCGTCCGCAGCACCAAGAAGATGCTATGACTGATCAACAGCCTAAACTCTTTGCTCTTCCACCCCGGAATCACAATCTTCAGCAATCTGAGTAGATTCTTGAAGAACTCCCTGTTCAGCTCTACCTTCTTCCGGCTTGTCGCCTCTCCCTCTCCTGCCCCAGTCCCAGTCTTCTTGCGCTCAGAGATACGCAGCGACGCTGCCTTTTGCTCGGCGATGGCATTGCGGATGCGATTAATGAGGGAAACGAAGAGAGTGAGGTATACTGCGCGCGATATGCGCGTGCGGTTCTGCAGATAGCGGACGGTCAAGTCGTTGACGATTGCTTTGACGGACTGGCCGGAGAGGCGGTTGGCCGAGGTAAAGCTCGATAACTTCGACAACACGGCCATTGCTGCTGCAAGATCTTCATTCGGGGATCGTAGAGGGCGGTTGGTGGTCGTGGTTCGAGGCGCGAAGTGTGGTCTGCATGGCACATGGCAGACGCTGAGGCGTGGCGCGCATGTGAAGTCTGACGCAGCCACTCGGCCTCGGTTCAGGACATCTATGATCTATGTAGGTGAAACGGGCCCGTGCAGATCCTGGAGCTGCCCAATCAAGACTAGCCGATTGCGGGGAATGAACTGTGGAGAATCAAATCTTGGTTCTGTAATCTCAGATGGTTCAAAGTTCAGGATAACACTTTTGCAAATAATATAAGTTATGCGTCCCCAAATCTCCATATCTCCCACTCAGTAACTAAACGGGCGTATCTTGAACTTCGCATTCTCTTCCGGCAGTGGCGCAACCGGCAGCTCCAAAAACTCGGGATACAAATACCACGCCAAATGCCTTTCCTCTAACTGGTTCACACTCCAACCATTCCCCAACCAAGCCATCCGATTGACCCTCCTCTTCTTCTTCCTCTTCTTCCCTTCTCCGTTTACGTTCCTCTTCTTATGCCTGTTCATCTCCGGTATCTCCTCCACTTCATCTACATCCACCGCCTCGTCATTGTCTTCTTCTTCCTCTTCTCCAACATATGTGTACTCAAAGTCCTCCCACCGTGGACTCCTCATAGCCTCAACACAATGCTGCGTGCTCCCAGGCCAAAGTCCTGTAATCTTCCCGCCACTCCCTTCCAAACCCTCTCCCTTATTCTTGTACCAACTCCTACATTCCTCACTGAACACTGTGCCCTCAAAATATTTATCCACATACTCGATGAAATCTTCTTCCCTCTCCCTTCTCACGCTCATACTGCGGATGTTATCTTTTTGGATCTTGCGCACGCATTTGATGACGTAGTCCCCGACGGCCTCGATCATGGTAATGAGGGAACCAGAACCGATGGCGGAATTGGGACCAAGCATGGTGAAGAGATTGGGGAACGAAGAGATAGAGTGCGAGAGGTAGGTCATGGGGCGTAAGGACCATTTTTGGGAGAGGGTTAGGCCTTGGGTGCCGATAACAGGGAAGGGTGGTGGAGCGGAAGCTTGGAAACCTGTCGCGCAGACTAGAGCATCGACTTCGTGAGTCTTTCCGTCCTGTGTATGGACCGCGTTTTCTGATATCTTCGTAATGGGTTCCGTGACAAACGCAACGTTGTCTTGTGTCAACGCCTCAAGATATCCGGGCCCTGGAGTCAATCGTCGACAGCCTGGACTGAAGGTCGGCAACAGCTTCTCAAAAATCTCCGGCTTCGATTTCAATGTCTCCCTCATGTGTGCTGTGAATAACTCCTTCCCATCTTGCTGCAACGGTGTCCCCTTGATCGTGACCCCGTGGATCGCATTCCCGTCCTCCTCAACACTGAGCCGGAACTTCTCATAATATTCCCTGTTCTTGAACTTTTCCTTTACATCATTCGGTATGATGAAACCCTCAAACCCATACTTGTCGAATAGCTGCTGTCCGAACGATGGAGAAATCCACGTTTTGCTACGCGCGAACACGGTGGTATGCGTCCCAGCTATTCGTTGCAGACCGGGCACAATCTGGATGGAAGATGACCCAGAACCAATAACCGCTATCCTCTTGTTCTGAAAATCATACTGATCGTTCCATGTCGCCGAGTGCATTATCTCGCCCTTAAACTCCTTCAACCCGTCAATCTGCGGCCAGGAAGGATTGTTTAGATTTCCCCTTCCGCTGATCAAGACATCACACCAATCCTTCTTCGTCTCCCCCGTCGCTAGATTTTTAACTTTCACATTCCACCTTCCCGTCTTGTCATCCCACCGACACTCTGTAATCTCATGCGAGAGCTTGATAAATCGGTCTGCCGAGTACTTCACTGCTGTCCGCGCAAGGTAGGCCTGGATTTCGGGGGCGGGCGCGTAGAGTGATGACCAGTTGGGATTCGATGCGAATGAGTACTGGTACGAGTGGGATGGCACGTCGCAGGCGCACCCTAGATATTTGTTCTCGTACCATGTTCCTCCAACACCTGCATTCTTTTCGTAAATCACCAACTCCAGATTCTTGATTTTCTCGGGCATCCGTATGCCACAGTAGATGCCCGAGTATCCAGCTCCGATGACGATGACTTTGATGGGCCGGAAGTTTTCTATGGGCGAGTCGTGAAGTTTGAAGGGCGATTGCTGACGGCCGCCATTGGCAACGCCGTTCAAGGAAAATTTAGATCCATCATGGCTCGGCAGCACAGGCGTATCCTCGAGGAGGCTGTTGGGGAGGTTGGGAACGGCAGACATAAAGTTTGGAAATGTCACAGAGGAAGGAGGGAAGGGAAGAGGTTCCCAGAGTTTGGTTGTTCTATTCACAGAAGTTTACACTAAACGTACAAGAACAAGATGAAAGAAGGAGTATGTGAGTACAATAAGTGATCGGGCACCGGGTACTTATTAATAAAGAAAGACCTCTAGAGGGTGCACACGACAGGCCTGGTGCTTCCTTACCCGGGTCTGCCGTGTTGCTCTGCACCGCATTCGTAGATTGCATACAAATTGAAGTGCCGAGCGAGGAGTAGAGCCCTTAGCGCAAACGAACGGCTTGGGGGTTCGGGATGCCATTCTGGCTACGGTCGTGGCCCTATCAAGTTTTCCGCTCCCCACATTGACGACGCCACCCCTGGACTCCACATTTTCCCCGCTTGACATTCCGTGTGATTCTTCTCGCCATGAATATTTCTGGCAATACATTTGAAGTATCAAGTCCAAGGTCCAGGCCTTGCGGGAGAATATCCTCTTCTGTGTCGCAGAACATAGAAGGTCGAATCGATCCATTCATCTTTTTCGAAGGCAGCGTTACTGAGTGATAGACCTCTGCCCGTTGTAATTGAATTGAAGCAGTATTGGAATCCGGATGACTGGTATTGGAATCCGGATGACTGGTCCGGCACGTCACTGCATGAGGCGAGATGTTTGCTCATCTTTGTGCATCTCTTGGGTTGCCGCTTCATGCAAACTTTTCGACGCTTGAGTGCGTCTCGATCCAACGACCAAACCGCAGGACTACCGTGGTATAGGTATGATAGCAATCTAAAACTTGTTAAATAAATTGTAGCAAACTTGAAGGCGTGCGAACGTACCTGGTTCCCGAGAGCTACCGACAATCTGCAGCTGTCCGCGTCCCATCCGAGACTGAACTCGCCATCTACACTAGGATCCCAATTGCTCTGGTCACAATCTTGCGCACGCCAGGCAGCAATAGGAACTTCTCGCTTTTCTATCTGTTCCATGTCCCAAATAGTGACGGCATCCGGACCTGCAGCAGCAAGTAATGATCCATCAGGGGAGAAGCAGACATTGTTCGCCTGGCTGTCGTCTGTTGTAGGGAGTCGCTTGAGTGACTTGAATGGCTGATTTGCATCCCATATTCGAGCCACCCCAGATGCAGAGCATGTGGCGAGTACTACCGAAGGAGTGGGTGCAGGTCCAAATGGAAGAACGGGGAGAACGTTGGGGTCTGGAGTAGCGGTCGGCTGCTGAGGTCGAAAGTCGAGGCTAGTAAAGTATGGATCAGGATACTCGTGGGTTTGAAGGGTCAGGGAGTCGTTTGGATGCAGTATGCCCAGATAACTTGTCTGGCCTTCGATGCCCAGTGCAGCCATTATTCCAGAAGCCGCATCGTACTTGAGAGTTTCCCATGTGATGCGAGTCTCCAGCGTCCTTTGGATCGTTAAATCTTCCCCAACATCGTAAACTTGAAACAGCCCGATGCCGCATACTACAAACGAAGCATCGCTGATCCAAAGTGCGTCAAAAATGGTTGTCTCTGTTCGCACATTCCAAGCAGGAATTGAGTCATTGTTGTTCTTCCAGATCTTGATAGACCCCTGCTCTCCGTCTGTTGAGATGGACAGAAGCAATTCCTTTTCCTTGTTCCATCGTAGCGTGGTGACCAATCCGCCTGTGGAAGATATAACCTGGTAGTTCTTGCCGGCGTCGGTAATTTTGAACATCCTATTGATCTTCATCGTTTCTCCGATCTCATTTACAAGCTCTTCACGGGCAGAAACGGCGACTTCGTCAGACGAAATCCAGCACAATGCTGTGATGGAGAACTTGGTCATTGGAAGGTTTTGATTTAGATCCATGGTTGTGACAGTCCCTCCCATGTTGGTATCTCCATTTTGTAGTACTGAATCGTCGTCCTTGGGAAGAAGGTGCAGCCTGAGAAGCGATTGGCCAGCGGTAAGGAGGAGTTCGGCCCCCCATAGTGTTTGCTCAACCACTTTATCGCCCTCTTTGATGGTCGCGTCGAATCTGGTTTTGGGGGCCAGGTCGGTAATCTTTTCTGTCTGAATCTCTGTGCTCTGTCCAATGCTCAGTGTAGATATCGGTATCTCGGCAACGGTAGGCGACTCGGCCTCAGATGCCATGGCCTCGGACTCTGCTCTCACGCTGTTGGTGACATGGGTGTTCCCATTCTGCTCAACGTCCATGGCATCGCCATTGGTTTGCGGGTTCATCATCCTCGGCTCGATGCCATTTGTCTTTGCACGCTTCCGCTTCATGGCGCCTTTGCGCGGTGGAGGTTCTTGCACGGCGCCGTTGACCTCCTCGGCCTCGGCGAGCTGATGGGCTGGAATACCCTGATCCAGGGTGAGAAGGGCGCCGTTGCGCACAGAGAAGGGTCGTCCATGGTCGTGGCCGAAGTGGTATCGCTGGTCAACCTGCTCATGTTAACATTGCATGTAGTTGCAGCTTCGGTTCTGATGCACATACATTGGCAGCCTCAGCTTGTAGCTTGTCAAACCAGAGCCCGTCCTGAAGTAGATTGACGAGTGTGTGTTGGGAGACGTTCTTCGCGAAGGGAAGGGTTTCGGGGTCACGAATCCAGCATCGCGAGAGCTGCAGCGCGGCGTTTCCGTAACCTAGGGGGAGGGGAGGGGGCGTCAGTGAGCTGGAGGAGGGGGGATATAGGATATTTGCAGACATACCAGCTTCCTGGAGGTATCTCCAGACCAGGTAGTTCACCACATTGGATGAAAGCGCCTCAACGGTCATTGCGCATGGTCGCAGGGCCCAGCGCGCCCGGTTGCATTCAACAAAGCGATCGCGTCGGGGCGGATGGAAGCGCGGCAAATGTGAGTAATGTCTTGGGTATGGTGAGAGCTGGTTGATGTGTGTCTGGTTTGTGGGCAAGGGTTGTGGTGGGTGGGGATGGTCGTTCGAAGGTTGCAGTTATCGATGTCTGGGAATGTGAAGATGAGGTGGTGGTAGTGTAGTGCAGCCAGGATCGCTTGTGTCTATGAAGGTACTAGCTCGGTCAGGATCGTCCATGAGCCCCAAAACAGTTCAATCCTCCGACGCCAACGACAACGCCAGCCAGCCTGCGCCTCGAGCCTCGACTTGTAGTTCTCTCAGATCATCATCATCATCAGCAGCAGCAGCAGCATCAGCATCATCACCACCACCACCACCACCACCACGTCCAAACCTCGCGATAATACCATCCGGTGGCCGATATGGCGCGTATCAACCTTCCACCCCTCACACGCAGCCTACTCGCCTCGGTCGTCATCTTCACCCTCCTCAACTTTATCCTGCGCCCCCAGGCCAACTTGGTTGAAAAGGTCGAGAAACCCTTCATCGGTGTGGGCAACGGCGTTCCCTACCTTGCCATCGTGCCCGGCATCTCAGTCATCTATCCCTGGGTCTTCCTGCTAGCGACCGTGGTAGAGCAAAATGTGCTGGGGCTGGTGGTGACTGGGCTGGCCGTCTTCTACGGCGGGCGCTATCTGGAGCGCGCTTGGGGCTCCACAGAGTTCTCCAAGTTCATTCTCTTCGTGTCTATGATTCCGAACCTGTTGAGCTTCCTATTCTACATCTTCGGCTATATGCTATCCAAAAATGCGAGCACGCTGTGAGTATAGCAATAGGAGAGGCGTCAGGATGGGATATATAGCTGATGATTCTAGCACCACCACCATTTCCGGCGGCATCGCCATCCAGGCCGGCTTCCTTGTTTCCTTCAAACAACTTGTCCCCGAACACACGGTCGCAATCGCCAAGGGCCTCATCCGTATGCGCGTAAAGCACTTCCCCGCCATCTTCCTGCTCGCAAACACAATCTCTGGCATCGCTCTTGGCACAGAGACAGCCATGTTCCTAGCGTGGCTCGGCTTCTTCACTGCCTGGGTGTACCTTCGCTTCTATCGTATCAGTCCCTCGCTGTCTTCCGCCGCCACCGGGGACGGGTCCATTATCAGAGGAGATGCTTCGGACACGTTTGCTTTTGCCCACTTCTTCCCCGAGCCCATACAAACGCCCGTTGGGAAACTTGCCGACCAGATCTACAATACGCTCACAGTCCTGAATCTATGTACACCATTTTCGGCCGAGGACATTGATGCCGGAAATGACCAGGCAATTGCACGCGCTGAGGGAGGCCTGCCCAGTATCATGAACCCCAACAGCCGGAGCGGAAATGGCGGAAAAACACGTGCAGAAGCGGAGAGGCGGAGAGCGCTGGCCCTCAAAGCTCTAGATCAAAGATTACATGCGGCGGCAGCGCGAGGACCTGCACCAACACCCGCCGCACCTGCACCCTCAAATATCTTGGGAGACACAAACTACGAGCCCGAACGGCCCGATGAACCTGAGAAACCGGCGTCATGAAATCGAAGTCTTGTTTGATGGAGTACGGAAGAGCAGGCGCACAATTGTTTGTCTTGGGGCGCATTCGAAGGCGCATCAACATAACTTACGGCGTTCAAATTCAGTCCTGCTTTAAAATGGTTCGGCTGGCGGAGATACCATAGATTTGGCTCGCGTCGTACCTGTTCTTGTATTTGATAAACTACCCTATTCTAGGAATCTAGGGTCTCAAGGGATGTATTCTTCCACCGGTGTTCGACAATCGATCTTTTGTGAGGGGCTATCCCCATGACAACAGCTCCCTGACACGTATGAGCGATGGATATTACGCAAAACAAAATAACGCCTTGTGTTGCACCAAAGATGAATGGCTCGTTGCAGCATATCGTACCTGTTTGGGCACTGCGGTGGTGGGAAAGGGCACAAGCAGTGCTTGAGCCGCGATTAATAGTTCACAGATCGGGCATCACCTATGCATGCAACAGCGGAAACCTACAAGTGCGGTCTTTCCAATACACTCCACATTACAGTACAACAAGGCGGCGTCATGATCTCGATACTTGAAGTTGCACGACATGAACTTACCATAGTCGCGTGTGACGGCGTGTACGTGTAATACCGAGGCTATTACTTCCTTGTCCCATATTCACATACAGTAACCAATACAACACACCACAACACCCCGCCATCCTCTCAGCAGATGACGTAGGGTGATTGGTGACAACACCGTGTAAAAACGATCGACGAATCGATTACGGATTGTCTATTCAAGGCTTTGGATGGCAACTCTCCACCATTATTGGAGACCAGATGTTCTCTTGCCTCGAGTGAACTCAAACAACACCAATAGTCTCGGGCATCGAGCGAGCAAAATATTACATCAAACTCCCTACCATTTTCGATCACGGGCGGGAGCGATCTTCTCCTCACCTTGGCAACCAAGTCTTGCAATAAATACCCTTCGGCGAGCTACCCACATCGTGCGCAGTAATGAACACATCACACCCCCGGTTCTATTGACGGATGAGGAGATCAAAGGAAATGCACATGCCTTGCTTCGCTGTCCTATGCCAGCTTCATTGATTGTTAGCAAGCTAGCATAAACAAAGAAGCCAGTGAAAGAACATTTCGGTTCGTGGGATGCCAGCCCCCAGTAGGGATATATAAACGGAGAGAAGACCCATGGT
This sequence comes from Pleomassaria siparia CBS 279.74, assembly GCA_010093715.1. Classification (NCBI taxonomy): domain Eukaryota; kingdom Fungi; phylum Ascomycota; class Dothideomycetes; order Pleosporales; family Pleomassariaceae; genus Pleomassaria; species Pleomassaria siparia. The sequence goes on along the minus strand of MU005772.1, from coordinate 1,543,916 downwards.
TTGATATGCATCTCGGCTTCTTTCAGACACTTACTCGCCTCGATAATCTTCTCTACATTTCCAATATATACATCACCCATCCTCTCTCCAATACTCTGACACCACCCATACTCAACATGTTCCGTCTCCAGACCCTCTTGGTGTCTTTTCTTGTCGCGGCAACCACAGCCTTTGCTCTGCCAAAATTGGATCCTGGGCCTCACACTCCGGGACAATGCGATTCCACCCTCGTCAAGGTACGTGCATTCGAATTTCTCATACCCATCTCTCTCCCACCCCTTCAACTACACTTAACCCCCCATGGACTCTGCCCGTTAAGTTAGGAATTCAAAGACATGAATAAAATTACAAACAAAAACACATTTCTGACACACCCCTAGGTCAAAATCTGCACAGACGTCGACTGGAAGGGCTACTGTGAGATATACTACACCTGCATCGGCAACGCCGATATTTCATGCAGGAAACTTTACCCAAACATATCATCCATTCGGCCCGAAGACGGCATCTATTGCATTTTCTACAAGTACGTACACGTTTTTTTCAATCCCGCCTCTCACAACAACAACAACTCGTTAGTTATCTACCTAAGTAAGGTGGAGAGAAGCGGTATACTTTTTTGGTTCCATGTTTTCTAACCAATGGGGGTACAGAAATACACTTTGCAACGGCGGGAAGGACGCGAAGATGCTCAGGATTGACAATCCCCAGGCGCGTTTGACGGATCTTCCAGGTGATTGGAACGATGCTATTCAAAGCTTTGACTGCTATAGACCGTAGGAGGTATAAGAACAAGCAAGTGAGTGATTATAAGATTAGAAAAGTGCGAGTAAAAGATATGAGATGAGAGATGAGACGCGTGGTACCAATGGCAACAGATGAGACAGGTGGAAAACGACGAGAAAAAAAAAAGGATCGCCATTCGCTATATATAGATAGTCGTAAGGTATAATCGCTGGTAGAACGTGATGTTATTGTCATGTGGGGGGCTTTTTTCTTTTTTCTTTCAGAAACATCCACAAGGCCCGGTACAATAACGCCCTTCGATTCCAACCCCCTTTGTATGCTCGTTGTCGCCCAACTTTTATCGTCTCTTTACCTCTTCCCCCACTCAGTCTACACTCCCCCACTGCCCGGGCCCCTCAATAGCAGGTCTCTCCTGTCTCAATCTAGCATGCAACTGCGCGCTCTCATCCAATCTATCCGTCAACTGCCTCTGCCTCTTCACATTCCTCTCGTACAACTGTTCCTTCTCCGTCAGCGCTTTCCTCTCAATCGCTGCTCGGTGCTCGATCTCCTGCTGTCTCAGGTTTGCCATCTTAGCCTCGGCCGCATACCCCACACTCGACTTCCGTTCTTCGATCTGCAAGCGATGCGTCGCTGTATCGGCCTCTTGTTGCAGTGAGAGATTGTGCCAAGCGACCTTTTCTTGGCGCTTCATGGCTTCGGCGGATTGCACTCGCTGGACTTCGAAGTTGTGCTTGGTTTGCTCGAGCTGTTGCCATTTTGCTGCGGCGGCGGCTTGAAGTGCAAGATCCGCCTCCTGCTGTTCGTGCTTTCGGCGCAACAAGTCCCTGTGGGAGTTCTCTTCGAGTGTACGTGCGTGATCTGCAGCTTCGCGTGCCAGACGTAGAGATAGCTGGTGCTCCTTTTGTCTATTTGCGAGCGCAGCTACGGCAGCTGGCATCCCGACTGCACCGTCTGGCTGCTCGGGGTGCTCGGAGTAGTAGCGTGGCGTGCATCCCTTGTCGCGGAGCAGGTCAATGAGCTCGGTTTTGCAGCGTGTGCGGGCGGGGGAAGGCACATGCTCGACGTATTTGATGGGCGAGTACCATATTCCCGAGGCGGTATCACAATACATGTGCGCTTCATCGGACAGTTCTTGCCAGACTTCTGTTTCTAGTAGCGCTTCGGTGAGTTCGAGCGCATTATATGGGTTGTCGAGGCACAAAACCACGGTGGATCTTTCGTTCCGAGCTCGAAACTTGGGATTCGCGCCATTAGAGAGGAGCAGGCGGATGAGTTGACGGGCTTTGGAAAGTTGAGCACCATTAATTATCTGAGCATTGAGACTGAGTTCTCCAAGAGCGTGCCGGCCGCTGTGGAATCGAGAGGGGAAATTTGGGTCGTGTCCTTTTTTGACGAGGATGGTGGCGTTTTCGAGGTGTAGGCAGCGGGCTGCTTCGTGGAGACTGCCATCGTCTTTGAGGGAATGCGTGGAGAGTAGCTGCACAATCGAGGTAACGGGTGTTCTGCTGGCATAAAAGAGGGCAGAGCGATTCCATTTGTCCCGTGCGGAGGCGTCGGCGCCTCGGTTGAGGAGTTCTTGAACAATATCTTCACGGCCGTTGCGCGCGGCGACTCCGATCGGGACGGCTTCTGATAATGGGGCTGCGCGTGTCGGAGATGCACCGGCAGTGACTAAAGGTAGGGAGTCTAGTCAGCATAGTTCTTGGATAAATATAACAAAGCACTAATATCCGGAAAGACCTACGAAGAGCTACAATGACTGCGCTGGATATCAACTTTTGCGGCTGCGCTAAAGCCCATACTATTATGGGGAGATTCTCCTCGCCTACTGCTGAACTGATGATTCCGGGAGCGGTAATATCAGGGTTACAGCCATGTTCTAGCAATGACTTCATCAAGGCTTCACTTCGCGGATACTCTTCCATGGCTAGGAAAAGTACCGGCTTCTTGAGGCCATTGCTTTTGCCGACGTAGTAGAGGTCTTCCGAGGTACAACCATGATTGAAGCACGCCTGGACTGCTTTGACCACATTGTCTTCTGGCAACTTTGATGATATGAGTGTGGGCACCAGCGTACGGAACTCGGGGCTATAGGCAAGGAGTTTACTGAGTAGCGCGAGGTTCTGTTTGGCGGCAAAAACGAAACAAGTACCATCCGCTGTATTGACATCGGCATTATTTTCGAGAAGGAGATCGACGAGATTTTCGAGATTTTCGAGATTAGTTTCCGTTCTTGCGACGTCGAGTACTGCTCGTAAGGCTGAATCGATGGCGGGTTGTTCCACACCTCTGGCAAGAAGCTCTTTTGCGATGGTGACCTGGCCTGCTTCATTGGAAGATTTTCTCTGAAAATTTGGGTCATGGAAGAGCGCCCGGAACGCCTTCGTGACACTGGTTCGCGAAGGTATATCTTTCCCATTGAGCAGTAGCTTAGTGAGGGTACTTGCGCCGGAGGCGACACTAACGCTCAACGCTTCTCCATCGTTGTAATTCACAGAAGCTCCGTGATCTAGTAGCTCTTTAAGAACGACTACATCATTGCTTTGGACCGCGTATCTGGTCTCTGCAGCCAGAGCCTCATTTTGGGCACTTTGGGGAATGCCTCTCTTTAATAATGATGAGATGATTGGAGATTTCTTCGGTGTAGACTTCAGAGCAATTGCATACTGAAAAGCTGGCCCTGATAATCTTGCATTGGCCACAGTGAGTCGGTTGATGATATCGAGATTATCGGGACCACCTTTGACAGCAATCTTGAGCAACTGTACTGCAGGGCCTTCTTCTATGCCATTTGTGAGCAGTATTTCAATCAATTGGAGTGTTGTTGAGTGGCGCTTGCCGTTGGCATCAAAAGTCAAGGGTAGGGCCACCGAGGTACTACTAATGCTTGGCTTACATCCGCATAGAAGATGCACGATGGGAGTGTCGGCCTGTGTAACGGCAAGAGCAATAGCTTTGCCACCGTTATGATCAACGTTTGCGCCATGCCGTACAAACTCAGTGATAAGCGCCAAATCTCTTGTGTTCGAAGTGTCCGCGACGGCATCAACGAGTGCTTGGTCCACCTCCAGACCACGAGCACCATGTTCAAGAAGTAACTGCGACATTTCTAGTCGCTCTGCTGGCGTATACCCTTGGCGCAGCAAAGGGAACAATTCAGAGAGTGACTGTGGCGTTGGTCGTGATTTCAACAGCGTTTGTAGACTTTTGATATCTTTTCGTGCCACTGCGGAATGAAGTGCGCGACTATTGCCGGACTCGAGCGGTGCGCCAGCCTGAAGGAGGAGGTCCATCAACTGAAAGTCACCTTCTTCGACTGCCTTTATAAGCCAGCGTGCGAGAGAAGTTCCGCTTGCACCATGGTGTACAAGCGCTCTAATGACGGGGAACCGCTCAGACTCAGGGGTTGTGATGGGGAGAAAGGTCAATGCTGTAGACGCATTGGCAGGTGAAATAGGCGTTTGGAGGATCAAATCAGCAAGAGCCCAATTAGCATTTGAAAGCGCATTCCTCAGGCATTCGACGTCGTTCGATGCCGTCGAAACTCCGTATTGTATCAAGAGTTGAGCGAGAGGGACATCGTTGCGCTTCGATGCTGCGGCAAGTAGTCCAGAAAGGCCAGGGCTGTCTGGAGGTAAACCGCAACATAGGAGAAGTTGAAGATACTGCAGTGTCTCTTGCGGTGTTTGCTGCATGTTCATGACCACTTCGAGTAGAGTCTGAAGTGAGACACTGGTCAAAGGGATGGACCCAGCTACTAACGCAACAGACAGGCGAAAGTCACGACTCGATATGGCCATGCTGAGAGCTGCAGCCCCATTGAAATTTGGGTCCGCACCATTTCCAACAAGCAGAGAAGCAATAGGTTCAGACTTGTGTTGGACAGCGGCTGGAAGACATGACGAGACGATATCGGGTCGAAGAGCCTTGGGGGCTCGCATTAGAAGCCGTACTAGATTCTGATTATTTGATCTGACAGCATCCGACAATGCATTGGGAAAGTTATTTATGTCAGCGCCGTGTCGAAGAAGCTCTTGAATGCAAGCATGGTCGTTCGCCGAGAGTGCCGCTCTTAGCGCATTGTCCAGTGTTGTCTGATCCGCGCCCGAGCTTGCCAGAAGGCTGACAGAATCTGCTCTTCGGAAGCCTGCCGCTTGTTGCAATACAGTGCTTCGTCTGCGAAGGCCGTTTGCTTTCTTGGATCCTTTGTTCTTCTTGTCATCTGATGTGTCGATGAAATTGACTTTGGCTCCGAGGTTCAAGAAGGCTTGAATGAGCCCTGAGCTTGTCGTGGGCTTATCGATGACGGCCAAGAGAGCCTGGTCAATTTCCTCCTGAGAAAATTCCCATTGGTTGGTATCTAGAAGCTTCTCTTTCTCTTTAGATGTTTTGAATATGCGTTTCAGCTTGTTGGGATCTCGATAGTCTGGATTTCTTCGACGTTGTTCGACAAGGAGGCCACGAGCCAGAGTGTGGTCATCCTCGCTCGCTGTGATTACAGGCTGGGTAGGAGCTGGGAGACAGGGCTGTCGGGTCAAGACAGGGGAGAGGCCGGCATCTTCAATTAACTGCTGGAGGCTTCTGCGTGCTTTCATGGTGTATGAGTGTACGAGGACAAAGGCATGTTTGGGAGTCGCAAGGGACTGTTGTCTGTACTAGGTGGGCTGTGTTGATTCTGAGTGCAAATATCTGGTCTGTGTGTGTGTGTGTGTAATGTGAGCATACGTCAATGTCGAGGCTGAGCTAAGTAGGGTAGTTCTTGGACAAAGGTGCGGTTGTGACTAATCGGGCTAGCGGCTAATATATAGGTCCGGTCCGCCCGCTTCCGTCTACATCTCGACTGTACATACCCGCTATCCACCTATCTTAATTACCCATCTTACATACCTACCTAGTCGGTGCGCATGCTTATTACTTGTGACCGCCTGCTTATTACTTGCGACCGCCTGCGATTCATCGACAGTCTATATATACCATGATACCACATCCGAGGAGCCAACCAGGAACTAGATACATAATACACTGCAAAGGCACGGCTGGCAGATACGGGGGCGCTCTGCACAGTAAGTACATACACAGTAAAGTCATGGTTTAGCGCAGAATCATCAGCATCCAAGCCGTATGTGGGAATTAGCTACGCCACGCTACTCGGATGAGAGGGTAATCAAATGCACAGCACTACAAAGGCACCTACTACCTTTGTACTACCGTTATGTAGGTTTTCAGACAATTCAAGTGCGTCTGAAACAGAAAGAGGGGGATCTACAGCAACGCTCTTGGGCCATTCTCGCAAGTCATCTATCCCGCAAGCCGTCTATCCCGCAGACCGTCTATCCCGCAGGCCGTCTATCCCGCGGGCCTTCTGTGTAATTAATCCCCCAGGCGTGGGAGGAAAACAACGGCGCAAATCCGTTTCCCGAACGCCTCTCGTCAGGACCAAGTATCACTACAAAAGCCATACGAAGCTTAGGCTCGTATATAGCGGCTGTTTCACCAGTAGCTCAAACTCGACACCAATCCATACTTGTATGAGTAACATACTTTGTAGTATCCCGGCCGCCTCCTAACCCTTGTATATATGTACAGTTACTTGCTAAGCGAGCCGAGTTTCATCTTGCGCGACAGGTACCGTCTCAGCCGAAATAAATGTTTCCACGACAGACAGATCCATGTTTGTTGGAAAAGGTGTTCTGCGCACCAACTTAGGCCAGGTCCAACTGTCACCGACATGTTGGTGGGGCGCCATTGCCCTGTGCCATCCTCGATCGCATCCCCAAGATTCGCATTTAACCAAACTTACCCAGGGATCTGGATGCTAAAGTTCCAACAGGAAGCTCACGTTCCCATCCCTATCGAGCATGAGGTCCCTCCCAACTGCTCATTTCGTGGGCCTCAGCCTGCATCATGCACCTCGCACGACAGACGGACCGACGCCTGGCACCTGTTGCTATCTTGACCCTGGTTTATCGCCTTTTTGAGTTTGACGGCCTAACTAACCCAACATACAACGGCACGACCTTGTTCTCCGTCTTAGTTTTGCCAAATGGAGCCGACCAAATCCCACATAGGCAGAACAGTATATATTGATCCCATAGCCAGCTCGAATCTCCGGCCTCGATAACGAACATCCCTGAGATACTTCGCAACAACCATTTGTTCTTTGGTTTATTTCCAACATTCGCTTCTACATACAGCTCTGGTAGCTTCTCCGTTCACTAAACTTGTCTTCTTCTTCTTCTTCTGAACATATTTCCAACCAACCGCCCACCTTTTGTTCTTTCAAGAACTACCAAAACCGACATCATCATGCACTCGACACTCTTTATCGCCGGCCTTACCCTTCCCCTCGCTCTCGCGTTTCCTGTCGTCCCTGCATTCAAGAACAACTTCCGCCTACCAGGTCCCCAAGAACCTCGTCAGACAAACGGAACCACTTCTGCAGAGACCTGTAATATCTCAAAACTGGCTCAGCCAACCAGCACTTTGACTCCACCGGGTGACGATGTTTCCCTCGTCTTGATCGCTGTCGGCCATGGCACGCAAAACTATACTTGCGCCACCCCAACTGCTACACCTGTTGCCATCGGCGCCGTTGCACAATTGTTCAATGCCTCGTGCGCTGTGGCAAGCGACTCCGACAGACTGGGTCAGGTCAATGAGGGTGCGGCTGCCATTGGAGCTCACTTTTTCGTCGACAGCACGACACCCGACTTTGACATTACGGGACTCGGCAACACGGAATTGAAGAAGACGGAATCGGTGGCCGCACCCCAGGCCGCTGATGTCCCTTGGTTGAAGCTCGATGCTCAGACTGAAGGCACTACAAGCACCGTCAAGAACATCTACCGGCTCAAGACTTCCGGTGGGGTTGCACCCGCCAACTGCACTGGTCAAGCACCGGGATCTGTGGTTACAGTCGAGTATCAGGCGCAGTACTGGGTCTATGCCAGCACCGCGGCCGTTGATGCCCGGAGGCGCAAGAGGGATGCGGCCTCGTTGTAGATGAAATGGCTAATGAACTAATGAACTTGGGGGATTTGATACCTGGCTAGGAAGCCGGTTCGTAGGCTTTGGGCGCGCCCAATATGTTGGCAGGATTTGGCGACTGTATCTTAGTATATGGATACATCTATTTTAGCCTGAGGTGTGGAAAATGATCTCACGGCATGTTAATATTTGAGCTCCAGTCATATATAGAAAGAAAAACAGGCAGCTTGGTTCCCTTCATGCTAACTGTTATGTACAAACATGTATTGTCCTCTTTTGAATTTCTTCTACGCCCCCTTTTTCCATCGAACAATGTGAGTCGATTACTTCATGAACCTACATGACATTCGCATCAACCGTTTCCTCGGTCTCCCCAATCCTTGGAACTCGCACTCGCAGTTACCCCTATCATGTGTCCCCCAACCCCCCTCCCCAATATTAGCCAAGTCCAGAGCTTACTATGGCGTCGTCGTAGAAGGGAGGGGGGGGGGGGAGGAGGCAATCCTTCCATTCAGGGGTTTGTCGAGCGGGATATATGCTATGTATCACTATCCGGCTGTTTGATGATCTCGCCTAGGTATTATTATTATTATTATCGATAAGTAGTGGCCCAGTAGCGGCAGGACTGACTCTGCGCTTCTCGCCGCCCCCGACAAAGTTTGGCATCATCCTTCGAGTATGTACTCGGTCGATAATTAGCGCGTGATGTTTCTCTTTCTCTTTCTCTTTCTCTTTCTCTTTCTCTTTCTCTTTCTCTTTGCCTTTGAACTTGGCCAGGAATGAAGATTTAAAGTGTTTGTTTGCTTTGCTTTGTTGCTGTTGCTGTGGTACATAAACATGGCAGAAATCCGCTAGCAGGGTGGTATGTATTGGTATGTAGTTAGTCCAGGTAATACTGTAGTCATATAATACTGTACTAATTATGTAGTAGAGGCACTAATTAATCAACTAGCTAGCTAGCTAGCCCTCTTTCAAAAAACGGATTTATGAAAGTGACGTCACCACGCACCGAACATCTATGGCCTCAATCGATTTCTTTCCCTTTTTCCAACCACCTCTCTCGCTAATTATTATACAATGTGGATTCGCTCAACTAATTCGTAGAAAAGGACCGGTATTGCTTTCGGCCCGTGAAGAGAACATGTACAAGCCCGACACGACACGGGATTACCTTGGGCGAGATGGAAGCAGTGGGTGGGTGGCCAGATTGATATGTATGTCATTATTAAAATGGTATTGACGTATCGCAGGATAAGACGAACAAGATATCATGATTAGTATTAACATATCGCAGGATAAGACGAACAACGTTAAGACTATTGGTTAAGACAGAGCCAACATCAGCACTTGATGGAACGCAGCCTCCAGCTCCCAAACGCCTCGAACTGAATCAAATCCCAGCCAATCTATCCCAGCCAATTCAAGAAATTTTGTGACAATAGAGACAAAAGGGGGCGGGGGGGGGGGGGGGGTATCGACCACTTTTTACACTGTGAACGAAAAAAGAAAGAAAAAATCGCGGACAAAAGCAGGCTATTCCTCGACCACTAAATCTGTCGCCGAATCCTGCCGTCTCTTCGTTTGCTTCTGTCTCCAACCTTTTCCTCCCAACCTCTCGTTTTCCTCCCTCAGCTCGTCTCTTTCTCGTTCAATGCTCCGGATGTATTCAATCGCGCCCGCCAAGACCATGGCCTTGCTCGGTTTCGGCTGGCCCATTGATGCCCCCTCATCGCTCTGCGGTAGCGTCGGCACCGTGCGCCTCAGCCTCTCCAACTCGGAATTCAAACCCTCGCGATACTTGCGCTCGACCTGATTATGAGGAAGACGGCTCATGCGTCGTTGTTGATGTTGCTGTTTGGAGAAGGAGGAGGGGTGAGAGCAGGATGATGGTGTGTCAGAGATATTGCGATCGAGGCGTGGGCGTCCGCGCTTGCGTTGGGGTCGCTTCGGTGATGGCTCCTCGTCCGCCGAGGTCGGGTCGTCTGGGGATTCCCGTTTCAAGGCAGAGGGAGAGAGTGGCGGGCTGGTCGGGAAACCGCTGGGAGGACCGTCGCCGCAGAGTGAAGGTGTGGGGGATGAATTGTTGATGTTGATGTTATTGACATCTGGCGTGCTCATCTTGGTGTTGCAAGACGCCATTGGTAGGTTGGATTCAAAAGAGGAGGGCATATCAAACGGGAAGCTTGGTCCAAAGCCTTGCTCTAGTTGGCCAAATGGTGCGGGGTTGAATGCACATCTGTACGCATTCATATTCGCCGCCGTACTCGTATTCGGGCTCGTGTTCGCGCCGTTGAAAGCAGCGGGGTACTCGATAGATGAGAAGACGGGTCGGTCGAAGAAAGAATCGCAGTCGAGGAAGGTATCGAGCGAGTGATCTGGCGAGGTTGCGTACAAGTCTGTCAGGTACGGCTTGCTGAATGTGTCTGGGTAGGGAAAAGATTGGTTGGTGGGAGAGTAGTCGGTGTTGGCAACCATTGGGTAAGCGGACAGGTCGGCGTTCATGGTTGTTGAGTGTAATGGGTGGTGGACTGATCGACTGATCAGGAGTAGGTGGAGAGAGGCCAGACGAGTGTTAAATGAGGTGGGATGACCAGAGTCAAACAAGGACAGGACTCGGAATTGAAGTAATATTTAGAACGATGACGCGTTTTGGCGAAAAGAGCTGAGGGGGGAGAGCGCGAGGGGAAGCTTGGAGCTCAATAGGTATGTACAGTGGCCGGACAGGGCAAATACAGTATTAGCTCTTGGCTACGTTTGGCTTGTCGCACAGTCCCGTTGCCGACAAGGTATGGAGATCCTTGCCGAGAAAGAGACCGAGAGGAAAGAGTCGGAGTCGGCGTCGGAGTGGAGAAGGTGGGATTCGTAAAAGGATACAGAGAGTATACAGTGGTACGAAGATGGTATGATATGATGGTATGATATGATGGTATGTGGAATGGTATGTGGAATGATATCCAATGACGTTTACCCAAGTTAACCATCGGGCTCGCCTTGATATATCTACAGAGTATTTCCATTTTGGGTCTTGGAGGTCCTTCTAGCATCTGCAGGACAGTTTACGAGTTCCTCGTCCACGGGCAGAACAACAGCTCACCGTCGAATGATTAACAGCTCATACCGGCAGCGCGCACCAAAGGCCTACGAGAGGATGAGGCCTAGGGTCATGCGCGTGCGGGTGTTCAAGGGTTAGCAGCGTTTACGGCGTGGGCTGCTGTGCCTAGAAGTGTGTGTGTGGCCGATTCGCTGACGGTCAATACCGGATACATGGGG
>MU005772.1:1512601-1531884 GCA_010093715.1 Pleomassaria siparia CBS 279.74 | reverse complement strand
AAAAAAAAAAAAAAAAGTTGCCACTCCAAAAGTGGTCTAGCGGTCTCTAAAACAATTAATTAATTAATTATCCTAGTCGGTTTCCACCTACAGGCAAAACACCACTATAAGGATAGTAGGGCGGCGCCGCAATTTAATCCTTGTAACGGTAATATTATTATAATAGGTGTATTACTAAGCAAATATTAAAAATACTATAGAAAAGCCTTAATAGTAGGAAATTACATAAGATATTAGTAAATTAACACCTACTTCCTCTTAAGCATAGCGTTAGCAAGCACCTGCTGCTTAATCTTCTTATTTATCCGTATAATTTAGCTAGCAAACGCAGAGTTAAAAGCGCCCACGTATATACTTAGCTTCTTAGCTATCTCTATTACTTCTTTATGTGTAGGAAGGGGCTAAACCTTAGGCTTAATAGGATTAATATCCTCTATATTATTAGTTAGAGGTAAATACATATTAATTAGGTAATTAATAAGGTCCTTAGGCCTGCTATTAACTATTACCTTATCTTGTAGATTAATAAAGTTGTGTATATCTATCCTATTCCTAATAACCTAAAGGACTTTAAGTTAATTAATAAGCCTATTAAGCTCTGTAACGCTATTCTAATAAGGCTATAGGCTAAAGTAGTTACTAAGAATAGTACTAACTTTCTAGTAATTGCGTATTATATTAGGGTTAACCTTATCCTAAGCTTAGCAGGCCTATTATACAGCGTAAAGAAGGATAGTAGTTTTAAGAGGATTTTTATTATTAAGCGTTTTGCGTACAAGAAACTGCAGCTAGGATTTGTAATATTTTAGCTTTTAGTTTTTAATAATGCCTTAATTACAAGGCTGCTAATAGGCAGTTATATTAGGAGGGAGAAATTATATACTATACAGTTATAAATTAGCTAAATTATTATATAGTAGAGAAGGAGGATAGGTAGATTAGTGTTAAGTAGAGGATATCTTTGTTTAAGGGGCAGAAGTTGCCCCGCGTTAGCAAATCTCTAGAGGCCGTTTTAGCTAATTAGCGTGCGGCTAAGGATTTGCTAACGCGGGGTAACTTCTACTCCTTAAACAAAGATATCCTCTACTTAATACTAAAACTACTAAATCTTGCTATAAATACCTCTAAATCCTTACTACTTACGTTATCTACCTTAAGGGATACTCCTTATCCTCCTCTAAGGCCTTTGCGGCTAATTTGTGCGCTAAAAACCTGTCTAAAATTAACAGAGATAGCCTCCTTATTTAATTATTAAACTACCTTAAGTACTCCTTTATAATATAACCTGTTATCTACAACTTTATATTACTCCTATACTTTATATCTAAGGCCTTAATTAACACGTTACCTCTACTCTTATTACTACTAAAATAATAAGGATTTTCTGCTTTACTAATTACCTATAAGGGAAGCTTCTTGCTAGTAGCACTATAGGTAATTGCAACTAATATCCTATCCTTATTCTTCTTCTTTCCTAATTATAGGCCTATAGCTAAGGTAATATTAGGGACTAACTTCTAAAATAGGCCTGTCTTATCTATATTATACACGTCCTCTATTATATACGTATCTACCTCCTCCTAGAGCTTCTCTATCTTATCTAAGTTGCTCCCTGCAAGATTAGCTAACGCAGCCTCCCTATATTACTTATATCTCTAGATCTAGTAGCGTTTCTTAAAGCCCTTAATAAATTAATAACTAAATCTTAGTAGAGCTGTATTAAGGTGTTAATATTATAGAAGGCGTATCTAAAGCTCCCTAGCAGCCTCTTAGATTATCTCTCTATTAATAGGCACCTATAGGCTTTCTAGCCTTTAATACTATTTAAATAAAGCTTTATCTAGAACTAGCTATTTAGGTTGCTTTGTACGCTTATATAATTAATCTCTCTAGGAGAAGTATTTATTATTAAGATATAGATATTTATCTGTAAGGGTAATAGATATCTAGCCCTAGGTAATTATCCTCTAGCATCAGGAATTTTTTTAAAGGTGCCCGTGCCGCTATTAGCGCTAATGACACCTATTATCGCGCATTATTGCCCTTAGGCTACGTTGTCGCCCTAGTCGCCTAGGTTCCTAGGTTGTTTTAAAATCAGCGTGCTATTAGCGCCCTAGGCATAGTAACAGCTAGATAGGTAGCCCTAGGCGTTACGTTAGGCAGGGAGGTAACTCTAGACGCAATATTAGTTTAATAGGTAGCTGTAGGCATAATACTAGGTAGGGAGGTAGCCCTAGGCATAGTATTAGTTAGAGAGGTAGCTTTAGTACACTAGACACACCAGGTGCGTAGTACTATACCTTCTGCTTAACTAGCAGCGTAGGCAGGATCTTAGTTATATATGTACCTATAGCTACTAAGGATACACAGGATATCGCGTATATAGAAACTAGCAAAGGCGCGTAATATATACTAACTGTTCTAGCTTATTAGCGTCCTTAAGGTAGGTGTTACATATAGGGCACGCTATGTAATATAGAAGCTATATATATAAAGATTATAGTAAGTAATAGTAATTTACAGTATTATATAAGGCACGCTATGTAACATAGAAACTATATATATAAAGATTATAGTAAGTAATAGTAATTTACAGTATTATAAGTGCTAGTTCTAGTAATACTATTATTCTGCTTATATTACATATTACTGTTGCACTAGTTACTGCGTTTAACCTAACTATTTATATATATATAGTTGCATCTAGTATAGATATTATAGTAGATTACTATAAGAATATTAGGTTTATAGTGTAATATTCCCTAATTATATATGCTAGTCTAGTTCTACTATGCTTCCCTAAAATACTTATCTTGCGTTAACACACTTACTACTACCTGTTTACTCCCTACGCTACAGGCTAGAGCTACTATCTTCGCCTAGCTGCCCTTATGTAAGAACTAGTAACTCTAGTCCCTATTATTAGTATACTTGCCTACCTAGTTACCTACCTTTAACCCCTTATATTAGCTAACAGCAGACTTAGTAAACTTTTTCTAATCTACTGCGCTGTTAGTAACGTTAAGCTCCTAGTCCTTAGTTTATCTGTTATGCTTACTCTTAAACAGAATAAGAACCTAGTAGAGGTTAGCTTATTTCCCTGTGTTGTATTATACTAATACGTACTAGCCTAGTAGCTGCATCCGCACTTAACGCAATAAGCGCTTCCTCTTTAATTAAGCGTGTCTAGTCTATATCCTTTATATTACTGCTCTGCCTAATACTACTAGCGTAATTACTAGTTCTGCTATTATGCAGTCCTCTGCCCGTATGTACAGGTTAGCTGCTCTGCTCTATAGTTAGCGTGTGTAGGCGCGCGTATAGATAGCCTACTATAGGCGCCTAGGAACTAGCTAGGCTAGGAGTAGTTATAGTAGTTGCGTTTAGATAGTCTACTACGCTAGCCTAGTTAAGCGCAGTAGTAATATTACCTTAGCTATACTAACTTTTTATCTTAGGTAATATAAGCTCCTGTAGATTATCTAGGTTATCTTTGTGCAGGTTATTATAGACTTCTAGGGCAGCCGTTAGTTCTGCTGTTGCGTCTTAGACTATTATGTCCTATAGAAGCTGTTAGATTACTTCTTATTATACGTAGCTTATCTGTCTCTACTCCTTTAATATTACGCGGTGTAGAGCTATGTTACTATTAATAGAGCTATCTTATAGTAAATTACAGTAGATATACGTACGTTCTACTTTCTCTGCACTAAGTTTTGCAACCTTCCTTACGCTAGATTCTTATTTACTAATGCACATATAAAGTACTGCGCTAAAGTACCCTACTATATTTATAGTTACACGCTTAAAGTAACCCTTACTTAGTTCTTCTTGTGCAAGACCTAGTCTCCCTGCCCTAAAGAAACAGTTTGCTGCAAGCTTTATAAGAGGCTTTCTAAGGAAACAACCCTATAACAGATACTAATGCACATTATTAGCGTCTTATTATATAGTATTATAATTAGCAGCTGTACACGCTTACCTCTTTTAGATCTACTGCTAGGAACTAGAAGGCTAGTAGTAATAGTAGTACCTCTAGGACTATATTGCGTATGCTAGGTTAATAGCACTTAGTTACTACGTGCCTTATACTATTTATTACCCTTAACCTAAACCTTAAGATTAAATCGTATATCTACGTTGTGTTAGTAGCTTCCCTATACCTATCTATTATTAGTTACCTTTTAAGCAGCTAGGTTACTAGGCAGCTTTTCTATATGTTTCCTATCCTGTAGCAATTGCTGTATCCGCGCTAATAACTAGCTTTCCTTTATTAGAGTCTAGAGCTAATCTTTATAACGTTTAAAGAATAGGTATACCTTATACAGTTTAAACTTTTCCTCTCTTATTAGGAGTATAGCTACTAGAATACAGTAAGCTAGTTTAATTATCTTTACGTAATATCTGTGTACCTTTACCTTTGCCCTACGCAGTATGCGCTCCTATAGGTACTATAAAGTTAGGTTAGTTTCTTTAGGTAAAAGGTCGTTATCTCCTAAACTACTGCTGTTATCTAGACTAGGTCTAGTTTAGTGCGCGTCTTTTAGGTAGAGGGCATGTGTAGTTTTATTATTAGCACTACCTAAAGAAGATAGTACTATTATCTGTCCTCCTGCCGTCTTACTAGCGCGTAGAGGCGACCCGTAGACTACTCTAGCTGGCGCTAGTGCCTTAGTGTTTATCAGCTGCGTGCCCTATTTAATTAGCAACAGCAGTAATTACAGCTAGTAGTTAGCATACCTTTATAATAACTTCGCGAAACTAACTATTAATATTATCTACATCCTCCTATTTACTCCTATCTTCCTTAGACTTGCTACTAACTAATAATAGTATAAGTAGTTTAAACGCAGATATATAAGGCTTCTTACATAGCGTTATTACAGTTCCTCTATCTATATTAACCTGTTAATTAAGTTAGTATTACGCAGATATCTTACACTTGCAAGTTAAAGATTTTACTATATTTTTACTAGTTACAGTAAGCGTACTAATATACCCTCTTAGCTATACTAGCTATCTTTCTATTACGTAGGTTGCTAGTCTGTCTCCTTTTTATAACTGTATTGCAGTAGTCTATTATATACAAATATCTAGCTTTATAGTTTATGTAGTATAGTCTAAACTATTTAATAGTTATTATATAGGTAGGGTTAAGGGTATAGGTGTTACTCTTAGGGGGTTATATATGTTTATTATATTTAGGGTATCTTACGCTAGCTAAAGCTAGTTACTAAACGTAGTAGTTTACTATAGTATGTTATGTATTAGAATTCCTAGTCTAGGCAGCATACCTGTTGCTACTGCGCGTTATTGC
Source organism: Pleomassaria siparia CBS 279.74 (assembly GCA_010093715.1). Taxonomy (NCBI): domain Eukaryota; kingdom Fungi; phylum Ascomycota; class Dothideomycetes; order Pleosporales; family Pleomassariaceae; genus Pleomassaria; species Pleomassaria siparia. Next base: position 1,526,567 of record MU005772.1, on the reverse strand, counting down.
CCTCTGTCCCCTCTGTAGCTGTTTTTTGCAGTGCCTTGCTGCTACGTTAGGTATCTGTTCTCTTTCTAGTACTAGTTATCTAGTTTTTAGGTAGCTTAGTGCAGCATCTGCTACGTCTTACTATATGTTATCTACTACAGACCCCTTAGCAAGTATTGCAGGTCTGTCCGCCTTGCTTATATAGATAAGTCTCCTTACTAGATAATCCTTTTCCTCTTATTTATGTACTACTGCTGTGCCCTTTACTACCCCTTCCTCTAACGTTAGCCTAGCACTGCTTCCTAGCTCTATTACGCCCTTACCTAGTACTCTGCCTCCCGTAGTCTATGCTGCCCCCGTAATATCTAATAGCTTTATTATCTAGCGTCTGTATACTTAGTTATTATTATAGTTGCATTACTAGGCTATAGCCGTAGTATGTATTCTTTACTTATCTGTGTTTAAGTAGGAGAAGACGTCTAGAAACTTCTTTGCTATACAGCGCGTAATCTTGCCTATTTAGCCCTTATAGGATATTACTGCTAGACTCTGTCCTAGTATGCTATAAGAGAATATAGCGCTTTTAATCTTATAGTAGATTAGCTTATACTCTGCATTGTATATATTTAGTGCGTCCTTTACGCAGTTAAGACGCTAGCGTCCTATGTTACTAGGTGTTAGTATATTAGCTGCTAGTATTATATTACTACTTTTATAGAGAAATAGTGTATTCTTGCGTAGCTTAGTACGTAGGTTAGTAGTTTTAGTTATAATTATATGCACGTAGCAACGTATATAGTCTAGCCCTACTAGTATTATATAAGCATTAAATATCCTGCTGTGTTAAGGTTAGTTACAGTAATATACTATAATCTAGGAATACCCCCTTTACAGTACACGTAACTGCTAAAGATCTTACTATATGTATATTAGTTACTGTTATTTATTATAACTTACAAATGCCCTATCTGCGTTACTATCTTATATAACTATCTAGGCTGTGTTAGCGTATATATATTAGACCTGCTCCTAATACGCAGTTATTAAAGGCCTTACTATATAGGCGTAGGTTACTGTAGTCTACTATAACATGCAGCTACCTGCTACTATATTATTTATTATTATTAAATGTCCTGCTACGTGCATGTAGATTACTATAGTTAGTTGTAACCAGCGGCTACTCTATTCTATAATACTTGCAATTGTTAACAGTACTACTGCGCGTATAGTAGTTACTATACTTTACTGTAACCTACAGCCACCCTCTGCTATATTATACCTAATTATTAAGGCCCTGCCCTGCGTGTATTAGTTAATGTAAATTATTATAACCTGTAGTTAACATCTGCTATACTACACATAATTATTAAGGTCCTAGCCTGCGTATATTAGTTACTATAAATTATTATAACCTGTAGTTAGCATCTGCTATACTATACACGATTATTAAGGTCCTAGCCTGCGTATATTAGTTACTATAAATTATTGTAACCTGTAGTTAGCATCTGCTATACTGCATATAATTATTAAGGTCCTAGCCTGCGTATATTAGTTACTGTAAGCTGCTGTACCCTGCTGTTACTTTCTACCGCACTATATACAGTCGCTAAGACACTGCCATGCGTATGCTAGGCACTGCTAATTATTATAACTAGCGTATATCCCCTATTATCCTATATACTATATAATTATTAGGGCCCTGCCCTGCGTATGTTAGTTACTGTAAGTTACTGTAACATGCATTACCTTCTACCGCACTATATATAATTATTAAGGCCCTGCCCTGCGTACGTTAGGCAGTGTAAATTATTATAACTTATAGTTAACCTCTGCTATAGTGCCCTAGGTAATAGTCTATACTAACGCTAGCGTGTATTAAGTGTATATGCACTAGCCTTGCTTTCTCTATATAGTTATTAGTTTCCTTACCTTATCTAGGTACGTAGCTTGCTGGCTGTATATGCGCTAGTTTAATGTAAGTATTAGGGTAGCTATACCTACTATTATCTACTAATAAGATCTCCTGCTAACGTAATACTATCTTTTAGGCTGTGTTTACGTAGTTCCCTTTATACTTTTAACTATATTTGTAATTACACTATTCCCGTATACTGCTAGTATATTATATAATATTATTTCGTGTTTACTATTATAGCATCTAAGCGCTAACACACGCAAATATACGTTAAACTAATAGACGCCCTATATCTTACCTTGCTATTCTATATTATCTCTATTCTAGCACGTGTGTATAACTTCCTACTTATGCCTACTCTCTACGTGCCTAGCTTTATCCTTATTATTTCGCATTGCAGAGACTGTGTTATTTAGCAGGGTTTTAAACTTTTAGTTTATTATAATGCTGCTATCTACTATTAAGCAGGTGTTATAATATTATCGTACGTAGAGGGTGTCTTTAAGCTAGCTATATTAGTGTAGCTGCGCCTTAAACTGCTTTACTTTGTCTAACTAGGCGTGTAGGTCTACTACTATAATATAGTTTGCACTAGTTATATTAACACCTTCTGCTAACATATTAACAGTACACACAAAATATTAAGTATTAGACGTTAACGTATTAAAGACGTTAATATACTCTGTACGTGTCTGCTAGTTTATCCTAGCATGTATTATTATAGCTACTTACTTCTTAATCTCTGCTATATCCTTAGGCTTGCTATAGGTATAGTTAAACTGCCTTACTAGTCCCTACTATTATTAGCTAGATTATACCTTATGCAGTTTTACTATATATTACTATAAACTTACAATTACGTATAAGTATGTAATTACTAGCAGGTTTACGCCTATTAGGCACTTATTCCTAGCGCCCTCTAAGCGCTTAGCTGTCTTCTTAGTGCTCTCTATGTCGTTAATATCGCGCATAAGCTGCTCCTATTTCTTATCTCCTTTAATAATCTTGTTAAACTAATTATATAAGGGTAATTTACTAGGGTTGTCTAACTAATGCTTAATATTATTTACGCAGAGGCTCTTCTGTCTAGTAGTGCCTTTTAACTATTTTACTAGTCTAGGCGTTGTACTAGCTAGCATAACTTTGTAGAAACTAGAGCATAACGCTTAAGATTTCTTTTAGGGAGCTAGTCTGCCTAAAGGTTTAGCAGCCTACTTCTTATACGCTGCGCGGTATAGTGCGTCCTAGTCCCTTTTAACAGCCTCCTTTAGGGTTGCTAGTTTCTAAATATCCTTGCTATTATACGTAATAGGCACATCGCAGCTATTAACAGTAATATTTGCAGTAACTAGTAATAGCTTCCCGTCTAGGCGTTTTATATCTTTGTCCCTCTTAATAATAAACGTCTTAATAATTTCTGCTATTTTCTAGGTAAATAATACAAAAGTAGGCTGCTGTATAATTGCGTCTATAGACTTATCCTTTCCTACTACCTATAAGGTTAACTTATACTCCTTAAGGAATTGCGTATATAGAGGTAGGGTAGCCTTATTCCTAGTTAACTCTGTCTCCTCTAGAGTGTTATTATTTGCCTATGTAGTTATAAATCTAAGGCACTTAGTTTATGTCTCTTTATCTAGGACTACTTCTCCTGCGTCTGCTTCGTACCCGTTAGCCTAAGACTCCTTAGAGATAAGAAGTCTAAGGTAGTTAGCTAGGGTGTATAGTCTGTTTTTGCAGATTATGCTACTTAGCATCTAGTAGTAAAATCAGCTCCTGTCTGCTTTTTGTTTGCAGTCTTATATCCCTACTATAGCTATTAGGGTGCTATTCTCCTTCTAGTAGTTATAGGCCTTATCCTAGATAAATAGTAAATAGTCTAGCAGAGGTTCTAAGGTAATTATATCTGTAATATAGCTGCTGTCTAACCTAATAGCTTATTATTTATATACGTAGTAGCGTATGCAGTTCTACATAACTTAGGGTGTTATAAGCATAATATATTATTTTATAATAAGGCTTGCGCGTTTGTGTATTACATCCTTAGGGGGGGGAGTTAGAAGGCCTATTAGCTTTATTTTAGTCGTTGCGTAGCTGCTTACTAGTGTTAACTCTTTCTTTTTCTACTACTTAAAGCCTTTATAGAAATCTAGCAGTCTGTAGAGCTGCTTTATATTGCCTTTATTTATCTTTCTTATAAATAGGTGCGTCTAATCCTAGGGCTTTCTACGCGTGTTATTAGCTTTAGTGTCCTTAATTACTAGATTTTGCATATAGGCACGCTAGGCTTGTTTATTCGTAAGTGTAAGTATATTATTATAGTCTATTTAGATTTAGATTAGCATAAATTTATTAGTCAGGAGTAGAGCATTAGTAAAGAAGTTTTTAAGGCATTTTACCTACTCTCTTCCTGTCTAGGCAAGCACGCATAGGAATGCGGCGCCGCTCTCTATTGCTATCTTTAATAGGTGTATAGGGCTGCTCTAAGAGCAAGGGCATAGTAATAGTAATAATGCCTGTAATAGACACAGGTTATTCTCTGTAGCGTAGTCCTTAGGGTAGTGTTTACCCTTATAACCTTTCTCCCTAGAAAGCTCTATAGCTTGCTGTAGGTAAGTAATCTAGTATTCTAGGATTGCAAGGCCTACGGCTAGGTAGGTTTTACCTACACCTATAGATAAACTATCTACGCCTCTGCCTAATACTATGCTCTAGAATAGCATTTTAGATAGGCTTAGCTACTAGTGCGCAAATAGCCCTGCGCCTAGTGCAAGCTTCTACGTAGCTAGGAAGGGTATAAGATTGTATAATGTAGTAAGCGCGTTAAAATCTAGATTAAAGAGTCTAATAGCCTATTTATAGTTAGGGTCTAATATATAAGAGGCTACTGCAGTAACGTCTTTTATAATTTCTGCGTTTAACCTAGCATTACATTAGTTCTATAATTACTGTGTTTAGAGCAGTTTTACTATAGCGTACCTGCGCATTACTTCTAGCTCTGCGTCCGCGTTCCTCTTAGTAATATTATTATCCTAACCTTTAGCCTAGTCCTGCTAAGTTGCTATCTAGCGCACTATGCCCTGCGTCTCCTTGTCTAATTCCTGCTTACGTGCTAGTGCAGCAGCATTATTGCGCTCCTCTTAGGATTAGATAACTAGTAGGCTAGGTAGGTTTAGTATATCTGCATACTACTTAGTTAGCGCGTTTACGTTAAGATATATTAGTATATACGCCTTACTAGTAGACTTAGGCGGTAGGTTATAGCTAGGTAACGTCTTTAGGGTGTCTGTGTACTAAGTTATTAGTAGGTTTACAGTAGATTACAGTAATATCTGCGCCTTACTAGTAGATTTAGGCAATTTACTATAACAGGTAGGGGTCTTTAGGGTGTCTGCGTTATATTATTAGTAGTTCTATAGTATATTATATTAGTATATGCGCCTTACCCGTAGATGTAGAAGGTAGGGTATAAGGTAGGGGCACTAGTGCCTTGCCTATTATAGGTGTCTTTAGCAGGTCTATATAGCGCGTTGTTAGTAGATTTATAGTAGATTATAGTAATATATGCGCCTTACCTGTAGGTTTAAGGGTAGGGCTGCAAGGGGGCGTCTCTGCCTTGCCTAGACTAGTTAGGCCCTATGTAGTTAGGTTATCTGTGCACGTATAGTTAGTAGATTTATAGTAGATTATAGTAATATGTGCGCTTTACCTAGAAGCTTAGGGTGTAGTTTGCGTAAGATAGTCTCCCTCTTAGCTACATCCCCCTTGCAAACTGCGTTGCAGAACTACCTAAAGTTATTATCTATATATCTAGTTAGCGCGTAGGATCTACTATTATAGTCTATACTACCTTCTTTAGTAACTAGATAGTATATAATTACAAAGTTCTATTGCTATTTATTAGTAAAATATGCGTTGCGCCCTGCGTTAGCTAGCGTCTTATCTGTTACAACTTTAATAGGGAGTAGTGTAGTTACGTCCTACACATTATATTAGTCTAGCTGCAAATCCTTACTAACTTAGCGCATAGCAAGCATACTACTATTAACCTTATAGTAAAAGGCGTTAAAGTCTAAGCTGCTGTGTTTTATCTTACCCTGCATACAACGGCTGATAATATCCTTATACTTTACCTTAACTATAAAGGACACCCTTAGTAAGAAGAGTTAGTACCTGTTTGGTAAGATAAAGAAGTTTATCCGCGTTAATAAGAATAGTAAGGCTGTTAACAGTAAGGGCTTAGCAAATATGCTAAAGATACTTAGGCGAGACATTACTGTCGCCCTGGCGCTCCTATTTAAAGCAGTAGAGCCCTGTCTAGTTATTCTTAGCAGTGTTATTAGAGTTAAAGCATAACCTATATCTTCTAGCTTTACGAAACTAGTGCGCAGCTTTAAGCCCTTATTTGCAAAGGTCTACAGCCCGTTAAGTATAGCATCTCTCTAGTTATCTAGGGTAGTATTAAAATAAGGTTTAAACGTTTAATTATTAGCGAGCTTGTCTAATACCCTTTTTTTTACTACCTTAAACTTGCTACTATTTGTGTTATAGGTTGCCCTGTCTAGTAGTGTTAGCTCTTTCTATGCGTTATTAGTAAGAGATAATGTCATGCTTAACATAACGTCGTTAGACCTAAATCCCTATCTTAGCGTTTTTATTAGCATATTACCTTTTAGGTAGGCAGCCGCCTTCTTTATAAACTACTCTAGGGTCCTAGGTTTTAATAGCGTAGCTTTATTATTATTGCTTAAGTTGTTATTATCCTTAGTACTCTGCCTCCTCTGCTTCTTAGAGGGGCGTGCTATTATGCTGGAGCTGCTGCTAGTTTAACTTACCTAGTTAACGCGTTAATATATAATGCACCTAGTTTAGTATATTAGGGTATACAGACCTATTATATTCTAGTATTAGGGTTAGCAGCGTAGTCCTATTACGCGGTTACTCTATTGCAAGTAGGTAGTTAGTTAAGTGTGTAAAGTTAATAAGGTAAGGTAGAGTAGGAATAGTAGTAGTAGTTAAGTTAGGTAGAGTAGAGTATGTAAGGTAAAAGAGGTTAGGTATACGGCGGGTAGGGGAGGTAGTTCTTTTAAGTCTAATAGTAAAGTAACGTCTTAGCAGCGCTAGGGCTGTGCAGTTATTATATATATCTTTAGAGAGCTACTATAGGAAGTACTTTATAGTAGAGGTGTATGTAGGTAAGAGTGTTAGGTATTACTAGCTGTATATATTACCTGCAGTGTGTGCGTTATTACAGACTTACTATAGATATTACCCTAAGGTAAGCCTGTTATTAGCTACGGGGGTCTATAATATATATTAGTAGTAGTAGGTATTTATACAGGTGCGTTATTATAGACCTATAACAGATCTTACTTTACAGTAAGGATATTAAGGACTATAAGTATCTATAGTGTGTATTTGCTGTTACAGTTTTATAGTAAGTCTACCTTACTAAGTAATTTACCTTACTACACAAGTATTAATAACTATAGGTGCCTATAGGTATATTAGTTATAGTGTGTAGTAGTGCATGCGCGTCGTTATAGGCTTACTATAGGTAGACTTACTATAGCAGACTTACATTAGACAGACTTACTATAGATAGACTTACAGTAGACAGACTTACTATAGTAGACTTACAGTAGATAGACTTACAGTAGACAGACTTACTATAGATAGACTTACTATAGATAGACTTATAGTAGACAGACTTACTGTAGATAGACTTATAGTAGACGGACTTACTATAGCAGACTTATAGTAGACAGACTTACTATAGACGGACTTACTATAGCAGACTTACAGTAGACAGACTTATAGTAGACAGACTTATAGTAGACAGACTTACTATAGACAGACTTACTATAGATAGACTTACTATAGATAGACTTACTATGCGTAGGCTTACTATGCATGTTATCTCGTTAGGTGTATATTAATTACCACGAGTGTTAGCTAACAGGGAACGGGGGCAGAGACGCAGGGGCTAGGAGAGGGTAGTATAGTAGGAGACGTAGGGTACGTATAGAACCTTAGCGTGTAGTAACTACTATATATAGGTTATATTATAGTTAAGTATAGTAAAGGGCTGCGTAGGGCAGTAGGTCTAGTTCCTAGTTATATACACTACGCGGTTAGTTACGTCCTTACTATAAGAAGGTTGTTCTATAGTACTATACTATTACAAGTATAAGTTATAATATTTAGGTAGTAGGTACTGCTACCTCTTTTGCTTCTTCTACGCGTACGTATGCATTAGTATCCTTAGACACAGCCTAGCTATACATAGACTAGTAATTAGTAAAGTTAACAACTATATTAGTCCTAGAGGTTGTATCTATTCTTGCATATGCGTTAACTTTAAACGTAGATTACTAAGACTTTGTGCTGCCTATAGACACAGCTACTACTATATACGCAGCTGTTATATACCCTGCTAGACAGCATAGGTTACTATAATCTACTATAGCCTATAAATACTTATATTATATAATAAAGGCTCTATCCTATTACTGTGTATTACTGTACTTATTCTATACTATAAACACCTACGCTGTTAAATGTCTCTAGTTTATCTATTTGCGCAATCCTATAGCAGATTCTTTGTGTATAGTCTAGTGTACTAATTATAGTTCCTAGGGCCCTTATATAGAGGTAAATCTAGCTTAGGTTAATGCCCTACTATCTTCCTGCACTAGTTATAATAATAATACGTTGTAATCCGCTACTTACCTCTACCTAGTATACGCCCTACTCCCTAACTGTTTACCTCTTTACATTTAATAATAATAGCACCTTGCAGAACCTTAACAACGCTACTCTACTTTCTAGCTAAGTTCCCCTATACAGGACCTAGGTTAGACGAGGCTTTAAGTATAAGTATAACAGCCTATATAGTCTTATTTAGTTAGTGTTAAAGGCTTATAGTTAATATAGTTCCTCTAATTATGCTATCTATTTAGATAGCCCCTAATCTAGGCTACCTTAGAAAGGGAGCAGAATTTGCACTAAGCCTTGCAAAGCATAAAGGCAGTCCTCTTACTAGTGTTAATTATATTATAGATATTATCTAGTCTTAAGGCATAATCTAGTAAGCTACTGCTTTCTTGCTTAATGTACTCTCTAATAATCTTCCTAAAGAAGGCTACCTCTAAACTAAACCCTTAGAGATAAACTACCTAAACGCACTGCAAGTTGCAGACGCTACTCTTAGTAATAAAGTGTTTTTGCATTATAATAGGGCCTGCGTTGCCTAGCTTTATAAGAACGCTAGTCTCCTTACCTAGACGCACTGTAAGTTACAGATGCTACGCTTAGCAACAAAGTATTTTTACATTATAATAGGGCCTGCGTTGCCTAGCTTTATAAGAGCGCTAGTCTCCTTACCTAAACGCACTGCAAGTTGCAGACGCTACTCTTAGTAATAAAATATTTTTATATTATAACAGGGCCTGCGTTGCCTAGCTTTACAAGAGCGCTAGTCTCCTTACCTGCGCGCTAGGGTACATAGAGGACCCTAAGCAGAAGAGACGCCGCACTAAGCAGAAGAAGGCGCGCTAAGATAAGGCTAGGGCTAATAGGAGGAGGCTAGAGTAGTGTATATTAGTATTATTCTATAGGAATTAACAGTTTCTCTATTAAGTGCTAAATAACCTGCAGGTGTAGTTAAATATTTACAAGCCCTCCTATATGCCTTGTCTAACCTAAAACTCCTGTTTAACGCCTAGAGAAGTACTCTACTTCTTCTAGTGCCGCTTGTATACTCTGCCTGTTTAAGTAGGTAAGATATAGATTATTATTAACCTGCCCGCAGATATCTCTGCGTTTAATAGGCCCTAATTAACCTCTTAGATCTGTCTATAACAAGGAGCCTTTATTACATACGTTAGTAGTAAGGCTTACAAGTAGTAGCATACATTTAACGCCCCCTTTTAGGGGGGGGAAGAAGGGGGCTAGATTACTATGCTGCTAGGAGACGACTTTATACTGTTTATACAATATAAATAACCCGCTAGCGTTAAAAAGGTCGCAAGTAGCAACTATAGGACTAAGTTAGCTAGGGCTATAAACTAAATACTAACAGGGTAGGATTATAGTATAAGCTTATAAACAACGTAGCAGTTATTAGATAGCATTTTAGAGGCGTTATTTAGGCGGTAAACAGACTTAGGTAGTACTTAACAGTACCTACGTGGTAAATTAATAAGGTAACGTTAAAATACACGATAACTAACTTATAGACAGCCCTACCCCTTGTTACCTCCTATTTAAGGACTAATCTGCCTATTTAGGCCTAACCTGCCTTACTTATACTAGGTTATGCAGTATACTTTGTACGTTATAGCCTAGAGCAAGCTGCGCAGAGCGTGCTTAGTAATTATACTGTGCCTAAATTAGGCTTATACTGTAGTTAAGCTAAGACAACCTTATAATTACGCTAAGGCTGCGCTAAGGTTCTATTAACGTAGGACTAGGTTTTTACTATAAGTATACTAAGACTGCACTAAGACTGCAACGTAGTTATAATAATTTTTTACTATAATTATACTAAAACTGCACTAAGTCTGCACTATAGTTGTAATAGTTTTTTACTATAATTATATTAAGACTGCACTAAGTCTGCACTATAGCTGCAATAGTTTTTTACTATAATTACACTAAGACTATACTAAGTCTGCACTGTAGCTGTAATAGTTTTTTACTATAATTACACTAAGACTACACTAAGGCCGCACTGTAGCTGTAATAGTTTTTTACTATAATTACACTAAGACTGCACTAAGGCCGTACTAGGATTATACTAAAATTTCACATAGTTTTTACTATAGACTTACATTAGGACTGCGACGTACGCTATAATTACATTAGAAATATAACAGGGTATAGTTATTAGTTAATATACGTATATGCCTTACTCTTATTTTAACACTAGCTAGCAGTATAGTGTCTAGATAGAGTTTACGCGCTATATAATCGCAGGTAACCCTATATATCTTACAGGGTTAGCAATAGTTAATAACTACGTTCTTATAAATAGGCAGGATAGTTATCTACTGCGCACTTATGGCCTTGCTTAGGGTACTAGAGTGCTGTCTGCTACCCTAGCATATTCTACTAAGGATCTATATGTCCCCTCCTCTAGGTTTTAATTAACCTTTTATACGGGCTACCTATGCAAGGATCTACTATATAGTACTTGCTATAGCTAAGGTTCTGCTTTCTACGCCTTCTAGCGTAACCTTATGCAATATTAGTTTAGATAGGTAGGGCCCCTATTAGTAAGTTACTATAAGACTGTCCTATAACTGTACTGTAGTTATACTATACTATATATTTAATTATGCCGCCTACTATGCGTTATTAGCTATATAATATAGGTAGTTGCGTAGGGACGTTACTGCATGTACGTGTGTGCTTAGGCACGTAGGGATGCTCTATTACTGTATGCTAAGGGAGAATATAAGGATAGGTGTAATATATAGTAACTATTAGCGCAGGTACCTAAGTCTACTATATCTGCAGACGGCTAACTCCGCGCAGTCTATATCTAATCTAACTAGTAACCCTACGTAGACAGCGCTACTAACTTTAATAATATTAATTAAGTGTGCAATAGCGTTAGCTATTCCTCTGCTAGTAGTCTAGCTATAACCTTATATAGTATAGTTAGTGTTTATAAGTAAGGGATATACGTAGCACCTGCAGTTTATTACTTATATATAGTGTAGTTAACCTAGCATTATGTAGTTAATGCACTAGCTATATCTAGTATAGCCTTTAAGGCGTCTATTACGTTGTCTTTAGCCCTGCGTTTATTTTCCCTTATAATTGCCTAGTCGCGAATAATAGCTTGCAGGTTAGCAATCTCCTTATTACGCTTAGTAATTTTACAAATTAGCTTCTTAAAGCAGCCCTAGTGTTGCTAGGCAGCAGTAGTTACCTCCTGCATAAGAGACTAGAAGTCACGCTCTACCTTATAGAGCTTGTATTCTGTCTACTTAATAGTTGCCCTTAACGCAGATTGTTATGCTTTGCTTAACTTAATATTAAAGGTAACGTTGTGCTATTTAGCGTACTTGTTAATCGCAGTTATAGTAATATCTTATTAGAGCGTCTCTATCTAATCCTAGAGCTTCTCTACTATAGGTTAGCCCCTGTCTTCGTATACTAGTATAGAGTAGATACTTACTAGAAGGTCCCTTAGTTAAGCCAGCTTATTCTTATTATATCCTAAAGCCGTCTATTATCTTATGCTATTAAGTAGGATTAAACTAAGCTAGTTATTGCTAGTTCTAGTTATAACTACATAGTAATGCATTATTAGCGCGTAGTAGTTTATAAGTACTCCTAACTAGAATATTACTGTTTATAATAGGGCGTAGCATTAGCTAGGTAGTTGCGATATTACTATTAGCAGCAGCTAGCACACCTAAGACTAAGGCAGCGTATAACAGACATAGCGTATAGGTTAATATAGTATTACTACTACTAGCTAAGTTAATAAGCTTAAGCTTGTTATCTGTAACTGTACAGAGGTTTATAGTTATAATATTACTATTACTTGCTAGGTTAATAAGGTCGTTGCCTAAGACTATATAATGTAAGTAAGACTATAGGGTAGAGGCATATTACTCCTTTTCTTGCTAATACTCTTAGACTATAGGGAATACTTATAAGTTGCTATTATTACTATACTTGTTAGATGCGCTTAGCACTAGGTAATTAATAGTAGGAAAAGGTCTATAGAGTTATAGGGGTGAATTTCTTATATACAGACTGTTCTATAGGAGGTAAAGGTAGGAAACGCTAGCATACGTAACAGCTTAGCTTAGACAGCGCGTATTACCTGCTAGGTAATAAGTAAGTTAAAAAGGGGTCCCTGTTGCGGAGTAGTTAACTAACGCGTCTAGAGTAAGCTACACAGACTTACTATAAGGCGTAATAGTCTACCTTATAGAGCTAGTTAAAACTAGCAGACGACTGTGTAAGAGTAGCTGTATTTACTTTGCTATATAATTATAGGAGCGTCTCTATTACTAGCTTACGTGCTGTTATAGTATTGTAAGGCAGTTTATAGTTAAAGGTAGGGTTAAAGTTAACATTAACGTTAGGGTTAGAGTTAGCATTAATGTTAGATTTAGGGTTAGAGTTAAAGTTAAAGGTAAAGTTAGAGTTAACGTTAACGTTAACGTTAACGTTAAAGTTAGAGTTAACGTTAGAGTTAACGTTAAAGTTAGAGTTAACGTTAAAGTTAGAGTTAACGTTAAAGTTAAAGCTAAAGTTAAAGTTAGAGTTAACGTTAAAGTTAGAGTTAACGTTAAAGTTAAAGCTAAAGTTAACGTTAAAGTTAAAGTTAAAACTAGTACTGTTACTATAGAGTAGATGTAAGGGTAGGAGTTAAAGTAGCAACTGTAAGTAAAAGAGAGAGCACGCGCCTTTGTGTTTCTTTATGTAGGACCCCCCGCCCCTTACTAGATAAAGGACACTAGGGCACCTTTTCTAGATATACTATAGACTTAGTAACCTGTCTAATCCCTAATAATTAATTACATAATACTTTCCCCCGCGGTTATAACGCTTAACTTACCCCCTACTACTAGGTAAATAAACTTGCCTAACTACTCTATTAGATGTATACTAATAGAACACCCCTATAGGAACTTTAGCTTATATATTATTAGTGCAGGGCTCCTTTAGGACGGTAACATAGCTCTTAGTACAGCCTCTTAGCTATTCTGTAGCCTTAGTAGACAGATCTAATTAGGCTTACTAGTAACTATGCCTGCTTTAACCCTCTATTACTATAAACTACTGTAAGGAATTGCTACTATAGGCACTACTACTAACTATACGCATGTGCTATTAGCGCTAACAAGCCTATTACTATGCATTACTGTAAGGAATTACTGCTATAGGCACTACTATAAACTATACGCGCGTGCTACTACTACTAGCAAGTCTATTACTGTAAGTTACTATAAGAAATCCTGCTGTAGACACTACTACTTACTCTACGCGCGTAGCACTGCTGCTAGCAAGTCTATTACTGTAAGTTACTATAAGAAATCCTGC
>MU005772.1:1476790-1505616 GCA_010093715.1 Pleomassaria siparia CBS 279.74 | reverse complement strand
CTATAGTAAGTCTGTCTACTATAAGTCTATCTACTATAAGTCTAACTACTATAAGTCTAACCTAACGCAAGTTCTAACCTATAGTAAGTTTAGATTATAGTAAGTACAAACCTAATGCAAGTTTACACCTATAGTAGTGTAAGCTTACTGTAAGTCTAAGTCTGTAGTACGTCTAAACGCATAGTAACCTAGACTTATAGTATGTCCTAATATACAGTAAGCCTGTAACAGCACGTGCACATACTAGCTAACTGTAACTAATACAACTACATACTAATATAGTTACTAACGCGTTTATAGTAAGGTAAAGCTTATAGTAAGTCTATAACAGCGCCTTGCCTACTAATACACTGCAACTAATACGCTAGCTAATAATTATAGGTATTAATAGAACTATAGTAACGCAGGACTTACAGTAATATATAACCTATAGTATGCTTATAACAACTATTCTACCTACTATTACACCGCGACTAATATACTAGGCTAGTAATAGTAGGCGTCTACGGGCCTATAGTAACACAAAATTTACAGTAAGTCTATAATAACACTTCTCCTACTATCCTACCGCAACTTATATACACTACAGCAGGTAACCTACGCCCTTAACCCCTAGGCATTTCTAAGATAAAGCGGACGTTACAGCAGATACATAAATAAAGAGGCAGATAAGGATAACACAGCCTGTGCGCTGCTAAGACTTCTCTTTATTATCTACAAATATAAAACAATAATAGATCCCCTCTTACTTCTACCTTACTAACTCTACCTTACTCTATAACCTACTTTCTACTACCTCTACCCTATATCTACTACTTATACTCTACACCTACTTTACTACATATACTCTACTACCTCTGCCTCTAATTTGCAAACTACGCGCAATTAATACTCTAACGCTATAGATAAAGACCTACACAGCGTACCTACACTGCGTAAGATAGTTCTAGAACACCTAAGGTATATATATCCTACCCTACTAAACAGAGTGCGCAGTATATTAACGCTTATTAAATAATTTAGTAGCCCTAGTAGTAATATAGTTATAATAGTAGGCTCTACTAAGAGACAGAAGGGCGGGAAGTCTATAAAGGCTAATAACTAGGGCAACAGAAATATAGACCTATTATTAACCCCTAGGACTCTAGAGTAGTTTGCAAAAGAAGCAGCTACTAACCTAAAAGGCAACATGCTAATAAAAACGCTAAAATAGGGATTTAGGTTAGATAATATCGTGTAGGTAATAATTACGTCTATAACTAAAGAAGCTAAGTAGGACCTAATACTACTTAACAGGGCAACGTACTCTACCTAGGGTAGTAAATTCAAGGCAGCTAAAAAGGCCGTGTTAGACGCTGTTACTAAAGACAATACTTTTACTCCCTACTTTAATAAGCTACCGCCTGAATAGAAGGATGCCGCGCTTAATAGTCTTTAGACGTTTGTTAATAAGGATATAAGGGGGAACCCTAACTTCCGCAAACGCAACAAACGTAGCAAACGTAGTAGAAGTGTTAAGAATAAAAATAATAATAAATTAAGGCTAATAACGCTAGTAAAGCAGTCTAGACGGGGCTCTACTGCTTTAAACAGGAGCGCTAGGGCAATAGCACTATCTCGCCTAAGTCTCTTTAACATAGCCGCTAAGCCCTTGCCGTTAACGGCCCTATTATTCTTATTAACGCGGATAAACTTCTTCGTCTTACTAAACAGGTACTAACTCTTCTTACTAAGGGTGTCCTCTATAATTAAGGTAAAGTATAAGGATATTGTTAGCTGTTAGATGCAGGGTAAGATAAAGCATAGCAGCTTAGACTTTAACGTCTTTTACTATAAGGTTAATAGTAGTCTGCTTGCTATGCGCTAAGTTAGTAAGGATTTATAGCTAGATTAATACAATGTGTAGGACGTAACTACACTACTCCTTATTAAGGTCTTAATAGATAAGACACTAGTTAACGCAGGGCGCAACGCATATCTTATAAACAAACAGTAATAGAACTTTATAATTATACACTATCTAGTTACTAAAGAAGGTAGTATAGACTATAATAGTAGATCCTACGCGCTAACTAGGTATATAGATAATAACTTTAGGCAGTTCTGCAACGCAGTCTGCAAGGGGGATGTAGTAGAGAGGGAGATAATCTTGCGCAAACTATACCCTAAGCTCCTAGGTAAGGCGCATATATTACTATAATCTACTATAAATCTACTAACTACGCGTGTATAGACAACCTAACTACACAGGGCCTAACTAGTCTAGGTAAGGCAGAGACGCCCCCTTGCAGCCCTACCCCTAAACCTGCAGGTAAGGCGCATATATTACTATAATCTACTATAAATCTACTAATAACGCGGCGCACAGACTAACTAATAATACCTACCTAGCTAGTTAACACACACGGGAACAACTATAATAAGCGGGAAAGAGCCAAGCAGAGGAAGCAGACTAAAGACAAGCTAATTAAAACACTTAAGGCCTAGCAGAAGGCCTACCTAGACTAGATCTAAGGCTACGACGTTAATATTATAGAATAAAAGAATAAGGCAGAGACAGAGGTAATGCGCCTATAGGTTACCTTAAAGCTGCTTTTGTTACAGTAATAGTAAGACTAATATAAGGCTAGGGTAAACGCGTAAATCTTAACAGACGTTACTATAGTAGCCTCTTATATATTAGAACGCAACTACAGACAGGCTATTATGCTCTTTAGTATAGATTTTAACGTACTTACTATATTATATAAACTTATACTATACCTAGCTACGTAGAAGCTCGCACTAGGGGCTAGACTATACGTACACTAGTAGTTAAGCCTATCTAAAATACTATTCTAGAGTATAGAATTAGGTAGAGGCGTAGATAGCTTATTAATAGGTGTAGGTAAAACCCACCCTGCCGCAAGCTATGCAATACTTAAATACTAGATTATTTGCCTACAGTAAGCTGTAAAGCTTTCTAGGGAGAAAGGTCTTAAGGGTAAATACTACCCTAAGGACTATAATATAGAGAATAACCTATATCTATTACAGGCGTTAGCCCTACTACTATATCCTTATTCTTAAACTAGCCCTATACACCCTTTAAAGGCAAAGATGTAGAGTAGACCCGCCTTTATATGCGTACTTGCCTAGACTAGAGGAGAGTAGGTAAAATGCCTTAAAGACCTTCTTGCTAATGCGCTAATCCTATTAGACGCCTTTATGCTATTGCGGATCTAGGTAGACTATAATAATACGCTGTTAATCGCGAAGAAATAAGTATTAAGGGGTCCTATATAAGAATAGGAAGAATAGGTAGTTAAGGTTGCTAAACTTAATAAGGGTAAACTAGAGCACTAGTATAGTATAGGCCCTAAGCGCCCCTAACATTACGAGCACGTAGTTATACGTAAGACACTGCTAGACAACTAATAGCTGTTCTACAGACGGCTAGATTTTAGGGCAGTAATTACTTAATAGAAAGCGTAAAAAGACAAGGATAGCAAACTAGCACTACTAACACTAATATATAGCTATGCTTAAACTTACAGAGTAGGCCTTATAGAGGCGCCCCTATTAGATGCAACATACTAACATGCAGGCTACGCCGCAAAATAGTATATTATACTTATAACGCCCTAAGTTATAGCTAACTATATTACTAGCTATATCTACTATATATAAGCTACTGCGCTAAGAAAGGAATTTCTAGAGCAGGCTAGCTTAGGCTGCGTCCTAGACTATTTGCTGTTTATATAGGATAAGGCCTATAATTACTAGAATAAGAGCATAACTCTAAGGACTATAGCTAGTCTATAGGACTATAAATAATCTACATCTACTTACTTCTATTACTAGATACTAAGTAGCATAATCCGCAAAAATAGCCTAGCTACTCTAGCTAACTATATTAGACTTCTACTCTCTAGGGCGCCCTAGGCTAATAGGTACAAAGTAGTTAAAGGAGATGTAGTCCCTAATAAGGAAACGTAAACTAAGTGCCTCTAATTCCTGTCTATACGGGCACACAAAGCCCTAGGGGTAAAGGATAACCTAAAGGTACTTAGACCTTATATAAAATTCCTCTAGGACTACTAGTTAACCCTGTCTACTCTTACTAAAAGCTAGACTCTAGACATAATTATACGTACGCCTGCGTTTAGGACGTTTACGCAGACCTTAGCAGAAATTATTAAGGTGTTTATTATTAAGAGGGACTAGGACACCCTGCGCCTAGACGGAAAGCCCTTACTAGAAACTGCAAATATTACTGTTAACAAAGATACTATAGCACTTTAATATAGTAATAACAACGCTAACTTCCTAATAAGGCTAATAACAGACCTTAATAAAGAGCAAGACATATAATACTGCAACGCAGTAATAAAGTAGAAGCGCAACCTAGGGAATAAGCTAAAGCCTAAAAGAAGGGAACGCTTAGCCTTCTCTAGGTACTATAATATTATGCTAGCAAGCACTACGCCTAGTCTAGTGCAATAGCTAGCGCGTAACAAGAAATACAACAGCCTCTGCGCAGATAATATTAGGATATAGTTAGACAATCTAGCTACTTTGCTACTATATAAGGACTTTAATAAGATTATTAAGGGTAATAAGAAGTAGGCAGAGCTTATAAGGTACGTTGCCCGCCTAGAGTTAACTAATAAGACAGGTAAGTAATTAGATAGTGCGAGGAACAAATGCATAATAGGTGTACGCCTGCTAGTAATTAGGCACCTATACGTAATTATAAGTTTATATTAACACACATTAAGTATACATAGTATACAGCCTAGCTAATAATAGCAGGGACTAGTAAAGTATTTTAGCAAGAGTTATTACAAGACTAAGGACAAGGCAGTAATTAAAAACTAAACAGTAATAACTATCTACGCTAGGATAAGCTAACAGACGCGCACACAGTATATTAACGTCTTTAACACGTTAGTATTAAAGACTTAATACTTTATATACACTATTAACGTATTAGTAAAGGGCGTAAACATAACTAGCGCAAATCACGTTATTATAGTTAACACACACCTACAGTCTAACAAACTTAAACAGTTTAAAGCACGTCTAAACTAATTTAGCTAGCTTAAACTAACTATCTACATATAATAGTACTAGAACACGCGCTCCCTAGTAGACGTTAACACTATATACTGCTAGAAAAACAAATAGCTTGTTAATAACAACGTGTTGTTAAGGTTACAGGCTAACAGCAAGGTGTCCTTAATAGTGCCAGGCAACAGTAACGTAGAGATAGACAACAGCAGTAATATACTAGAGGATAAGAACAACTACGTGTTTAACGCGCTGTGTAATATTTAGTAAGCATAGGGGGTGCCTTAACTTATAGTAATATATCTTAGAACTTAGATATAATAATAGTATATACTAAATAGTATCTTAAAACATATAGATAATGCTTATAATTAGAGTAACTGCAAGCTTAAGCAGACATACGCTGGGATCTACGCAGGCACGGCGTAATACATACATAGCACTACATTAACTAGAAGTCTCCTTAACTGCATAACACGTATTTACATATGTAAGGATATATATAGTAAATTATAGTAAGGCAGACCCTTATGTAACCTAACTTAAACTAGCGTATATATAGGCATATTGCCTAACGCATCCTTATAGTAGGCAGATAGGATAAATATAGTAAATTACAGTAAGGATAGCCCTTATGTAACCTAACTTAAACTAGCGTATATACAGGCCTATTGCCTAACGCATCCTTGCAGTAGGTAGACGGGATAAACATAGTAAATTACAGTAAGGAAGGCTATTACGTAACCTAACTTAAACTAGCGTATATATAGGCATATTGCCTAACGCATCCTCGCAGCAGGTAGACAGGGTAAATATAGTAAATTATAGTAAGGAAAGAAAGGCCCTTGCGTAACCTAACTTAAACTAGCGCATATATAGGCACTTTAGCTCTAACGTGCGTATACGTGTTCTTACTAACAAATTATTATAGCGCGATACTGCGCAGCTAAGAGCGCTAAAGTAAGCCTTACTATACCTAAACTACTGTTAATAACGCGCATATAAAAGGGCATATCTAACAGCAGGTGTAATACAACTAGCTTATCTACTACTAGCAACCCTACGCATTAAATATATAAGAATACACATAATAATATCCTACAAGCTGTAACTGCAAATAGCAATAGGGACGTAAATAATATACTAGATATAACAAATGCAATATAACGTAACCTATAATACTAGAGGGAGATACACTAGCTAACAGAGTAACGTTATATACTACTAGAGAAAATAGAAGCATTTACCTGTATTACAGCCTAATTTGCCTACCTCTATAAAACTATATTGCGTACTGTAAGACTAATATAAAGCACGTTAACCTGCAGGGGCTAGCTAATACTGTAACAACCTAGCTAGACGCGCAACTACACACAACGCTAGAACGCACGCTTACCTAGAATATAATAGTTACTAAGAGGGTAACTAGCTAGAGAGGTAAGATAAGTTACTATGTTATTACTATAAAACCGCTACGGGAAGGGTAATTAGAGTAGGCACTTATTAAACTTGCAGTAGCATTAGTGTTAGGGCATAATATAAATACAAATCCCTAGGGTATTGTATAATAGAGATTAACAGACACAGAGAGGTGTATATAGGGTGCACACAGGCCTATTAGTGTAGCAGTATCTACTACCTATTACCTAACTATAGTTAACTGCTATTACTAATGCCTGTTTATACTACTCCTAATTATAGACGTCGCAACAGTATTAATATAGAGGAGTAACAGGCAATCTAACAGCACTATAAAAAGAACCTGCTATTAAAACTAAAGGCGCTTACTAAGTAGGCGTCTACCTAGTTCTGCCGCTGTATATCCTAATTAACTATATCTAACAGTCTTAGCACAAATCGCGCCAGCGTAAGTAACAACAACTTCTACCTAAGTATCTATTAGGTTAAGTATATAGGCAACCCTAAGTAGCTAGAGCTTAAGGCTGCGTTATTTAAGTAGCATATGCAGTTGCAGTTAACAAGGTGCCCTGTTATAGGTAAGTAGAGGGCGTATAAAGGAGCGTAAATTAACCTGTTTAAGTACTAAGTAGTTATACGTAGAATATATAATATAAGAGACTGTAAAAACGCTGTAGCAGAGGCTCCTAAGCTGCGCTAGTAAGCTAATGCCTAGGTTTTTAAGTAGATACATATAATATTATTAGAAGCGCAACATAATATAGAAGGTAGGGCGACATAGTAAGGCTCTATTAGCGCTAATACAGGCAGACAAGGTAGAGGATAGGATAAGTAAGCTAAGGGAAAAGACTTAAAGCTATGCGCGTTAAGATTGCTATAACATAGACAAGGCTATGCTATTCTACAGGCTAACGCCTAAATAGACTCTTATAATAGGAGCTAAACTAGAAAAGAGAGAGGAAATAAGACTTACTGTAACTCTCTGTTGCAACGCTAATAGTAGTAATAAGTTAGACCCCTAGTTTATTAGCAAGGCAAAGAGCCCTTACGCTCTTAGTAGTAAAGATAACACAGTAATTACTAATTTACCCTATATATACTATAGTAATAGGAAGGCGTAGATAACCTATGCAATAATAGTAGAATAGTTACGCTAGTTTAATGCGAAGATAGCTAGGAGAAGGGTCCTGTTACTCCTAGATAGCTTCTCTGCGTATAAGAAAACGGTATAGTTATTATTAGAGGAGTAAGGAGGGCTGCAGAATACAGCGTAAGTAAGTAAAGAGCAAAGCATTAGCAGAACCTAGGATAATCTTAATACTATAGTACGTAATAGCCCTATAGTATTATTTCTTACCTTTGTAATCTAAGGTTCCTTCCTTAGATACTATATAATTCCTATACGCTAACTAGCATACAGGGTTAAGTTCTTCCTCCTAGATAATCCCCCTTTCTACTAGCCCTGCACTAATAGCATTACTGTAAATTAGAAGCTCCTTTACTAGTAATACTAGCTAGAGTTTATAGTGCGTCTGTTGCTCCTTAACTAGGATCCTATTTACAAGATAAATATCTACTATGCTCTCTGCTAGGGCTGCTAAGCCTAGAAAGACAACCTGCAGAAGTAAAGTATATATAATTATTAGACCTACAGTACTATCTTCTAGGAATACTTTAGTCCTTAGCCTAAAGGTCTTAATTACAGCTATATTAAGTCCCTTGCTATAGCGCTACAGAATATAGGCGTTATCTGCCTAGCTAAAAATCTTACTTAGTTTGTTAACCTAACTAATAAGGAGGTAATAGACGTAGACCTAGCTAACCTTATTAAGCACATTGTTACGCTGTTTGCCCCTAAGGATCTAGCTAGAGCGCTCCTGCCTATACCTTTGCACTAGTAGGTAATATTAGCACTAGAGACCCTAATATAGTACGAATGCTCTTAGAAGAAGACTGTGTACAAGAACTACGTTAAGCCTCTAGAAGGCTACTTAAGCTAGGTATTACGTAGGGTAACTAAGGATACTCTATCTAGAGTAAGGCAGACCCTAATTTACTACTACTTTAATTAAAGCTATAGACGCTACGCATCCTGTAATATTTTAAGGCGTTTAGGAGGGAGCCTATATATAACGCGCCCGCGCACGCAATACTACTAAACCTATAATATACTCTAATAGGAAAACTATAGAGTTAGATAACTGTTACGTATTATAGTCTAGTCTAGATATAAACTACATTATATAATAATAATAATGCTAACCTTACAGTAAATTACCCTACTAAGTATAATATGCTATATTAATACATACTTAACCTAAACACAGGGTCTGTAAGGTTTTACTACAGGAGTAAGGTAGGATAAGGCTATTTATAGTAACTTATAGTTATTTAGTGTTACTTTTAGTGCTAGCATATAACGCCGCTGTATATAGCGGACTATATGCTTAGACTAAAATTAGGGTCTATAAATATATACTCTAAGGGAAGGGTAGGCTAGGGTAAGCTCTTATAGTAACTTACAGTAATCTACAGTTATATCTAATGCTAGCATCTAATATAATACTACTAGAAGCAGACTACATGTCTACACAGAAGACAGGGTCTATAAATATATACTCTAAGGGAAACGTAGGATAGGGCAAGCTCCTACAGTAATCTACAGTAATTTACAGCTACCTACAACGCCTACATATAATAAGGATACTTAGGTTAACTAACCTAGATATAGTATCTTAATAATGCCCTATTTAATATACTAGTTAAACATATTAGACCTATGCAGTGCACTGCTTAGGCCTAACAACCCTAGGCCTAATTAACGCCACCTTAATTACACTGCCTATAAACACCAGACGTAGCTTATATACTTACTTACTAGCAGGCTAAGAGGAACACTGTTCTTCTAGCTAAGCGTGTCTACGCAATTAGTATATATAGTAACTAACTAACACCTAGATCTATAGTAGATGCAGTTCTGTTCTAAGTCTACGCACGTAAGAAACACTTAGCCGCTATCTCTATAGGGCGGACGCAACTATACTATACAAATATTACTGTAACTTATTATAAATACGCTACTATAGAGAAGTAGAAAGCCTAGTAAATATAGATATTACAGCAGCTATTACACCTACATAAGGCGTAGATGCAAGGATAATAATACACACAGCTACCTAACTACAAGCGTAAGAAGTGCCAGGCAGCCTAGCTACAGCACGCTACAGAGAGGTAGAGAGCGTTAAAGGATATAAGACGTAAGAGTCTATTATAGGCGCAAGATAGATAAGATAAAGTTAAGCCTAAACTAGTGCAATTACCTATAACGCGCTGTAGATAAGTACGTAGTAGTTATATATATACTAGCAAATACACTTATCTACACAGCGCGTGTTTATAGTAACCTATAATAAATACGCACAATATAACGTATAACATAGTAAGAGAGAGTTAAATATATAGCGCAGATAGGCAGAAGCTAGTAGCCTAAATTAGACTAGCGCATGCTTATTACTAATATTTAGTTACGTCTTTCTCTCTAAGATCTATCTAATAATAATATAAATAACTAACTACTCTGTTACTACTAAAAGCTTTATATTCCGCCCTAATACCCCTAGCCTTACCCCTATTACAAGCGCGCTAACTATAATTGCAACAACTATAATTACCCTAACACTACTACTAGTAGCAATACACCTAACGTTAATAGCGCTAGCTGTAATAGCAGCACTAACAGTTCTAACTATAAGAACGTTACCTGCAAACCTGCCAGCCTTAATAACGCTAAGGTAGAGGTCTAGCAGGTGTAGAACTTACTATCTTACCTACATAATAGAGGACGCCTATATAGCAGACAAATACATAATAGATAATAACATGCTCAGCCTAATTAACGCAGCTAGTTAGAATGCTAAGGGTCTCTATAAGAATAACGCTTACTTCTATAACAGACCTAGTAATAATAACACTACTATAAAGCTTAGACAGAATTTAGCTAGCATAAGCTTTAAACTTAGCCCTAACATTATAAACTCTAGGCGCGCTAAACTAATATTAACTACAAAGTAAGGGTAAAGCACAGATTTACCTATAGAGTATAAGGAGGAGGAATTACTATTTAAGAGGGCACGTCTAACTAAGGAGACGGAGTATATAACTAGGGCTACAGACTTTTAGTTAGAGTACGTAAGGGTAGTAGTATATAGCTATAATAACCCCTTAAAGCTGCTGTTTTGCCTAGATTTATTAAGTACTATAACGTGCGAGAGGGATATAGGCCTAGTAGATAAGCTTAAGCACGCAATAGGCAAAATTACGTAGGATAGTCTAGACGTTAGAGCCCTTAGGACTGCTATTACTAGGAACCTTATTAGCTATAGGATACTATTAGTAGGGAAGCACTACTGCATATAGAGCTGCGCTAAATACCTAGTAGTCCCTATAATTACGCATAGGTTGCTAGCAGACGCAGTCCGTATTATTATAGAGAAACGTAATCCTATCTAGAACCTTATAGTTACAGAGGATAACGTTAACTAGTTAGATAACAGACTAAAAGCCGCAGTAGTAGAGATCTAAATAAATACGTAAACATACCCAGCCGCTAGTTTATAAGAGTTAGTAGCACCTACAGAGGTATATAGGTTACTAGCGGATGCAGCCTATGTTATAATAACGGACTAATATATAACGTAGTAGTTACTAAGAAATTAACTAACTAGAAAGGTAAGACTTACTATAGTATTACTATTGCAAACTAGGCTAACGTAATGCGTATAGATAATAGTTTATAAGCCCTAGCAGACGTAATTAGGATAAGCACCTAAACGTACAGCAGCATTAGATTTAGAGTCTGCAGGAAGGGTAGATAATAATAATAATAATGCAAACATAGAGGGTACGCGCTAGACAAGACCCTGTAATAATAGGCATATATAATAGCAACTAGTTATTAAATAAATAAAAGCAAACTCTCTATAGTATAAGATAATAGTACTTAGTTTTACAACTATACTATATAGTGTAACGCTGCGAGATAGATACTATATAGCGTAACGTAAGGTATCTATGTATAATAACTAGATTAACTTACAGTAATACACAGTAATAGATTTATAGGCAGCAGTAGCACGCGCGTATAGTTAGTAGTAGTGCCTACAGCAGGAATATTTTATAGTAATATACATTAATAGACTTATAGGCGGCAGTAGCACGCGCGTGTTATTAGTAGTAGTGCCTACGGCAGGAATATTTCACAGTAATACACATTAATAGATTTATAGGCGGCAGTAGCACGCGCGTATAGTTAGTAGTAGTGCCTATAGCAGGAATTCCTTACAGTAATGCATAGTAATAGACTTGTTAGCGCTAATAGCACATGCGTGTAGTTAGTAGTAGTGCCTATAGCAGTAATTTCTTATAATAAATTACAGTAATAGACGCGTTAGCAGCAGGGGCGGGCAGGTTAAGGTAGTATTAGTGCTAGTAGCGGAGAAATATTACTATAATATATAATAATAGACGCGTTAGCAGCAGGGGCAGGTAGGTATAGTTAATATTAGTACTAGTAGCAGATAAATATTACTGTAATCTACAGTAATAGACGCGTTAGCAGTAAGGGCAGGTAGGTGTAGTTAATGTTAGTGCTAGTAGCAGAGAAATATTACTGTAATACACTATAATAGACGCGTTAGCAGCAGGGGCAGGTAGGTAGAAATAATATTAGTGCTATTGCCAGCGACTTCTTACTGTAATACATAATAATAGACGCGTTAGCAGCAGGGGCAGGTAGGTAGAAATAATATTAGTGCTATTGCCAGCAACTTCTTACTGTAATACATAATAATAGACGCGTTAGCAGCAGGGGCAGGTAGGTAGAACTAATATTAGTGCTATTACTAGCAACTTCTTACTATAATACATAATAATAGACGCGTTAGCAGCAGGGGCAGGTAAGGTAGTTAATGTTAGTGCTAGTAGCAGAGAAATATTACTATAATCTACAGTAATAGATGCGTTAGCAGCAGGGGCAGGTAGGTGTAGTTAATGTTAGTGCTAGTAGCAGCAATTTCTTACCGTAATAAACAATAATAGACGCATTAGCAGCAGGGGTAGCTAGGGTACTAGATAGGTAAGAGAATTATAAAACGTCTTCTGCCCTAGGCGCTATAGGCGCTATTAGCGCCCTAGGCACGACTTAGCCACGACCTAGGCATAACATAGGCATAGAGCTCGCGAAACTTCTCCTAATGTAGAGGTAATTAGTAGCCTAATAGGTAAGTTCCCTTTGCGTTAATAGAGGGTTGCTTTTTAAGTAACGTTAGATTAATTATTAATCTTTCTTATAGATACTATATTAGCGTTACTAATTTAGATTAAGATTGCGAGGCATATTGTATATAAACAAGAGATTAGAAGGCACAAATAACACCTAATCTATACTAATAAGCAGAGATTAATTAGTTAACTTTTATCTACAACCTACGCGTGATTATACGCGAAATTAACACTAAAAAATACGACTTTTTCGCCCCTAACTACCTCTAAAAGTATTGCTAAGACCCCTGTATAAGCTAATTTTAACCTACCTATTACACTATTATAATAATATTTTAGCACTTATTAAGGATATATCCTTACTGCAAAAGTATCTGTATACTATATAAAAATTAGGGGTGCGCTAAGATTTAATTACTATAACGGTATTATTACTATACTAGGGGTATCCTTATAATGGTGTTTTGCCTGTACCTTAGACTGATGACTCTCTGTTCGGAAGACGCGGGCGAGCGATAGAAACACGATTTTTCCAATATATGCCTCCCGGTCGATATGCCACTTATTTTCGGCTGCAATTCATCATAGATTGTCCATTTAAGAGTCTGGAACAATGAATCATACACACACACACACAAATGCCAATAGATACCGTTCATGTCGACATACATGGGGACAGACAGCAACGGGACGGAACATTTGTGCCGAAGACCGCCCACCCCACCAGTCTTGTTGTAGGTAGTAGGTACACCACGTGCCTAGCTGCATCCATCTAGGTATATTAGAGCATGTAATACATACAAGTATGTAAGCACCAAGTTTGGATCCCTTTTTTTCTTCTTTTTTCTCCATTCTCTAGGAATCTCGAAAACAGAACATACAATAATACGGGCAAGGCCATATGTACTTGCCAAAGAAGACAGGATCTATTATGCGCGAAACCCCCCCCCCCCCCCCCCCCCCCCCCCAAATTATTCATCCAGAACATGTCTGACTACAAGTAAAACAAAAGAGGCCTGTCGTTGAATTTGCATTTGCAATTAGCGATATCAATTTAGATGATAGCAACTTGCTGTTTTTTTACAGCTTTCGGGCACGAATTCTGACAATTAATTAACGAATTAATTAACTAACCTTTTTTTCTTTCTTTCTTTCCTGTCCACTACCAACCAACCACCCACTACTAGTTATTATTAAGAAAACTCCGTGCAGCATCAATCGCTCGGTCACACGGCAGCGGCCAGCAGCCAGCAGCCAGCAGCCAGCGCCCGTCCTCTTCAATAAATCAGGATACATAGATGTTTGATTATCAATTATTAATTATTATGTATTATAGGGGGGGGCACCAAAGAATTTTTTTTTATTTTTTTTTCAGTATATGTAATTACAAAAACTATACAAGTAAATTGCTGCGTCAGACGCAAGACGGCTTTTTTTTTTTTTTTTGGACATCTCTCTATCCTGTTGCGAGAAAAAATACGTACGAGTCCAAGTATTAATTAACCGAGTGTCGTCTGGCTTTATCAATCAAATTTTCCAAATCCACGGGTAACTCTTTGGACTAATATACCATGGAAGAGAAGGGTTATATATATATACTTCACACAAGGTATTAATTACAGGAATTGCAAATTCGTATCTATCTGGAATCTCAGTCTTATCATTCGTTCATTCATTCGTTCTTCTTCTTCGATATTCTCTATCGATTCTGGAGGGGGGATATTAATATCAGCAAAAAGCTCGGGGGGAGGGGAGGGGAATGGATCTCGAACGTCAACAAGCCTTCTCAGGTAGATCCTGTCATTGCATATTAGTTAGTTAGTTAGTTGGAGTGGAACTGGTAATTCCATATTGAAAAATGGTCTGGCCGATGTATGTACATGTAGTCTCTCTCTCTCTCTCTTCTTTTTTTCTCACTCTTCTCACTCCGTCACCTGGACTATTCTCTACTACTTACAAATCGTACAGCTCCATGGATACCTTTCAATATAGCTGGTACTACATACATACCGTATTCCGACGTGTGTTTTCATATACAGAAACCTCAGCGCGGATCCCAAACCCAACGAACCCCCTGGATTAACTCCTCTTCGACAACCCTCTTCTGTTCATCTAATACCAGAATCCAAAATGAATAAGACCGGCCATCTTCACCGTGGTGGCAGTTATCTTCCTGGCCAATGATCCATCCTTTTGTTGCGTAAGGGTCGCTCTGATCCCCCCCCCCCCCCCCCCATCCTGTGGAAATATCACAAGTTATCTTCCGAAGGTTTATTCTCGCAACAAAAGAAAGCACGATTCAGCGTCGTTGGCAGACAAGCATTGGCAACCATACCTTGGTGGGTAACGATGGGGGGGGTCGATTGGTCGCGATGGAAGTGAACATGGTGGCGCCGAGAGAACCATGCCCTCATGACCAAAGCCCGAGATTCTTGGGCCAGGGCTTGCAACGATGCAGTGGTCCAGAAACGAGCATTCGTCATTCCCACTCCAGACTTGCCGGTCATATAGCGGAGGGCCCGTGGTCCAATGTCCAATATGAGGGTTACTAAAAGTTGAACATGCTTCCAAAACACACACACAAATGTCTGAAATAACTTTGTATGCATCAGCACGGACTTCCGGATGGAAAAGAAAAACCAAGGCCGCAGGGCACATTGTGGAGTTATAATCGTTCCACCGGGTTTTGGCGGGGAAACTCTATCAAGACGGCCTAATCTGGGTGTATTGTGTAAGGGCGTTGGCAAGTTTCAGTGCGCCCGTGGACCACATCGGGCCGCATACCTGCTTCTATATCCGAAGTCGTCAGCATCGGGTTCCATGTTCTGTGGTCGTCGCAAAAGGCTTGGATTCAATGATAATCGTAATAGCCTCCTGCAATTACGGCCGCTGGCAGCACCTTTTTTTTTATCGGCGGGGTAGGTATCCGACGTGTATATATGGAGACGGGCCGTATAGTTGTCACTTGATCGTGGTGTGCTTTAGCGCCGAAATAGCCATTCTTATTCCCAAGTCCTCTTGATACTTGTAACGATAATGACCAAGTCTTCCGGGAGTCCGCACCATGAGCTCTTTTATCATCGTCTCCTTTAATGTAGTTCAAATGGGATGTATAAGCTATTTCGTAGCCTCGAGTGCCTGAGGGCTGAATTCAGCAGACCTCTTCAAAGTGGCCTATAAGAACAGAGTGTATAGACAGTGTGCATATGTAAGACCTCGCAAGATTATAGGATACTGCTTGCGTAATTTCTTTTCGCATGCACTTCGCACGTGCCATCATTGACGACCAATCCGCTCATCCCCAGGTTTGAGGACGTCGATTAACATATGGCCATCCTTGTGAAGGTAGAACTGGCAGTTACAAAGGGGTCTTGGTAAAACGTACGTCGTAATTGATCCTCTTGGCATCAAATTTTACTTCGCCATCCCTGGCTGTTCATGATGCTCACGGATTCCGTGGATTGCCTGGCTTGCTTTGGTCTGGAAGACGCGTTCGTCACGACGGTCAATAATAATAATAACCGGTATCATGCTCGGCGACTTTCAACGAGACCTTGTGCCATGGGTCTGGAGTGACAGAGACCGGACGAGCGGGCAGGGTCCGATTGAGTGGGACAACCTTCGGCGGCGGGCCGTACAAAGGTTACAGATAAGTATCCGCGGTAACGGCGGTGTTGGTTGTACAATGTAGAAAGGTAATGGGGTACACCGATTTTCCCTGTTGCGGAAGTGCGGCCGCCGACGACCATTACCACGAAGGTGTGTGTGTTTGTGTGTGTGTGTGTGTGTGTGTGTGTGTGTGTGTGTGTGTGAAGAGCTGCATCCTTATGATTCTCCTACATACAAAAGGGTTACTGAAACCCGATTAGAGGTTAGATGCCTCAAATGAAACCCGCCAAGGTCTGCCGTATCTGTCAAGCGTAATTTTAGCGTATCAGTCGTGTAACTGCGATTTTTCCTATGCGGTGTATGTAGGTGAGTCAAAGTTACTAGAGATTGACGCGTTGTGTGTGTGCGTCTTTGTGTGGTGTGTGAGGCATGTTGTCGGCAGGACAAAGGTCAGGTCCCTTCCGAGTGGAACTCGTAATTACTTGACTGGAGTGTCATTTTGCATGCAATGGCGTATTACTGTTGCTAGATGGCGTGGTCCTACAAGAGACGCAGTACAACGTAACCATTGGGACGTGGGGGATCTGCGGATCAAATCCCAGCGCTTTCTTTTCTTCGTTTGTAGATGTTGATCATCGGGGCCTAGAATGAATGCTACGTTACTTGAATTCCAACACGGCATCTGCATAGATCGTTGGCTTCGATAATAGCTCCGTTTTGCTTAGATGAATGATCTCCAACAATTGCGTGCGGAACGTGTCAGGAGATACAGCTGTGTAAGGGAGGTAAGCGATAGGAGGCCTCATGCTCGTACAGAGTAGTAGGCAGAGATAGGTCATCCGGTTGTGGAAGTGCGGCTGCTAGTGCTGCCATATATTGGAACTTGGAGAAGCACATTGTAGAAGACTCTTGGTGCACGCTGATGTGACTTGCTGGTCCGGTTGAGTTTGTTGAAGTAATGATCAGGTAAAGTGATGGATTGTAAGATGGAGGACCACTCCGAGTGGGAGCCTACATAGTACACAGTATATACAGACTAGCGCCCACAGTACCTTCCTCCAATGAGAGGCTCCTTCCGAGCACTAGTGTGGAGCCTTGCTCCTCTAACAGAGTTCCCGAGGTAGTCAACAATGGATAAAGGGTAGAAACATACTTCACTGAACCACCCTATATCTTCCAGCCACAGCTTTACAATGCATGCATACCATTACAACAAACGTAGGAAATCGATTCCATACAGAGAAGGAAGAAGCATTGCCTAGTACATCAATGAATGACCAGTTCTGCCATACTAATTAATATGCATGGAGGATAGTTGAAAACAGACAGACAGCAAGAGCATGGAAAAACCACATCACTAAAGCTCTCAGTATATCTGCCAACCCAGCTTTTGCAAAGTTTTGCGATATAGAAGAGAAGAGGAGAATTTTTGAAAAACACAAACGGAAAGCAGATTGCTCAACGCGACGCCACAGCATTATGGATATACATTTATAGCTAGGAGAGGGCGACACAGTGCTATTAGCGCTAATCAATTGTTACGCCAAAGTTTACTGTGTACTAGGACAGGATCCTGTAGGCAAACTACCGTTATACCTTTACAGCGATAAAACATTAGCCAGCTATCTTGTATAGGTATACGGATAACTCAGTAACTAGGATATGTCCGTAGAGTCCTACATATTACCGATATTGCTATAATAGACTTGGATTTACTCGTAATTACATACAGAGTACGTCAAACTAAGCCTAAACTAACCCAGATTCGGCAGAAGTTGAACCAAGGTGGGGGCTAAGATAGAGGGGGGGAGGGGGAAGGAGAGTACATAATTACCCTACTAATTACTCCATCCCTAGCAAAGGGCAGTGATTAGTCAGTTTCTATCATCACAAGTGAAATATTAACCCCGTTATATGTATGCAATAAGGATTGGATTCTCGTCATTTCCCTATAATTAGTATCCTTATTGTTTGTACATACATACACACATAACAGTGTTTTTTTGCCTGCTAAATATCTCCGCATCATCTTCCCCACACACACACATCACCACCACCCCACCTCTTATTATTAACTCCAACGTTAAAACATGTCGACAACAACCACAACAACAACATCTCCCTCTGATGAACCCACTCGTATAAAAACTCGCTTCCTGATCCTCTCCGACACCCATAACGCATCGCCCTACCCTCCCGACACATCCAATGTCGGATTCCGCTCGCCTTTACCCAAGGCAGATGTCTTGCTGCATTGCGGGGATCTCACCATGGTCGGACATCTGCACGAATACCAGATGGCCCTCGACATGCTCGCGAGCATCGACGCGGATTTGAAGTTAGTGATAGCGGGGAACCACGACATTTCACTCGACGACGAGTTCTACGAGCGGAGAGGGCGGTATATGCACAGGCTGAGAGAGCAGGATCAGAGCATTTGCAGGGAGGCGAGGGAGATGTGGACGGGCGAGGAGGCGAGGAGGGCGGGGGTGACGTATCTGGACGAGGGAACGCATACGTTTACGCTGAAAAACGGCGCAAGACTACGCGTAGGTTTACTTATATTACATCTATTCCCAAATGTCGCATAAGCTTCGAGTACATATTACTGACGCCACCGCAAAGGTCTACGCCTCCCCTTACCAACCCGAGTTCTGCGACTGGGCCTTTCCCTACTTCGCGCACCAAGACCGCTTCAACCCTCCCCACCAAGCAACGCCAAACTCGGTCCCTATATGCGAGAACCCCATCCCAGATTTCCCCGCCATCGACGTAGTTATGACACACGGTCCACCCAAGGGAATCCGCGACGAGACGCACAGAGATGAGCACGTTGGATGTGAACATTTACTTCGCGCAGTACGGCGATGTAGACCGAAATTGCATTGCTTTGGTCATATTCATGAGGCTTGGGGCGCAACAAGGGTACGGTGGAAGGATAGCGAAGAGGAGGTGGGGTGGGAGGGGTATGTTGAAGAGGCCGAGTGGATTAATGTTGACGAGGAGGACCTAGTGGAGGACGGGATGGTGTCAATGAATATAAGTCAAAAGGGAACGAGAGGGCTGGAGATTGGGAAGGAGACGTTGATGGTGAATGCGAGTATCATGACACACAGGTACAAGCCACATCAAGGGCCATGGATTGTGGATTTAGATCTGGACATGAACAGATGAACACATCTATGATCAATGCAGGCACGAGTGAAGCGTTCATGGAAAATTGAACATAGTCCTCATCTGTGACGAGGAAGTTGGAATGATGATATTACAAACTTGATACCACCTCTGGTGGTGACGGGAGTCCGTCTTTCGGACCCACTGCGCACCGACGTCATTTAATTAATGCCTACGTATGCGTCGACTTCATAACTTCCTCCGCTTTGAGGCAATAGGAGCATCCTCTTCCACTGGCGGAGTCTCTTCAACCACGACTTTGGCACTTGAATGCTTAATGCTGCGCCATGACGACACGCTTTGCTGGACCGTCTCAAACATCGATCGTGCATCCACTACAATTCCCTCCTCACCTGCGTTGAACATGACTGCGTTGACAAACATGCGCATCAGCTCCTTCTCCAACTGTGCAGGATTCACAATCGCCTTCGGAGGTATGTATTCAAGCGTCATCGGTACTTCCACAACGCTACCTCCTCCGCCAGGACTACCGACCGGAGTATCGGTAGCAACTGCTTGGACGACTTTGGTACCCGCTCCGATAGCCTTCTTGATCGAGTTCAGATCGGTCGGTCGCTTGATGATATCATAATATCCTTCAGCGTCTTTTGCCTTGACTGCAGTAGTGAAGAGCGACGAGAACTGATGTGAACTAATGTCGTCCAGGACTGGTTTAGACATCTTTTGAAACTGCCGAGCCGCAACGACCGTTCGTAGTTCAGGTGTAGGCGGCTGTTGCTCTTCAGATTCCGCTAGTGATGCCTCGCGTGCATTCCGCTTCCTTTTGAGCGTAGGCGCAGCGGCTCGTCGCCTCGTCGACGGCTGGGAACGTGTGGTTGCAGAATCTTCATCGATGACGTCGTTCGCCAAACCAGGTTCGGATTTCACCTGGTATCCCACCTGAGACTCATTGTCTGCTGTGACTGTGTCGGTGTGGGAAAGAATTGATGGACTCCTGCTGCGTTCCCGTACGGACCCACCGGCTTGTGAGGACGCTTTGCTGCCTAATCTTCTCCGTATCGCAGGAGCTTTTCGACGGCTGCGACCTTGCCTGGTCTCTATCTCCAGGACGGGTTCTTCAGATTCCTCGGGGGCGGGTGGAGGTGCAGGCTCCTTTTCCTTTTCCTTTTCCTTTGCTTTTCCCTTGCCCCTTTCCTTTCCTTTTCCGCTCGTCTTGTCCTTCTCCACTTCTTTCTCTGGCTCATCAATCACATGTTGACCCCTTTCTGCTTCGTTCTCATTTGCTTTAGGCTTCGCTCGCGATTTTCGCGGGAGCTTGGCCTTGGACTGAACCTGTTTTGACATTGTTGCCTCAGGGCCCGAATCATCGTCAATAGGTTGAACGTTGGGGCGATCTACCACTGGCGAATTTACGACATCTGATTTCAGTCGTGATCTCACAGATCGCGTAGATCTCGGTGTAAACATGGCACTATTGGGTGTCCGCGTGTTCCCAGGGGTCGAAAAAGATTGTCGAGCCTGAGTGACCAAGTTGTGCATCTGCGGCACACCCGAACGGCCAGAAGCTGCCGAGGGTGGAAGCTGCCGCACATTCACAGGAGTAGACATTTGAGGATAATTCGGCACGGATGACGATGGTTGAGACGACGCTGGATGCTGTGGGGAAACCTGAAAAGGAGGTAGCATGACACCACCCGAAGGGAGTGACTGTCCCATCTGTGGTGTATGGAAGGGTTGTTGCCCCAAGTATCGATGATGGTTCCTTTGTTGCAGCGGAGTGTGTACGCCCGGAGATTGGGATCCTGGTTGATACTGTGACGGAAATCGTTGATGGGTGGGAGACATTTGCGGTTGTGCGCCGGATAGAGAGCCATATGTAGGAATACCACTTCCACCGTACGATTGAGCTGGCTGGGACTGAAATTGCATGCTCGAAGCTGGAGGGGCAACCGCAGAAGATTGAGCATGTGACACATAGGGTACATGTGGACTGCTCGGTAGCTGCATCGATTGCGGAGCAGCGTGTTGCACACCTTGTGTTCCATGTTGAGGGAAAGGTGGGTGGCTACCTTGAGATATTTGCGCCTGACCATACTGACTCTGTGGGGGATATGGTGACCGATGAATGGTTTGGGAAGATACGTTATAGCCAGCACTCGCGGGCTGTGGGGATTGAAATCCAGATGATGGACCGAGCGGCTGAAGCGGCGTCTGATTTGGCTGTGGAGATAGGACGGGGCCTGGGAGCGACTGTGGATTGAGTGGTGAGTTGTGCAACTCTGTGCCAGACTTCTTCTTGCGCACAGACTTCTTCGGACTGGCTTTCCCTATTGGATCAAGTTCTTGTTGTCCACCTGGATTTGCTGGGGAGAACGTGGCCGTGGAAGGCCGCGGATGACCCTTGGAAGGCAGTGGGGACGTACTCGGCGCCAATGTTGCGACGTGGTCGGGTGGTATCTGTAGATTCGGATGTGCCAACGGATGTGTTTCCCAGTTATCCCTTCCGTCTCGCTCAGCCTGGGCATGGAATTCTGACGGTATCTGGCGCTCAATTGAAGCCTGATGATCTCGAGATGGATGGGCGATTGGATTGGGAGCCCTTCTCGCATCCTCTTCTCTCTGCGCTTGGTCATTCGAGGGGGGGAACGGAGAGAGCGCGAGCTTGGTCTTTCCAGTGAAATCTGCCTGGGGTTGCGCATTAGATGGGGTAAGTGGAGGCAAATCTGAGCCAACCTTTTCATTCTGCTCAACCTGGAACTGTCCATCTGGAAGACGCTTGGGTTGCTCGGACTCTACTGGAACTTGCTCGACAGGTCTAGGTCCGTTTGGAACGGACGCGTCGCGAACACCGAGGACATCTTGTTTTGCGTGATGAGGACTTGGGCTTGGAGGAAACGATCTCTGCGGGAGCAATGGCGACCTTCTCGGTAGACTGGGGCTTCGCGACGCCGAGATTTTGGCGTTGGCCCTTTCTTGTAACTGCTGGTCCCACTCGCCGCGCTCGATGCTTTGGCAGTCCTTGTGTAATCTAGCAATCCTGTTTTCCTCGTCCCTAATCTGCTCGGTAATGGCGGCGCGGTAGCGCGTGTACAGCTTGGTGATGAGGTTTGGAATGAGGTGGGCGTGCTGAGCGGCTTCCTGGGACGTGGGCAAATTGGGGCTGGGAGCCTTCCTCTTTCGCGAGTTCCTAACTTCGCCATTTGGAGGCGAAGTATCCGATGTGCCATCCTGTCGTTCGCTCCGAATCTCCTCCTTCAGGATGTGCAGGTAAAAGTTGCGCAGGGCATCAGGGCTCAGACGTCCGCTCTGAAAGCCCTTGTCGGCGGCGATGTGGGGGTTGTTCTTCAGCAATTCCGAGATCTTGCTGAAGACCGGGGGGTTCACACCATGGGTG
The DNA here is from genome assembly GCA_010093715.1 of Pleomassaria siparia CBS 279.74. Classification (NCBI taxonomy): domain Eukaryota; kingdom Fungi; phylum Ascomycota; class Dothideomycetes; order Pleosporales; family Pleomassariaceae; genus Pleomassaria; species Pleomassaria siparia. The sequence continues at coordinate 1,482,728 of MU005772.1, read as the reverse complement.
TTCAGGCACTGGAACAATAATAGCGATTCGAGATGGGTGTATGCGGTGAGGCTAGTATTCATCCCCCGGTACCACTGAACGGCGTCCTGGGTACGCGGGCGACGACTGTTGGACGCGAGGGGAGCCAGCACGGCGGAGAAGTGCGGCCAAAATTATCATGCGAGCACCGCAGAGCTGCGGGCGAGATGGCGCGGTCCAAGGGCCGGCTGCGAGATGATGAGGGCGCTGGTGGTGATGGATTTGGGGGGGGGGGCGACAGTTCGTGATGGTAATTAGGTGTGAGTGGGCTGGCTTTGGTGTTTTTGCGACGTGCCGCTGGGCTGCCTGTAAGAACGCCTATAGGGACGCAGCAGCTGCTGGGGGGCCCGGCACGTGCGGCACTAATTACACAGTAGTCTGGTATGGTATGTAGCCACAGCACAAAAAAGACAGGGCCACGGGACTCAGGGCGGCAGACCACTATGTAATACTCTTAATACATAGTATTATTACGAGATTAGGTACGAGGGGTGGCGACTATCCTGAGAGCGCGTGCGCGTGCGCGTGAGGTTTACGTTGGCATTGGCGTTGTGGTTGTGGTTGTGGTCGTGGTCGTGGTTTGCAATTTATGGTTCCAATGTCATCTTCTTCTCTCCCATTCCTAATTAATTGATGACATATTACTGTTGGAAGATGCGATGCTGCTGGGCGCGTCTGCAAGGAACGACCTCGGGACCTGGCTACTGGCCTCTCCACCCGCCCACAGCTGATCGCCCGCGTTCAACGAAATGGGCAGCGCGCTCAAGCCCAAACCACGCCTCCTTTTCCTTCAGAGCGACCATCTCAATATCACAGCTCGCCCAACCGCATCGACATCAATGCCCTGGGCACCCCTAGCCGGCCCGGCTGCGCAGGCATCTTGATCCACTCCGCTTGCGTCTTCACCACGAAACACATCGAAGCCCCCCAATCGACCTGACTCCAGTCTCACCCCCTCCCCTCTTCTCCCCTCCCCATCCGGACCCTTGCCACCTAACTTGGAGCTTTCCCGTTTCTCCTCAACTTATCCCTCTCATTCTATCTTCTTTCGCCATGGACAACCTCGACCGTGAATGGAAGCCCAGCGGCCGCCCTCAATCGTAAGACCGTGTCTTGTGCCAGACTCGAGCTGCCCCGGATTCTGACGACTGCAGGACCATTGCAAAAAACTTCATGAGTGAGCTTGACGACTTGTTCAAGCTCGATGGTGGACTCGATCTTCTTGACAAGAACGTGCACCAAAAGTATGCTGCATCAAGCATCCCTCAAGCATCCCTCAAGCATCCCCTATTAAGCCCTGCTGACTCGTCTGCCTCCAGGAAGCAAGCCGTCACCACACACACGCAAGAACTCGAAGCTCTCGAGGCCCGTCTGCGAGCAACTGAAGAGCGCCTAAAGCAGGCCAAGTCCTCCCCTCCCAGTCACAAGGACAGCCAGCACCGAAGCCCCCTCGAGGGAACATTCTCAGACGCGGATAAGGCGCGAATAGGGGAGGTCAGCAGCCCTTTGGCTGCGCGTCAGAAGACTCGCATCAATTCTCAAGCGACAAAGACCGTATCAGGTGCGCCAGAGTCGCCCCCCATATCTGAGAATAGCACTGAATATGTCCTGGTAGACCGACGACGAAGTGGTGAGATCGACGACGAAGAAACAGCATAAATACCCCCCCCCCCCGATTTCAACTTGCGAATTCCGTGTCGCGGCGCAGCGAACAAGACCAGCGCTCGCGCATTTCTGTTTAGCGAAATCATACGGGTATTTCGGAATCCACACACTATATACTCTTTTTAATTGATGAACTTCAGCATTGTGCATTCTTGGGGACCATATTTTGCGTAGCGGCCTTTGACGGTTGAAACTGGCATGGTTGGAATGGCATATATTCACATGTACACAGGTGCCAAAGCTTTGCATTTGAAATGTATTTCGCAGGAGTGACGCTCTCTGTTATCCCCCTACGTCTTTTGTGTAGAGTAAACAAGATATGTAATATACAATCATTCGTAAAAAGTACAGTACATACTGTATCTGAGCCGCTTACTGTGATATTCTATATTGACGCTAGACCACCATGGTCTAGATGCCTAAGAAGGATTCGGCTAGGCGCGAAGCTAAACACCCTGCGATCCGATCTCCCAGATCACTTTCGACTCAACCTCATTTCCTTGATGCTCATCATTTGAAATTTCCTTCATGCGTTGATATTGAACAAAGCCACAAAAGTATCTGCTTATTATTAGCTGATCACGATGAGTTTCAGAACGAGGATCGATCCAAACTGGCACCAAAACCTTCCACGGGCTCCTCAAGATTTCGGGCCAAAAGATCCAACAGGACAGACGCCAGATGATAGACTACTTATTGGTATGCGGAAACTCGTTATTTAATATATCAACCTCCATGTCCTACTTTGGACAATCGACTTACGTTAACCTAATATGTAGTTGACCGAACTCTGGAACCACAAACGATTCCCCACTTTTTGGAATTTGCCATGTCAGGCGAGCTGCCCACCGGCGGGAAAATGTCACTACCCACGCTATCAATAGATGACTTCCAACAATACATGATGACGCCATACTCACAATGGGCACCAGGACCTCACGACAAGTTCTCAGCGTCTCCACTTGATCATGTCATGATCAGAATTGGCTCCACGCAAGACCCAGAACGATTAGTCATTGTGGAAAAGGGCATTCACGCTATGAAGTCAAGGTTATGGGAGGGCATTATGCCATTATCAGACAACCGATGGCAGCAAAAGCAGCTCGATGAACCCGAGTATCACCATCTCGCTTGCCGGTACATAGGTCTCGTCATCGAGGTGTTCGCCTATTTTCAGTACCCGCCGATATTAGAAGGTCTGACTTCAACGTACAACTTGATTCTTGACCATTTCCGGGATTTCGACAGAGTAGTTAACGCCCTTCCCGGTCGACAAGGCCAGCCACCAATCCAGCTCGCCGCTCTTTGGGAGACATATATAACGGCACTGTACACATCAATCGCGACACGTGCGCACTCTTGGGTCATATCGAAAGCAGAAAGACTAAAAACCCGCGATTATGGCCTCCTATCTTCTCAACCCTCTGACCCATCACGTGACGACCCATCCGACTACCAAGTCGAGATCTTGAATCGCATCCAAGACTCGATGGAACTAGCAGCGCAGGCAGATTACACCATGTTCATCCACCTTCCTACCTCCGACCCGCCTCGTACTTCCATCTTGCCTTTGCTAGGGCAACGCCGTCAACAGTATGCACAATCCTTGCGTGTCCGTTCACGCCAGTATCTCATGGCTGAGATCAGCGACTTCTCGCTTGATCCCGAGAATTCGCCGAAAAGGTTATTGAACGTGTGTCGGTATCAACGAGAAGCTCAGAATGATTTGAGACTTGACCTGAGAAAGAAGCCGGCAAAACTGTCGCCTGCAGGGTGGATATCATCTCTCCGTCAGAAGATGGCCAGAGTGGACGATAAGAGGTGGGGGTTTGCGATTTATAGGTTAACGTATACTCAAACAGAGGAAGAGTGGACTGATTTTCTGAAAAGACTGGAAGATGGCTTGGCGGACTGGGGTGAGGGTTTGGATGGTGCGAGCGAGATCAAGGAGTTTGCGAGTTTGCAGTGGTTCAATGGAAAGGAGTTGGGCATAGCGGAAGGTGATTTCAATGCTGCGAAGAAGTAAGTCACACTTCTCGTTCAGCGATAATGGTCTGCTATCTATTGCCAGTAATCGTGCTGACCCTTCACAGGCATTTCGCAACACTCACGTCTGCCAATATCGGAGATGACTCGGCCGACCCCTTCTTCTTCTCCGAAGTCTTTCTGGCCATCGACTCTTCCTCCTACGACTCATTTGCCTACACCTCACCCTTCACACCCCTACTCTGCGCTGGCGACACCGGGGGCTTTGTAACAGCCATCGACGTCACTTTCGATGTCAACGATCTTGGAGACCATGCCGACGAATCACCGCACTACCCTGGCTGGTTGAGAATATTGCCAAACTTGGTGTATGGAGATTTTTTCGCTATGATGAGTGCGCAGACGCAGTTTCCGGAAGACCTGTGGCCATTAGCTATGGAGCACCCTGAATTTGTATATGTAGGGCCGACGGTAGAATTGCAGGTTAAATTATGGAGACAGGCAAAGGAAGTCAGGTGGAGATTGCTACAAATGATAGTTGAGCATATTGGCAATAGGAAGTAGGAGGGTAAAGTCCTGAATGAGTTGGGTAGATTATTCAAAATGGTAATGGATTGGGACGATATACAGAGGTAATGTGCCATGCAATTGTTGAGTATTGAGGTCGATTTTTTCATATTCTCATCTACGAAGTCTCTATCAGGAATGCCATGAAGCGAAATTGTTTCCAATTCAACACGACCCAGCGCCTCATCAACACCAACAAGATATGTGAGTTCTTCTGGATGGAATTTGGTCAGCTGATGTTGTGAAGATATACATCTATGCCCAGAATTCTGTCCGGGGTATTCGTATTCGGTAGAGGCCATCTTCAGTGCCCTTTAGAAAGAAAGGGTCACTCACATATGTCCATCCATCCCTCTGTTTGTGTGTAGATTGGACATATGATATCGAACAGTGCCCTGAGTCATGTAAAGTCAGCTGATGTCGCGAAGCAGTATGTAGCACTACTCGTGCGGCAAGCCCATAATTAAATTACCAATGGTCCTTCAAGGAGCATAGCATACATATATCCCTCCCGCCGCCCCCCCCCCCACCCGACGCTCCACATGTTGCACGTCGGTCTCAAACACATGAAGACCTTGCACTTGGACAGGGATACATGTCCGAGTTGATGTTATTTATTATTTATTTCCCAGTCAATCTGCATTTATTAGCAGTCGCCTCGAGGCTAGTTAATTAAAAATAACGACATAATCCGATGTCCACCATTACTTACATACAATATACAACACTTGAGATATTTAGTAACATAAAGCCTTCCACGAAGACGCTTGGAAGCGTCGCTCTAATTAATTAACACCGCGTATGTACTTTTCTCTCTCTCTCTCTCTCTCTCTCTCTCTCGAATCATATGTACGCCGAAGGGGGACCAAGGGATATAATAATTAAATAGATAGCCAGACATAGTCGAGACTGCAGAGGTATGTACATGTACAGTACATGGGTAGGAACTTTGTACATATGTATGTATACAGTACTCGTCGTTTGGCCCGGACGGACGCATGTTGAGCGAGTTACATAGTGTACATATTACATAGTTCTAGTTCCACATATGCCATACACAACGGTCGTCAAGATGCGCGTTATAATATATAAATATCGTCGAATGACAAGTCATTAAATACATAACAGGGTCTTTGCTTGCTAGCTCGCTCGAGGACCCACGCCCCAAGTCATTAATTACCGCCACTGGCTCCCGCTGTACATACATATGTATGTATACATACATACTGTAGAAGTCTCCGGGAAGGAGGGTCCCCACCCACACGCTGTCTACTATGTACATAATAAATAACCCGCGGCGGCGGTGGCGGCGGCGGCGGCATATCCAAGCTCACGCTCCACATTATGTAATTCTCGAATAATAATCAGGTTTGATAAATTACGGCCATCATCCAGTCGTGGCCATGGAATTGGAGATTATTTCTCTTTCAAAGACTGGGGCCTTTTTCGTGCTCGATCGATGGGCACGCACTCGCTGGGTCGTATGTACCGCAAGTTAAATAGCGAGGGTTGGTTGCTCGGCGGGTTGCTCCGTCTTTTTGCCTACATATGTATACGTATTTGTTTCTTCGCTTCGTGGGGGGTCTTCACGTCATGGGTCTTTCACTTCTCGGTTCGTTCTGCGATGTTAGACTGTGTGCACGGTATTGATAAGTGGCCAAGTTCCATGTATGTATGTATTCGCGTATCTATTAATCATGCG
>MU005772.1:1452124-1475230 GCA_010093715.1 Pleomassaria siparia CBS 279.74 | reverse complement strand
GTTAGTAATTACTAAATTAGTAATTACTAAATAGTAATTACTAGCTACTAACTACTTTTAGCGTTACTAATTACTAATTAGTTTACTTAGTAATTACTAAGTAATGCACTACACTGCTTATATAGTGCAACTTTACTAATTAGTAATTACTAAGTAAAACTAAACTAGTAATTACTAGGCGTTACTAATTAGTAATTACTAGGTTAGTAATTACTAAATTAGTAATTACTAAATAGTAATTACTAGCTACTAACTACTTTCAGCGTTACTATTTAGTAATTAGTAACTTTACTTAGTAATTACTAAGTAATTGCACTACACTGCCAACGCCAACGCCAAATGCCCAGCCAGGGCTGTTATTGAACACACTTCATCACAATCCATCACATTTCACCTGCTACTGGTTCATGAATTGTTCAATATACTTGTATCTATACACTTGGTTCGACCTTCGCCTATAACATTCATATTGTTACCGCAAGCCTTCTCATGTTTTATATCTAGGGCAGGCAAATTGCCCGGTCCTTTACTTACACCTTCTGGTCTAGATTTGAGTGAAACCATCCCAAAGCGATTTCACATATTACACAAACGCACATGATTGAAACGATTTCAAATCTATCTCTCCATTACAAAAGAAAAAAAACACACCAAACAGATACCGGGCACCTCGTGGAATATGTCAGGGTATCACGCTCCCTTGTTCCAGATGTCCCCTAAATTCGAGGGTAGCATCGCAAACATGTTCTCAAAACTCTCCATACTGTCCATACAATTTGTACTTTACTCTTCGTTCGGACCATCGGCATCATCCCGTGTTTTGTGATGCCGTATAGAAGACATGCTGGGCATCTTGTCAAGACAGGTGGACAATCTGCTTTTGGCCTTATCGACCGGCTCCAACTCAACGCTACCCATTTCGTCACCTGGCTGATCTTCTTTCTTTGCATTATCCGAACCACGATAGGTTTCGCCTTTCCCAGAGGTATGCGGTTCTAGAAATGAATCGAAGGTGACGTACGGGCTATGCTGGAAGGTAAACTCGTTAGCCAAGGGGCTGCGAACTCGATTTGTGTTGGCAGAGCGCCTAATTCCAGGCTGGGATAGCGGACGGCTAGGTTGGTGGGACAAAGGACGCGAGAGATAGTCCCCAGAGCTGCTGTTGCGGGATTGAATAGCACGCTCTCGAAGCTCCTTAGGGCAGGGTTCTGGACGCGGTGCTGTTGGTGTCGGGGCTTGTGTTAGAAAGGGTTGTACAAACAACGTATCGGGTGCGCTGGAGTTACGAGCATGAATGGTGCGCTCGCGGAGATCTTGGGGAGAACCAGGTACTTGGGAGACTCGATTGTTGGTCATGTTCGGTTTTTTAGCAACTTGAAGATCACTCATCGACCGAGAAACCTGCATATAGTGAGTCATCAGAGGAGGTGGATAGGATTGAGGCAGTGGCGGTTCAAAGCTGAAGCCGGGGAGTCTCGGGAAGCGACGTACTGATTTATTTGCTGTCCGGAGGTAGTTTCTAGCCTTCTTCTGCTCCATTTCTATATGCTCCACCATAGCCTCTCGGCTCTCCAGACCTTTAGGTACGAGTTCCATCCGAGAATCTTGGAAGCGAACGAGATCCTGCGCAGTCCATGGCTTTGAACCTCCTGCGGTCAGAGCCTCCTCTTTGTCTTCTTCCAACAGAGCCCAACTGTAGTATCGTGCTTTTTTTGCCTTCTGTTGTGGGGATGGGTCTTGCAAGAAAGAAGCCATGTCCACTGATCGACCTTCTTCGAGCTTGTCTTCCTTTATCCGAAGATTGCTACAGTCACGCTGCTTCTTGTTTACCTGCTTGCTGAGCTTGTGGCGCGGTTCGACTTGATCATTGCTCCGCTGCCTGGGCCCATATTGCAAGGAGGAAGTTTGGTGGTTTGTAGATTGTGCATTGTTCATTTCGAACTCGTCGGATGACTCAGTGGTAGTCCAGCGGTCGAAATACATTGCGCGGGAGCGGGTGAGTCGAGGAGTCGACTCTGACTGGGATGAAGTACCAGAAACCTGCGGTATAGACGGCATATGCTCGAACTCGTCGGCATCGACTGTCGCTCCTCCGCGGTGTAACTTATGTAGACACTTTTGCGCGTTCTCACGACCTTCAGATATGGCTTCCACTTTGTCGGGCTCACCCACCGTGACCTTCTTCAAGAGAGGCATACCGGGCTTCTGCTGATTGTCAGCGGTTGCAGAGCTGATTTTGAAAGGGCGCGAGAAATTCACCTGGCATAAATTCACTAGAATGTGTATGTCCCTAGAGGAGCGGGTGAAGGTAGTGTTCTGTGGTTTGCGGGTAGCCATGGTGATGATTCTCGGGGCGTATCGAATTATTATTTTTTTGATTACGAGCAGGAACGGGACAGGGAAATAGAGAGGGAAGGCGATGGAATGGCAAACGGATTACATTAAATTCGATACATGGGCACATTGTGAAGGTGCCGCGATGGGGAAGGATGTTCTGCTGAGAGGGTTTCCTGCTGCATTGTTCACCGCCGGGCCAATCTCACAATGAAGGTGAATGCGCACAATGTGAGTGACACAAATAAACGAAAAACTATATACAAGCTTTGGAATTGTTACATTTATGAACACAAGCTCATGTTAGTGCAGTCGCACGAAAATGATGCGCTTACTAGAGTAGAATATACCTTGGTCGCCGCACCCGCGAATGAGTCATTTTCTCGCATCTACTACTTGACTCCAGATTTTACACGTCGGTGTAAAAAGGTGAGATGTGATTACAGGGCTGTCTACCAATCAAGAATCATATGCCTAACCTTTATGGATACATTTGCAGAGGCCTTTCTTCAAAGACTTTCCGAAGGATTTTCCAGTGTTTGGGCTTCTCTGAGCCGAACTGTATCCAGAATCCTTCGACCACCGCTTTACATTCCCAAACATGGAACGCCTCGATTTACCTTCTTCCTCTTCGTCGCTATCGCTGTCGTCCCAACTGAATCTGCTTTGTAGGACGGGTCTACTGGTTGCTGCGTTCTCGCTATGGGCCATGTGTTGGATAGACCTAGTCGCGAGAGGATTGATTGACTGCTGGTACTGCTCGACGTGAAGAACCATGTCAATCACATCATCATTGTTGGCATAGATAGGCTGGTGTTCAGACGCTGCGTAGTCCCGCGTTGTATCATCATAGTCTTCCCATCTATCTTCCCGCATTGTATCATCATAGTCCTCGCATGTATCTTCCCGCATTGTATCAGTATAATCCTCGCATGTATCTTCAAACATGTACTCATAGCTATGTTGGGTGTTGGGGCTCGATAGTAGTGCTTTGCGAGTTGCATATCTAATCTCTGACGTCTTCAAGCGTCCCTCCTGACTAGGTTTGAACTTTTGCGTGTACATGGCGTGATTACTGTTGTGACAATTATACCGGTACGCGCTTCCTCCGCCTACGTGAGCATATCTAGGCGGTGAAGGCTCGTAGGTAGAGCTTGTGCCGTTTTGGTGCGTCGAAACCCTCTTCTCATACAGCTTTTCTATCCTCTGACGCCCACGGAGCGCGGCGTACTCGACCGACGGAAGTCCAGCAGATAGTGGAGAAGGCGACCACAGTTTGGTGCCCTGGGTGCGTGCTGGACACATGTATGCTGATCCTTGGTGGTGGAATCCCATCTTGATTATGGGTTGAACTTCGTTGGTCACTTGGTGGTACTAGATGTGAACACAGATGAGACTGGGCATGTGAAGCTTGTTGGTATTTATGTAGGATCTATATCGGGGTACCTCGATTGGGAATTGTTTACGAACGGATTCATCGTGCAGGTACTTTGAAATCGAACGCAGGGAATGAGTGGGTCATGAATGTAAACAATGACAAAAGCTACGAATCTCATGTAAGATCAGTCATGACTTCGGTGGTTGACCAAAGTGACTGGGGAAATCTACAGTCTTGGACAAGTAGTATTATGTTGAAAGGAGGAAGAAGGATGTATCCCGCCGTCTTTACCTCTTCCTCAATCGAAACTTCTTTAGTGTCCCTACAACGACCTTGTCCAACCGAAAGCCCCTCCCCTCCTCCTCCTTCTTCTTCTTCTTCTTCGTTGATCTCTTCCCTCTCGATTCATCCTCTATAATCGGCGTCTTCTCATTCGTTCTCTCGAGCTCCAGAGACTCCTGGGCTCCCATATCACTGCGTGGATAGTATTGGAAATCATCATCATTGATCCAGGGCAGCTTAAGGTCTTGTTGAAAACCCGAAGAATCGGATTCGGCGTTAGTAGAGGAGTTTTCTGAAGAGGAGCTCTCTGAAGAGGAGCTCTCTGAACAGGAAGTGCAAATATCGTACGCTGCATGCGTATCGGAAGTGTAAACGTCATTCGATCTGCTACTAATTCGCGGGAGATAGTAATGGAACCTTCCTGTATATGGCCAGTCCTCCGACGTTGGTTTGATCTCCCCATGCAGTGATGTGGATGTTGACGGTATGGCCGAGGCAGAGAACACGGGAGATTGTTCTGGATATAGATCTAGTAGCTCGTCATCGGTATCTTGGTAGGGGGAAGATTGCAAACGTGGGCAGCCACAGGGAAGTCTTTGAGATAGTAAGTGTGTAAACTTTGGAAGTGGTGGTAGGGGCTTGAAACCGTTACACGGTCGGCGTTGCTTGGTGGACGTTGAGCGTCCATGTCGGGATGAACTTGGGCCGAATCTGGAAGGCATTATGAAAACGCTAGTTTTAAATCCTAGCAATGTATGCTTGCAGGATGGAAGCAAGATTTTATGTAAGTGAGTGGAATGTCGCTCTTCTAAGTACGCGCGACTTGTGTGGATAGAGAGGGACAATAAAGAGATGCAAAAATAGGACAAGAAAACAAAGAAACTAAAGACCTATTCTGGATTCTACAATGTAATTAGTGGAGGAAGAGATACGGATTTGACCTGAGACAAGACGAAGAACAAAGACATCCGTATTGGAGAGCAGTTCATTAGTGAATTCTTTGATCCATAGGTGAAATTGGTATCCACGGCTGCAGAATTCCAAACACGCATGATATTTATTATTAACGAGCTGCCCGCAGACCAGAAACACACTGCCAAATATGTTGCCAAATCATAAGCCGCGTCGTCAGCTGTCTTGCAATTTATTTCACTGATTTGTCCACCCAAACTTGGCCGAGGCATTATTTCTCCCCACTAAAACATTAGTACGCCTCATCCATCTACTCGATAAGTCTTTGAATCGCTGTCTTTCTTCGATCCGGTGGCCTCTGCGGCTTCCGAATCCTCGGCGACACAATTGGGCATATTCAGCAACCGTCTTGACATCATCGAACATTCTCCATTCATCACACGATATTTGGCTACGATAACTGCTTGTCTTTGCATGAGATTATATTCTTCGATGTGATCTCTGAGACCGTCAGCTCGTTTCTGAATCTTGTGTCCACAGCCTTGTCCGCTTGGACTCTAGCGTTGTCGCACGTAACAGTTGAAATGCATGTGTTTCCCACGATAGTATGGCCTTGATTTCGAGAAAGTCGTGTGTATACCAGGTGGAGGATGAAGTCGTCTAACCATTGCGATAATCCCGGACACCTACCACTCCAACAACCATTCCCTTGAGTAGAAAATTAATAATAACGAAGAGTTAGTTTGCTCTGCCCTGTGCCGACGCGAAGGACGAGATAAATCTTCTTGCAAAACAGACAAGGTATATTTATGAATCCGAAACTAAGAACAAAGGTTTAGTTGATGAATTAACCAAGTCTCCAAGATGTGCAGGAACACTGTAGTGGATTTTACAGGAGTGATTATTGTGTATATGTTAATTTAAAGCTGGTAGTCACTGTGGAAATGAAATGAAATGAAATGGTGGGAACGTATTGATTTGATTGATTTATTGTATCTGCACAATGTAGTTGAAGCATGGGAAAATAAAAGTGAAAATCACCACAGACAGACAGTCTACAGACAACACAAGCTTATCAGAAGATAACAAACAGCATTTACGACGAAATCGATTCGTCATGTACGAACCATGATTCGTCGTCGCCTATGCTGAATGGAGCCTGACTGATCTGACCTACTACTGAAAACATTGGCTGGCTTAACTTGCACATTATATATATACCGTGCATTTAACCCAGCCCATTTGCTCAGCTCGTCCAATCAATCAGTCAGTCAGTCAGACGCGCCCTCTCATTATTTTCTTTGCTCATTCTTAACCTTACTTACTGAAAACATTGGCTGGCTGGCTTAACTTGCACATTACATATGCCGTGCATTTAACCCCAGCAAATTTTCTCAGCTTGTTCAGTCAGACAGAAGAGATAGATGGCTTGATAATTTTCTTTTGCTCCTTCGTTCTAACAACACTACTTCTACTTCTTCTTTTTTTTTATAAAGAGAAGAAATATCGTACCCACACTCACAACAAACAAACATGGCTCCAGATGTTCCGTCACTTGGACACCGGTGTTGTTGTTGTTGTTCTTCTTCTTATTCTCTGCGGTGATGATACCAGATCCGATGCATATGGATCAGCGGTGGAAACAAAAGAAGAAGAAGAAGAAGAAGAAGAAGAAGAAGAAGAAGAAGAAACAGTATGCAAAGACGCCGACTCTTCAGAACCCATCATCATCATCCATCCCGCATCAGCCTCATCGACGACGACGAGTATACCTTTCCGTGCCCTCACCTGACCCATCATCATGGCACCTCCTCCTACTTCTGTCTCTGTCTCTGTCTCCTTATCCTCATCTTCTTCTTCTTCTTCTTCTTCTTCTTCTTCTTCTTCTTCTTCTTCTTCTGCTGCCGCTGCTGTGAGGGCGAACATCCTGGACAGGGGTGACGCCTGCATGATGCTCATCATCTCAATCTCACAACTCCGAGGCGCCAACAAGGGCGTCACGGGACGAGGCGGGCCTAGATGATCACGTCTGACTGCATCATCATGCAAGACTTGGAAGAGATGACCGGAATTCGAGCGGCGGAGCACCGGTGTTAAACAACGCGGCTTGATGGGGGATCCGTCGAGGTTGGTAATGTGGGAGGTGATATAGATACGTTTGGAATTCGTGTATCTCTGTAGTGACATGCTGTGTGTATGTGTGTGTTTTGAACCAGCAAGTAGAAAGGATATCATGGGACGAATATATATATATATATAAATATATACCCGCCCGAATCTGTGTTGTGTACGTACTGTACGAAGAGGCAAAAGTCGAACAAAGTGTCGTGACAATTTGAATGTAAAGTTTCTGCCGTGACATTGTAAAGAAAAGAAGAAAAAAAAGAAACCGTTCTTGGTAGATGGTTCCAAGTCAGAGAGTTAGTTATGAGACATTGGATACAGAGAGAGGGCTGCTGAGTACAAGTTTATTTGTTTTCTGGCTCTCGCTGGTTGCGATAATTACACAAGCGAACAGTCATGTAAAATTTGTGCCGAGGAGAGAGACATGATTCAAAACGGAGAGATATAATTAACGGAAATTCGGAGAGGACTATATAATATTCGTGCATGTACGATCAAAGACGTGGATTGACATGGATAGAAGGCAGATGATCGACTCACCATCTTCACGGAGAATATGTGTCACTATACTAGTATTGTCTCACATACATATTGATGTCAATGTTAGAGGTCAAGGAAATAGTGAAAGATCTCCCTCTATTCCAACGATGTGCAACATGAGCCAGCAAACACGAATATCAATGACAAAACTTTCCCGCCCCAAATAAGCCTCCAAGACGCCAGGATATCAGGCCCACTCGTACTCTCATGCGAATGATATCTTTTACGATGCACTTTACACACACTAATCTTTCCGAGCATTGCTCAATTATCGCCTCCGTCAATACACCTGGAACTTGATACGGTAATCTTAAAACCGACGCGGAAGACCTGCCCGACCGGCTGTAGACCGCCGTGCTGGTTTTGCTTCTTCTTCGCTTTCTGAACCCTCACCATCGTCGAGACCGTCGTCGCTCATTGGGTCAGATAGATCGTCTCCAGTATCGTTTCCTGTTTCCTCAGCTTCATCATCGAAGATTCCTTCTGAGTCTTCACTTCCTTCGTCTGATATTTCGTCCATCTCCATGGTTGTTGGCATCTCGTCCGAAGAGCTTCCGCCCTCGTCCGAGTCCTGTCGTATCCTCTTTTTTGCCTGCTCGGGAATCGCATCGTCTTCCTCTGCCGAAGATTGGTCCTCCTCGCCTTCGACGTATATTACTACCTCGTCGTTGTCATCGTTTGTGGCCTTCTTCTGGTTTCTTCTTCGGAGCTCAAGCTGCGCGTTGAGCATGTCAAGTCGCCCTTTCAAGGAGAGCAAGGGCTGTAGGCCACTAGCCCTCTCTTTGAGCACCTTGTTAAGAGTCGCCAGTTTCTTCACCAGTTGCGGCTGCGATGCCAGGTAACCACCGTGAGCGGCTAGTGACCACTGTACCCAGACCATGAGCATGCCAGCGCGTCCAGGTTTTTTCTGCCAACCCAGGAGGGTCAAAGTAAGCACAGCTCTCTCAAGTGTAAAAGGGAACAAAGTAGAAGAAGAGTAGCTGCGACCCAGCCATGTACACTTACGTGGAGACGCTCCGCGAGCTTTGTCAACAAAGTCCCAACGAGCGGCGAGGGGATCCTTTCCACTGTTGCATATATAATGTCGACGTCTACTGTGCGGAGACAAGAGTCGAGGAGATCCTGGTCGTTGGTACGCAGGGCTTGCGAGAGGACTGTGCCCAGTGAAGTGACATTTGGCGCGGAGAGGGGTCGACTATGCGACGCTGCAGCAAGCGCTCTCGACTCTGAATTTGGGCCTACGAAGCTGGCTTCGACATCGACGAGTCGCGGTGTGTGTAGAGCCGGATCCTGCGCCAACCTCTCTCCAAATGACATTTCTTCTTCCTCGGCCACGTCTCCATTTGAGATTGGGGCCACATGTGCGTCCTCCTCTTGCGCTCCTGGTACTACCGCATCTTCGTCCTCGAAACTCGAGTAGTCGCTCTCCTCAACCCCACTGCTGATTTCAATGACGTCGATGTCACCATGGCTCACGACTGCGGTGGCCTCATCGACTCGCTCTTTCCGGGGATTCTTCACTCCGTTCACCTTTGCAGAGACGGATGCCTTGTTGGGCGTGGAAAGTAAAGCCTTGAGCCCAGTTTGGCGAGACATGGTGGACGGCTGTGAAAGTTTTGGCTTCTTTGCGGGCGGTCCAGAATCCAGCGCGCGGGCGCGTGAAGCTATAGCAGCGGGCATGTCAGGCGGGGCATGCAGCGGGGTGTGTACACGACGGTAAGGATGAGGATGAGGATGAGGCTAAGGCTGAGGCTGAGGCTGCGGTTGCGATTGCAGTTGCGGTGTGATGAGGGCGAAAGTGTGTTGCCTGAAGAGAGGAAGGATGATGGTCGCTGTGGTGTGTCCAATCGAGGTGGTGGAAAAAAATTTGGCGCCTCGCAGCTGTGTGGAGAACTTTCCGAGCTCGGGCCATGTGATCCCTGTCGAAGCAGCATGCATGCCAGGTGTCGGTGCTTAATACCTCTCTCTCTACAGTATGTAATTAGTAGAGTGAGTACTCCACTCGTACAGTACACAGTATGTATACAATAACTAATACAATAATTATCTGGGGGCAAAGAAATGAATTTGCTTGCCAGGATGTTAGTGAGTTCTATATGTAATATGCTCGTCGCTGCATTCTGCACTCTGCAAGCTGCACGCTTTGCACTCAGTGGGTAGGCGACATTTCCTGCACAGCGCATTCGAACCTTGAATGTTGATCTGGTGGAGCTCAACGGCACGTGATGGGCGTACCTCAAAAGATCATTGATGGATGTCTGTGGTGTCGCGCTCAGGGGGGCTTGGCGGGCTGTCGCACTACACTGGTTTAGGTCGGACGGGTTAGTCGGCGGTCGGGACGTATAAACACGGTCGCCGCTCCCAACTTTTCCTTCTCGCTGTTGTTGTGCCCTTTTCCCGATCTGCTTCCAATCAACGAATCGCTGCTCCGGATCCATTCCTCGCCCCCACCACATTCACCAGGACCTGGTGACCCCGACCCCAAACCGCGGTTCATTCATCCCCTCATACCAACCACACTACCGTATACTGGCACACTACATACTGCCAAACTATTATCGCCCGCTGGCTCCGTACCCCAAGACGCGTATCGAATAAAAGAATTGTCGGGTCCCTCCCAGCGCGTGCTGCAGCAGCTTATTACTGTAGCTCCTCGGCCTGCATTCTGCAATCGTATCCGTGCGCATCCGCCCTCTACCTCTACATATCGCCGTCACCGTCCAGGTTTGCTGCATAATAGCTTCAGTGCTGGGTGCTGAAAAGTCTTGTCATCGTTGCTGCCGCTGTTGTTGTTGTTGTTGTCTTTGTTCTTGTTGCTGGTCGACCGGCACGCGCATGCACCTCGCCCGCTTGCACTCACTCTCATTAAAAAGATACCCATCACTCTAGACGCGCGCGCATCCTCACCACCCCCGTCACAACAAACGCGTCGACGAATCGGCTACAACGTCTGACTCATCACCGCGCCCTCTTTCACACACCTCTCTCTGCGAGTCTGCGTGTTGCCTCGCCGCCGACACCGCCGCCGCCGCCGCCGCCGAATCACGTGTGTAAGTACAAAGCCGTTTCAGCCTCCGCTTGCCCATATATTTGTCCCCCTGCCCCTCCATTGCACTTTTCGCTGTCTTCCCTCTCCAGCCACACACACAACAACCCCACTATACGTCGCCTGTCACCAGCGTCGCCTCGCGGATCCACCCAAATACTCACCACCTTTCAACCACATGTTCGTCCCCTCGCGTACCGTCTATTGTCATCATGGTCGCGTCGTGTTCAAAAGTACCGTTATTAACCAATCGCGTAGTTGCGCCATCGCCTCTGTGCGCACAAACGGCCCACGTCATCCGCGCCCTACCTTCACCTCGACGTTGATGGCCTATGGTAGCGATGACATCAGCCGCTCTCGATAAACCCATAGACGTCAAGGCTACCTTCCCTGTAGACGAGATGGCTACGGAGCCCAAGACAAACGGGTGAGTACGCCACCGCTCTTTCATACACGTCTTGTACAATGAGGACAGTGGGGGAGAGGGCAGAAGGCAGAAGGTTCAAATCTTCTCTGCAAGGCCCTCAAGTACATGTCAGCAAACATGCCTCTCAGCCGTCTTCATCTCACTCACTGTCAAGTTCTCGCTAAGACTGGTGCCACTTAGTGTACATGATGTCCTCTTCGATGAAGCCGACTCCGACCTTTCCAAAAGCCTTGTGCAACCCATCGATCCAAAACCAACTTGGAATGGTGACCACCCAATAATAGACACATCTGGCCCCATCGATGGTGCTGCGCAATTTCTGCCAGACAGCCAGACAGACGTAAATTCGCTATTCGACGGTTCGGAACTGGGCGCGACCTCGGTGACCAATGCTGTGGAAGCACCAACGTCGGACGCTCGAGATGAGCCAGGACCTCAAACCGCCACCACTACGCAGGAATCGAATGAGACTACACAGCACGTTCCCGAAACCCAACTTGAACCAAAAGAGGAAGGCTCTGACCAAGTAAAGCTGCCAGACGACATGGATATCTCTCAAGACGAATCAAGTTTAGCGGCACAAGCAGATGCTCCTGCCGCGGAAGCTCTTTCATCTGCGCTATCAGAGAATGCACCCCCAACAAAACCCATGAAGGAGCTGTCACTCGAAACCGACAAAGTCTCTGCCTCGTCTCTCCTGCCTCCCACCCAATCGCCCACAAACGCCGATCATGAAATGGAGGACGCGCCAACCTCGGGCAAGGTGCGATCTAGAGAAGACGACGATGATGATGATATCGCCCCCGACGCCAAGCGGACAAAAACGGAGGACACGGCCAACCCAGCATTGTTCAAGGTCCCAGAGCTCCCACTTCAACCAAATGGCAATGGAAACGGAACAACACCGAGCTCAGCGGATCAATCTGGCGTCCAGTCGGCTGTCGCCTACGATAATTGGCTAGCGGATCCATTGACGGGCCCACAGTATAAATTCCTTGCAGAACGGATACGGAACACGAAGAAGATCAAGGTCTCTCAGTTTTTCAAAGACCCCGTAGATATTTTGGCCTATCCTACCTATACGTCGTTTGTTCCACATCCAATGGATCTATCAGTCATGGAAAGCAAGCTCAGGGAGCAGACTTATGACAACATCGGACACTTCATGGAAGACCTTGACTTGATCATTAACAATTGCGTGGCTTTCAACGGGAAGGAACATGCTGTTACGCAGGCCGCCTACAACATGCGCGCATACTTCCTCAAAGGCATGGGCAAGATGCCAAAAGGCGACGGGGCAACGGCAGTGGCCAAGCCCAAGCCCAAGAAGCCCTCCGTATCCACTCAACCCTCAAAAGCACGGAGAGAATCCGTCCAACGAGTGTCAGCCCCACCAACTGCGAAATCACCCACTCTTCCTGCGCCCATGGCTGCATCTCCTCAGACACCGTGGCCACTCGGTACAGATGGTATGCCTCTTATTCGGCGAGATTCGTCTAGCACCAACGATCGCCCCAAGCGAGAGATTCACAGGCCACCCTCGAAGGATTTGCCATACAACACTGCCAAGCCGAAGAAGAAGAAGTACCAACAAGAGTTGAAATTTTGCGAGAGTGTCATGTCTGAGATCATGAAGCCCAAATATGCAAAGTTTGCCTTTCCTTTCTTGTCCCCCGTGGACCCTGTCGCTTTGAACATTCCCACCTATTTGAAGATCATCAAGAAGCCAATGGACTTCGGCACCATTGATAAAAACTTGAAAGCAGGACAATACCAAAATGCAAAGGACTTCCATGCGGACGCGTCCCTGGTCTTCTCCAACTGTTACAAGTTCAATCCTGAGGGCGACGGTGTATATATGATGGGCAAACAGCTCAATGAGCTCTTCGATAGCCTTTGGAAGGAGAAGACGGAGTGGCTTGCTCAACATGCTCCTACTTCTGATCCTCAATCTCCCGAACCTGCCTACTCAGAGGACGAAGAGGAAGAAGAGGAAGAAGTGGATCGTGCTCAATCCCAGTATCTTGCGCTTCAACAGCAGATTGCGGCCCTGAATGAAGCGGCGCAACAACTGCTTCAGCAACGGAAGCGCCCTTCGCCCAAGGTGGCCGGTAAGAAGAAGTCCACAAAGCCTCCCCCGGCCCCCAAGAGGAAGGGCACTCTCGCTGTTCCGCCACCTGTGAAGCCGTCAAAGACGAAGCCACGTGTAAAAGCGCCGGCGCCTTTGACGTTTGCTCAAAAGCAGGAGATTTCTGATGGCATCAGTACCCTGGGTGATGCGGATATGAGGCGGGCTGTTCAGATTATTAGAAATGGATGCCCGAATCTTGCCTCTGTCAATGACGACGAGATGGAAATCGACATGGATGAGATCAACGATGATACGCTCCGTGAGCTGTTCAAGTTTATCAAGCAAGTCCGTGGGCCCAAGGGTACCGTGGTTGATGAGGACTTTGAACCCACCCGCGCCTCTCACAAGGCAACCGCAGCTAAGCCTAAAAAGAACAAGCCAATGGGCAAGCGGGAGCAAGAGGAGAGCATTCGAAAGATCGAAGAGGCTCTACACGCTTTCCAGAATAGCGCCTCGGGGTCTAGTCAGTCTCCGCCTGGTAAGTCGTCAGCTCCGAGCACTGACTGGTTCAAATCTGACTTTCCAGCGAACCACCAAGACGAGTCGAGTGGCGACGACGACTCCGGATCCGAGAGCGAAGAAGAATAGTCGTCCTCTCGTTGGTAGTTTCATCGAGTTAATATCGTATGTCGCCATGCGACCCATGTGCGATGGCGTATTCTCCCTAGGGGGGCGGATTGGTGCTGACCTGGCCATCCCCGTCACATTAAGGCAATATGACCATCGCTTGATCGTGTCCTCTTGGTCGTGGAGCTTACTGGTCTTTGCTTCGGTCCGAGAATCCTTGCGTCTCTACGAACTAGGGACTAAGTTCCAAGTTCGTTTAAGGATCTAAGCATATATTAGTACGCGTTCATGATAGCGAGTCCTTACTCCTCTCTGCCCTCCCCACACCATTGCATACATCCCTGTATAATACTCTGCACTGCATCTGGCATTCCGCCGTTACACTTCATGCATAGATAGGTACTTTGCCGTACCGATACCGGCAACGGTTATGATTTGACGAGGTTTGTGTTTTTTGGATCCTCATTCTTCTTGAAGGATCTGCTGGCCACATTGAGCGGTGGCTGGCTTGGGCTTGAAATCGGAAAATGGACATATCGGATTCGGATGGTCTTTTTTGTATGATAAGCTGCTCATAATAACAGCACACTTGCATGCCAGATAATAAATCGCCACATGGCTACGAACTTTGTATGTGAATCCGTATGCTTGAGCCTCGTTTGTGACATGAATCTGGGTTCCTGGGAGCCTGGTGCAACTGTACTATTATAGACCGGCGCGGCCGTTGTGTGCGCGTCGACACGAGCTTCGGTTTGGAAGGTTGATCGGCGCAGGAATTTATTTCTCTTCTGCGAGCAGGACCGGCGAAATCACAACCACCTCCTTCTTCTCTCGGGATACAAGATATTGCCGGTCTACACGATGTAGTCGCTCGAGGGTGACACTGTATGCATAGTGCAGGCGTCGGGGCGGATCTATCACCTAATCAGAAGCAAGTCAGTGATCTCAGATGTCCAAGAGGTTGTAGACATATGAAAGTACCTCGTGTATGACTGACTCTAACGGGGCTCGAAGACGATTTTGAAGAACTGTGGAGGGTTACTTTGTCGGTTGCTGTGTTGAGGGTGCAAGTGAATGTAAATGTGCACGCGCTGCACTGCGTGGAGGTTGCAAGGGGCAGAGAGATTTGCACACGATGAAAGAAGAAATCAAAAGCGATTAGATGCGTGTGAGTGAGTGTAGGTAGATATGCCGAATAAAGAGCCAGACTTTGGCCAACAAATGTGAACAAAAGTATTGTGCATGAGCGGAGAAGAGGGGAGGAGTCGACTTTGACTGTGACCAGTTTCTGGGGTTGGGGGGCGGCGTTTCCTGGCGGCTAGGCCCGACGTCTCGCGCTCAAGAGCTGTGCTCTTCCGCGAAAAACACCAGCTCCAAAAACCGCGTCTCACACAGCATTCACCTCGCTCACCCTTCACCAATCCCCGACCATCCGAAGCTTCCCCTTTTTTCAACCCTCCATCGCTAGACCAACATTGACGCTTTGCGACACCCAAAATGGCCGCGCCCGTCCCAATCAGCGAGGTCAAGGGCAACTCGCGCGAAAATCGCACAGCTGCACATTCGCATATCAAAGGGCTGGGTTTGCAGGCCAGTGATGGACGCGCAAGCACGACGGGAGGAGGATTTATCGGACAGGCTGCAGCTCGAGAAGTATGGTACAATAGCTTAGCCTTCACGGTATTGTTAATAACCCTTCCTTAGGCATGCGGATTCGTCGTCGACCTCGTCAAGGCGAAGAAAATGTCCGGCAGAGCTGTGTTACTTGCTGGAGGACCTGGAACCGGAAAGACGGCTCTTGCGCTCGCTGTGAGCCAGGAGTTGGGCACGAAAGTACCTTTCTGTCCCATCGTGGGCAGTGAAATATACTCTGCGGAAGTGAAGAAGACGGAGGCGCTCATGGAGAA
The DNA here is from genome assembly GCA_010093715.1 of Pleomassaria siparia CBS 279.74. NCBI lineage: Eukaryota > Fungi > Ascomycota > Dothideomycetes > Pleosporales > Pleomassariaceae > Pleomassaria > Pleomassaria siparia. Next base: position 1,459,582 of record MU005772.1, on the reverse strand, counting down.
CTTCAGACGGGCAATAGGTATGGCACATTCATCACGCCTGTCACTGAGAAACGCCTCCAATGGCTACTCTTGGCTTACAGAGCTTCCACTGTGATAGCATTCACTAATACAACTCTCAGGTCTCCGCGTTAAAGAAACCAAAGAGGTCTACGAGGGTGAAGTCATCGAACTCACTCCCGAAGAAGCAGAGAACCCCCTCGGAGGCTATGGCCGCACGATATCGCATCTCCTCATCGCCCTAAAATCCGCCAAAGGCACGAAAAAGTTACGGCTCGACCCATCGATATACGAAGCCATACAGAAGGAACGCGTCCGTCTCGGAGATGTCATTTATATCGAAGCCAATACAGGTGCTGTAAAGCGCGTGGGGCGGTCAGACGCGTATGCCACTGAGTTCGATCTCGAGGCTGAGGAGTATGTCCCGATACCCAAAGGTGATGTGCATAAGAAGAAGGAGATTGTGCAGGACGTGACGCTGCATGATCTCGATGTTGCGAATGCAAGGCCCCAGGGAGGACAAGATATCATGAGCATGATGGGCCAGCTGATGAAGCCAAAGAAGACAGAGATCACTGAGAAGCTGAGGCTCGAGATTAACAAGGTAGTGAACAAGTACATCGATCAAGGTGTCGCAGACTTGGTGCCGGGCGTACTGTTCATTGACGAGGTAAGCTGCTCTGTTCACTTGCAAAGCTCGCTCCATGACTAATAATCTCCAAGGTTAACATGCTCGATCTGGAGTCTTTTACCTTCCTCAACCGCGCCCTCGAATCCCCACTCTCTCCTCTGGTCATACTGGCTTCGAATCGTGGCCTCACGCACATCCGCGGCGGTGAATCTTTACCGCCATCCGCACACGGCATCCCCTCCGATCTCCTTGCCCGTCTTCTCATCATCCCTACCCACCCCTACGCCCCAGCAGAGATAAAGCAAATCATCTCGACGAGAGCGAAGACCGAGGGTCTCACAATATCTCCGCCTGCGCTCGACACTGTGAGCAGTTTGGGGGAGAAGGTCAGTTTGCGCTATGCGCTTCAATTGCTTGCGCCTGCAAGCGTGCTTGCCAAGGTCAGCGGAAGGGAGCAAGGACGTATCGAAATCGACGACGTTACGGAATGCGAGGGCTTATTCCTGGACGCAAGGAGGAGTGCACAGCATTTGAACAGTACGAGCGGGTATATCGTGTAGGTTCATCATAGGCCGGCGTTGGACGTAAGGGGTGGCAATGATTTTCCCGAGACAGTGTCTTCTCGGGAGGCGCAAACCGTGAAAAAGATGTAGCGATTTCGATTGAGTATGTAATATTATGTCCTACCTTTGAACATTAGGGTCATGAAATGCGTTTTGAGAAATTGAGAAATTGCACCTCCGACGCGACTCCGATTGGCCGGTTCCTGAGCCGCGGCTTTGAGACTGGCGGCGAAATGAAAGCATTCCGTCCCAGAGCCCATTGCCACAACTCACACACCGATATACATGACAACAACAACAACAACAACTGTAGGCTCGGAACCTTATATGAGATCTACCCCCACATAGACTACACACGAGTCAAGAAAAGCGATAAACGTCCACAATGCGCTCCCTCCAACCCGTCCGCCGCCACCTCTCCTCGCGCGCTCTTCCCGTCCGAGCATTCAGCACAACATGTCTCCGCGCCGCCTCATCGTTCAACGCCGGTCCCGCACCGCCTCGTCTACCCAAAGAAGAGCAAGAGCTTTTTGAGCGCCTCCAAAAACAGAGCACGGGCGCATTCAGCACACCGAAAGAAGAGGGTTCTCCAAGCACGTTTACATCTACCTCTACCTCTACCTCTACCTCTACCTCTACCTCTACATCTACGTCTACGTCTACATCTGCCTCTACCTCTACGCCCCCAACGACGACGTCCTTTACGCACTCGGATATCCGCGCACAGATAAATCAATCACCCGTAGAAAAAGAACAGGTGGGAGAAGGATCGGGAAACGGTCTACATCCGCATATGAGGAGGGGCGCGAAGCCGGAATTCGAGGGAGATGTGAATCCGAAGACGGGAGAGGTGGGTGGACCGAAGAATGAACCGTTGAGGTGGGGGGGAAATGGGGACTGGAGTTTCAATGGTCGGGTTACTGATTTCTGAGATGATATGAAGGAAACGTAGCATGCATGGGTCGTCATATGTAGTGGAACCGATATTACTGTATTACTGTATTACTGTATTACTGTGTTTACTAGGTATTATGCAAGATTCCGAGGACGGGCGAAGTCAATATAAGCAACTCCAAGAAGAATGCTTATTCCGAGGGGTGGTCAAGTCGAGACTAGCAACTAACTCTGAGAAGGATGTTAAAAGACGAAATGAGCATGAGTAATAATCAATAAATAAGACGGATTGATGAATCTGACAAGATTGGTGGCTGTAAGAAAACGGGATATTACTCGTGAAAACGCCTGGTCCTGGAATCACATGAGCTGGTCTAGACCCGAGTTAGAAGCAGTGCTGTATTCTAGTGAAATGTTCCCATGTCGGGTTTGCCACGCACGTGACTCCAGGACTATCCGGGCGCTACATACTAATCACTAATATTAGTGTACTACACAAGCAAGAGCAAGTGCAAGCCTCTTATTAATGAAAGTGCTTATCAGCTTCTTCTATCTTTGACCCCTCTCAGCCTCAACAACATGACGCCCCAGCCAGCAAACCTATTGACGGGAGACCGTGACTAGCGGAGATGGCGGGAACGTGGGCTGTAGAAGAAAGAAAAAAAAGGCCCACGATTGGTCCTCCACCACACTCGCACACCTCGTATGTAATATTATTCGCTCTTCCGATTTCCATGTTTTCTCTCAGGCCTTCCAAATGTCTTTGGGCGCAGCATGTTATTTGATCATGTACTGTACATACAAGTATGTGCTCGACTCAGTTCTGCTATTTAGAGCAAACGCCACTAATACAGTAATTACATACATACAGTACATACAGTAAGAGGAGGTCGTAGCCTGTGTTGCACAAGAACGGGGGTGTCTTGCGACATGCGCGGAGGTTTTTCTTTCTTCGGCGTAGTTGCAGAGACAGAGAAACATATGTACATATGTACACAGTACAGGTCGGAGGTTTGGGTAATTAAAGATTTCTTCAAAAAAAGAAAGAAAAAGAAAGAAAGAAAGAAAACAGAGCAATGGAATGGAATGGAAATGGCATGGCACAGAGTAACAGACGGTGGTTTCGTCAGACGGGATCCCCCAGACACACGAACCCCCGCGCATCTCTTGGCTCCAAACGACGTCCGAAACTTTGACGAGCTTGAAACGTCGAAACGTCGAAACGTCGAAACGTCGAAACGTCATTTGCAGGCACACATTCCAAATGCCTCATTGCCTTATGTACATACATATTACATGGGGCCTCTAACCGAGCAAGCCCCCCAAGGCGCAAACACACGCCACCACGCTATTATCCCACCGCGCCATCTCCGGCCAAATTAGACGCATCGCTGTGAGATCGAGACCACCCAATTGCGCATCTTTCTCTGGCCATGCACCGCGAGCGGTCTGGAGCTATAAAGGTATGGCTTATGTATACGGGGACTTGGACGCCATTCGAGCTCCCGAGTGCGTCAACACAGCCGCCGTGACTGTGCCATTAATAAACTCATATATATCTAGGCATTCCCCCCTCCTCCCCCCCTTTCCTGTAGTAACGTACAGTGTCGTGTTGGATCTGACCTCTTGCTCTTTATCTATTCGCCTGTTCAATATTCGATATGCAAAACGTTGTAACTGGCCCTGTCGCGTTTATTTCATCCGTGTTCTGGTATGTATGTAGTCATGTTCCCAAGGGGGGAATGGCAAGTGTACCCACCCACTTACTTGATTACTGACTTGGTGTGTGCAGCATACAATGGTAGCATTTGCCGGGACAAGGTAGGGTCAAGATGCGGATACCAAAGCCGTTTCTTTTGCTATCACTGGCAACTCCACATCTGCATTTGAGCTTTCTCCGTGTTTCTGCAGCACCAAAAAAAAAGTCCGGGCTTCCACTGTCCCACGTCCGTCCTGTTGCTCTTGCCTTAGCGCCTTGCAATCGTCAAACGACCCCCTTCCTTGAGGGCTTCGTCCACTCTCTTGATAAAAGCAAACTCCCTCGCTTTGCCATATCCCATTCCAGCGGCCATGCTGTTTTTAATCATCTTGTTTTTAGCGCTTTGCGTGCAAGAAACTTTTGCCGTCGATTTGCTTGTTGACCTGGGCTATTCGCAATATCTTGGCGTCGACCAGGGAGATGGTGTAAACAGATGGGCTGGAATGCGCTTTGCGAGATCCGTCTCGCGTCTCGACGGAATGCGCTTCGCCGCGCCCATGGATCCTATCCCCGTCAAAGGCATCGTCAATGCTAGCGATGTAGGATACACAAATTCTCCACCAAAAGTTTAAAGCTAACATGGACCCAGTTTGGCCCAATATGTATCGGCTCTGGAACCAATCTCAAGTTTGAGTTCGGAGATACACAGTCGGAGGACTGCCTGTTCGCCAATGTCTTCGCCCCGGCAAATGCTACCACCAACAGCAGTCTGCCAGTCTACGTCTTCGTTCAAGGTGGCGGGTTCAACATGAACGGAAATGCCAACTACAATGGCGGGGACTTGATCAATGCAGCCGACGGTCAAATGGTCGTGGTGAATTTTAACTATCGAGTCGGCCCGTATGGATTCATGGCTAGCAAGGAAATCTCGGACGACCCTGATACAAGTCTCAATAATGGATTGAAGGATCAGCGGCAGTTGTTGAAGTGGGTGAAGACTCACATCCGAGAGGTCCGTGGTCATACTTTCTCAACCCTCCTTCACTGACATACTGACCATGACAGTTTGGAGGAAATCCTGACCACGTGACTCTGGGTGGAGTCAGTGCTGGCGCTGCATCCGTCGTCTTACAACTCACAGCCCATGGTGGCCGGGATGACAAGCTGTTCCACGCCGTAGCAGCAGAGTCTCAAGCGTTCCCACCAATCCGAAATGTTACAGAGATGCAGTGGGCCTTCGACGCCCTCCTGAAAAAGACCGACTGCGCCGACCTAGCATGTCTACGGAATCTGGACGCCGTCTCTTTTCAAACAGCTGTGCGAACATTCAAAGTTCCCTTCCCAGGTGGCAAAAACCCTCCTTTGTACTTCTGGAACCCTACCCTCGATTTTGACTTTGTCAAGGACTACACTTACAACGAGGTCAAGGCTGGTCACTTCGTAAAAGTACCTACAATCTTTGGCGACACTACGAACGAAGGGTTGGGCTTCACACCCTCCAATATCAATTCCCTGTCAAAGGCCGAGCAATTTGTCAAGGACCAATTTCCCAATATCGACAATGCAGACGACGTTCGCATTCGATCAGTATGGCACGGATCGCTGGACCCGAGACGGGACCCGCAGTGGAGGAACATTGCATCTGACGTCTACGGACACATTCGATACATCTGTCCGGGTCTTAACCTGTCGCATACATATGCGGAAATCTCGAATGGAACTTCGGTTCCTACATGGAATTACCGATGGAATGTTGGAAAGGCGCTCCATGTCGCGGAAGTCGGCTCGATCTGGCACAACAGCGGTGCAAGCGCAGCCAGTGCCTTTGTACAGAACTACTTCATCTCCTTCATCCGCTCGTACGACCCGAACAAATACTCGACCAACTTCACTTCTCCGTCTGGGGAAACAATTTCCTCGCCGAAGTGGTTAACTTTCAGCGACGGTGTCGGTCGACGGATGCTTCTTTCCAACGATAATCAAGTGGGCATGGAACAAGTTTCGCAGTTGGAACGCAATCGTTGCAACGCCATCACTGATATGGGTCTACAGTTGGAACAGTAAGTCCTGTTTTTGGAGGGCTGAGGAATTGCATTTGCTGACATACCGACCACCAGAGTCCCGTCTACAGGGAGCCGAGTATCATCTACATGGCCTTCTGCATACCTCACCTACTTGGTCCTTGGCCTCTTCTTGCTGCAATATATCTGTCCCTGAGAATTTCGGAGGACCGCACGCTGGCCCTCTGATTGAACTTGGCAAAATCCTGCAAATTTCGATCCTACCGCGGCCCCGGAATTGTCTGGCCAACTGACGCCTTCGTGAGGCTGACAGGGGCGCATACATATGCATTGGGTATCTCGACCTGCAGTTTAATTAGCCTCTAGATCCCCAAAAAGATTTTTTCAAGCGACAACAACGGTGATCCTATCGGCTGTTCAATCTCTACGCTCCATGTATAGGTACATACCGTCCGGATTTCTTGCCGTCTAGGGAAACCCGTATATACAGAGTGCTATGTCGGTCTCCCGTACCCTCGGAACCCTTCAATCCTCCCCTGAGCTGGCAGTCATGGCGGACAATAATTATGAAGGCCTAGATCCGAGACCTCACGAAGCTGGACTTGAAGTGAAGGCACAATGGGTTCTCTAGCTTCTAAGAGTACTCGCTGTTGTTGTGGTCGCTGCAGCGGTCGGCGGAAATGTGGGAGGGTCGATAGCCGTTCAGGACTCAAGGTGGGCTCATAAGTATCACTGCATAGCTACGCGATAGCTAACAAATCTGTAGGACAACGCCCCAATCGGTTGCAGCAGAGAATGGCGCAACACAAACTTTATCGACTCTCATCCCAACTTCCACGGTCCCGACCCCAACAACATACACATTGGCGATCTCATCCTCACCCACTCCCGCATCCGCAGCCGTATCCTCACCACCATATGCAACGTATACGTTGCCCTCGCCACTGACAATCTCCACCATTGACATGACCTGTCCCGTTTCCAAGATTACTATCTCCTACCGTGCCAACTCCCGCTTCTCGTGCATCGACGCATGCATGACGTTGAATATGCCAACAGGAGGACTGAGATTTTACAGAGAAATATCCATTGGCACGGCGATGCGTGTGCAGTATCAGCTCTGTCACATGGGCCAAATGGTTTCCCCCCCCAAGGGTAATGGCTGGAAATTGACCAAGCAATGGAGCTGGACGGACTGGTACGACGTTGTGCGTTCATGAGGAGCGATCGCTTCTTAGACGATTGAGCCGGATTGGGGGTCGTACAGCAAGGGGGAGCGACAGGGAGACGAGACATGCAGTGCTTTTGGTGAGGAAGATGGTTGTCAGCTGTCTGTCGCTTGTCAGACACGGAAACGGGACGAGAAGCCCCCAGGCTAATTATTAATTATCAATTCATCAATTAATTAATTTATCTCTTAATTACATACATAGCGTCTACATGATGCGCATCACAGCGGACAGGACAGCTAGCTCTACATAACATACATACATACAAAGTACATTCATTCAGCACAAGAGAGCGCTTGCACCGACCTTATATTTATATATATATCACTATAGACCATAATACCTAGCTTTAATCATTTGTATTTGCTCTTTTAAAGACAATAAGATAGATAGATACATAGTCTGGACAAGATTTGCTTTTCCT
>MU005772.1:1429266-1451799 GCA_010093715.1 Pleomassaria siparia CBS 279.74 | reverse complement strand
AAAAAAAAGAAATGTCTTGTCTGCCCTGCTGTTGATGAATAAATTAATTAATTGATTGATTGATTGATTGATTGATTGATTATTAATTTACTTGTACATACTCTTCTCGTGTTTTGAAGTGTGGATGGAATCGGATGGATCGATCATCTGCAGTGGTTATTGTTGCGCTAGGTTCCATTCTCGGCCGGTCGGTCGAATTTTACTTGATTAATTAGGGCCCCTCCCCCGCTGTTGATTATCGTGTTTGTCACCCACCCGTGTCCGCCTTAAATTTTTTTTTCCAGAAGTCGGGATATAATATACTTGATTCCCCAAACCTTTCATCAAATCAAAAACAACAACAACGACAAGATGGCCGAGTGGTTAAGGCGTGTGACTCAAGCGAAAGCTTTCCTTTACTCATCAAAGGACGTATTCTCATCAACTTTGTTGGCGGGGGTTCGAATCCCCCTCTTGTCAATATCTGGTGTCTGTTTCTTTTTGCCCTTTTTTTATTTTGTTTGAGGGAGAGATAGATGAGTAGACACGTCTTTTTCTTTAAAGGCAATTAGTTAAGGGATCTTTGGAGGGGGTTATATGGACTGCACTGTTCTTCTTCGCATGTATGTTACATGGAGTAGCAGATAGAGTGGCAATGGTAGTGTCGAGGCCTGTCGATTTTCTCACCTACTCGCCCAACGCGCCAAGGTGTTCCATATGTACTACGTCTCTGGTGTTTACGAGGGGGTGAACGAATGTAGTAAACAGTCTTCTCAAGGGCTCTACAACTCGAATTCACAATGGTTACATGCTTCTCAGACCTCGAGCAAGCACTGCCCTATCGTTGTACCATCTGAGCCGCGCGTCGATTGGAATTAGATTAATAAAGTAGGAAGCGGCTCTTCCCTGGAAAGTGGTGGAAAAGGATGATGTCGAAATGATTAGCCCGTGTAAGAGAGACTCGAGGGAACGAGTTGACATGGTGAATGACTTTAAATACTCGTGGAATGGCTGATACCGTGTCCGCAATTTGATCCGACTTTGCGAGGTATAAAGCCGTTGCCAACGAGTTTGTAGACGGAAATGAAGGAGATTGTCCATGTTATGCTAAAGGCAAATAAACAACGGGTGCCTGCGGAGAGGAGAATTAAGATACGACATGCTGTACATATGACAGGAAACTGTCAGGCTATGAATTGTGTATTATGCAGGCTATTCACGTGTACGTGTCAGAGGGATAGTCGTATCGACTAATACCTACTGTATACACTGCGAGTAAGGTCGCGGGGCCCGTGATTCCTAGATTGACAGCGTTAATCCGCTGTAGGCAAACACAGTATTAATCTACGCGGAGATCATCGCGAGCCCACAAAAACAGTTTTAAGCATATCTACAAGGCACACGCCATCCTCTTCATGTCTTGCTTTCAGGGGGGAGGGGAGGTTTGAAACAAAGAACAGCGTCGCAGGGCGGCACCATCCCCTCAATGCATCGTAGCAGCCCCCGGGTGGACGGGCCGTCGGCGGTGCGATTGCGGTGCTTGCTTGTGGCGCGCATATTCCAAGGTGCTGAGACACATTTGTGCGAGATCTGATTAGGCACGAGTGTGTGAGGAGTATGTACGATGTTAGTACATGTTGGTTGGTTACATATGTACATACTGTACATACTAGTGAAGCGTCAGATTTGTTTAAGTTGCGCGTTCAATATATTTAGGACCCCTGATTCGTTTGTTGGGCTAATTATTAGCTTCCAGGGCTGAGATGGGATGGGCTGCCGCAGCGGCAAGACTTTTTCTATCACAACGGCACCTGGTTCGCACGCATCCATCACACTATCAAACTCTCTTTCTCTCTCTCCCTCTCTCCCTCTCTCTCTCTCTTTCTCTAAATTCCTCCCTGACACATCCGTCCCCGTCCCCGTCCCCGTTTCCGCCACACCTTCCGCCACACCTTCATCTGTCCATTGGTCCAATTGCGCCAGCAACCGTCCCGAGAGCTGTCACCGACTGACCCTACGCACGCTCTCGGTGGTGTTGCGGCGTTCCCCATACTGACTCTTTGTCCACGGCTCCTGATCTGATCCAGCAGCATACATCGGCAGCATAGCACCGCTTTCCCCCCCTCCCCCCCCTCCCCCCCAAGGAGTCCCAAGGAGTCCTACGCACATAGCACCCCTTCCGCTGTCGAATCGAGTGCATCGCCCCGCCCCGCCGCAGCAGTTGCGTGCGACAACCCAAAGTCGAACGCGTCCGCTCGTGATGCTCGCGCACCTACACCATCTTGGATAGCGCATCACGTTGGAGACACCACACTCGTGCAATGCCTGGCTGGCGGCCACTCCCGCGGATTGCCTTCGCCGTCTGCGTCTATCCCTTTCAACCCTCTTCGCCTGCAGACCTGCCCCTCGAAATCGGTGATGAGCTCTACATAATCGAGCAGGGAGGGAAAGATGGCGCGTGGTATCGTGGATATCTGGTTGCGCCGCCCTCTCTGCTGGCCGGTCTGACCAGCATCAAGGGCCAGACCCTCGAGGCACGCGTCTTCTCGGGTATCTTCCCACGGTGCTGTGTCGAGGTGCGCGAGGTCTTGGGCGAGGGCAAACAAGCCGGTATCGTTTTGGACGGCCATGAGAAGCTTCCTAATTCACATGGTAGCCATGGCGAGCATGGCACCAATGGTGTAATCACTCCTACAGATAGCACAAGTGCTACATCTACGCATGCAAAAGGCTCCGCTGCCCACGCCAGAAGAACCTCCAGATCCGACCAAGTCTCGGCCCTTCACTCCTCCACATCGCGCCCGCTCTCCGGACAACGGTCGAACAAGAAGCGCACAGGAAGCCTTGGATCACAGTGGACTGCTCGCTCCGATCATCTCCAGCAGCTCATGCTGCCTCTCTCCCCCGTCTCCCAGACGTCACACGATCCTACCGCACCGCGCCCACCTGCGCCAGTACCCATGCTGAAAATTGGAGATGAGACGCCAACATCTGCCCAGGAGCCATTGGTCGACGAGATTGCGTCCTGCTTGCGGGAATGGCATTCTACAAAGCTACATGAGTTGCTGTTGGCAAGGCGGTACAGCTCGTTGGACAAAATGTCGGCGCTAGTCCAGAGGTTGGACACGGCACGACGTCAGCTGCTACACAAGGTTTTGACCGCGAAAGAATTGGAAAAAGTACGCGAACGTACCGTCTGGGATCTTGTGGCGGGGAACAAGATGCTCTGTGGAGAAGTGATTGTGCGAAGCCCCTCCCAGCGTGGCCGGATATTGACCTGCGATGACTCGGCCATCGAAATCACGAAGCTACAATCCATGATGAGCTTGCTGGACGGACGACCCGTCCCTCACCTCGATGAGCACAACCTGCACCACCTGTTTGTCAATCTGAAGCAGATTGTGGGTGACGCTGTACAGGGTGCTGCTCAAGTGAGTATGCATCTGTGCTCAAAAGTACCCGGCTCGGCCTTGAAGCCCTTATCAGAAGTGTATTCTTTCGACCTGACTTCTCGAGACGGAGCTGCTGTTTCACTAACCGGGGAGAAGCTGAAGTCGTTATTCGTGGACTTTAGTTCAACGGACATCGGCGAAGGAGCGGGATCGGGATCTAGTCTTTATCTTGTCTTCAAATTACTCTGCAACGAACCATTTCGAACAGGGGCGACGAACCAGGGACAGAACACGACACTCCGAGAGAGCAGTTCCAACAATGCTCCTGCTGCATTGCAATCATCCCAATTTGGAAGCATCAAAGGTGGGAGACGTAGCGTGATGTTTGGCGCGAAACGCAAAGCATCGAACCAATCTAATTTGAGTGCGGCAGAAGCGCGACCGGCGAGCGTTGATCCGAAACCCCAAAACAACGACGGACGACCGGATTCCTCAGCGGCGAAAATAAGGTCATCCTCGAGAGATCAGAAGACGATAAAGAGAGTTGTAGCTGCCGGCGTTGTTCGGGTGGATGCCCTGATGCGAGCTCAATCCGAAGCGGACCAAACGATTATATTGTGGTCCCCTCCCACACCGTCCGACGAACCTTCGGAAGAAGATATTGGCTGGGATGACATGTTGAGCGAGGTTTTCCCCAGCCCAACTGGAAAGTACAAGAAGAATGCCCATATCAGCCGAATTACCGTCCATCTTAAAGCATTCGCGAATGCCGATGCTGAGAAATTGGTCGAGGCAACACCAACACTACTCCACAACATCAAACAAACACGGAAGATCGGCTTCTCTGGCGCACCAACCAAACCTCGGAGCGATATCTACCTCACACTCGTTGAGCCCTTTCTGCCCAAGAATGCATTCCTAGCCCATCCCAAATCTGGGACTGTTCCTCTTGCGCAGACATCCCCCATGGGCAATCTTCAATTGACTATCGAGGTCCGCAAATCTAACGGAGAGCGTATAGAGGGTTGTATACATCCATCGAGTAATAGCGCAGGACATACTGCATGGCGAACGACTGCAGTGGAAAGGGGGGAGGGTTGGAATCTGACAGTTCGACTTGCCATCAACACGGAGGACGTTCCTGGATCACACATTGTCATGAGCGTTGCTGATGCCCCTGGATTTCCTTTCGCCTTGTGCTGGATGCCACTTTGGAATCAGGATGCTTTTATTCGAGACGGCGAGCATTCCCTATCACTTTACAGATATGATGAGTACACTTCCAGCATGATTGCCGGCAAGGGGGCTTATCTTGGTCTGCAGTGGAGTGCACGGAAAAAGGACGAACAAGTCATGGGGCCAATGTCGGCTTTGCACCTCAGAACGTATCTCTGCAGCACCAAGTACTCACAAGACCCGAACTTGATTGGGCTCCTGAAATGGCGGGATCAGGCGGCAGGCGAGTTGGTTGGATTGCTGCGAAGGTTTCCATTTGTACCGGAGATCGAGATTGTAAAACTTCTCAACGAGGTTTTCGATGCCCTTTTCCAAATCTTGGTCGAGTACGCTGGCAGCGATGAATATGAAGACCTTATTTTCAATGCACTCGTCATTGTCTTGGGTATTGTTCACGACAGACGCTTCAAACTAGGCCCATTGGTGGACCAATACGCTGAACGGAGGTTCAACTACCCCTTCGCCACATCCTGCCTCGTCCGAAGTTACACCCGATTATTGGCCAACCCAGTAGAACCAGAGTTTTCACGACGCTTGCGAGCTACTTTCAAGGTTGGAAAACATGTCCTCAAATTCATCATGAATGCTCGGCAACAACAAATGGAGAAGGAAGCGGGGATTGGTATTACAAGCCGACAACCAACCTTTACGAAAGACTTGCAAACCATTTTCAAATCGCTCGAAGCCCTGATGAAGAACACATCCCCAGTGCTCATTGGAACCAAGACTATTCTAGTCCAAAATTTCCACACATGGCTTCCTGAACTATCGCCGTCAATGACTCCAATGGAGATCCTAAAATTGTCCTCGAGATTCGTTGACTCGTGCTCTGCTGCACAGGGGAAGCTGATTCTATATAAGATACTGCTCATCAACCATCTCACTGCGCTCGAAGTCTTCAAGGCACCAGACACCCGGCGTGTCCTTCTCTCCAATACGGTCAAGTGGCTTGCGCCTCACTGGGGCAAGGTAGACACCGTCACGGACCAGTGGAAGGATCAAGTTCGACTTTGCTGTTCCGTCATCGCATCTCAAGTGGAAGAGCTAGGACAGGAGGCCTGTGAATATATCCCGAAGCTGGTCGAATCGTATCGTGCGATTCAAACAACGCCTCGGCCAGCAAAGAAGACACTGTCGCTTCTCTTCCCTACTTCCTATCCTTTCCAGACTCGCCCAACAACCACTGAGGCCTCGTTCGACGAGGCATTGGTTGAGATCTCGGCAGTACTCGCAGCCATGTCTAGCCTTCCCACCATCATCCACCTCGATTGGCCAAAGGATGATATTGCCGACTTCTTGTTCTCCGCTCTGCAAGTTTACATTTCTATTCTTGACTGCGAGGCCTTCCCTAGTACATGGCTTAGTGTTCACATCTATCACCACAAGGCCACAATGCGATCTCTCGAAAAGCTGTCCAGCATCATGATCGATTCGTTCCTCCCACACCCCGACGAAGCGGATCAATTTAACACGCAGCTCTGGCGCACGTACTTTGACGCGCTTTTGAAGCTCGTTGGAAGTGATGCACTTGCATTGGAGACGTTTCCCGAGCAGAAACGCCGTGCGGTCTGGAAGATTGCAGGTGATGTACGTGAACATGGCGCCGATTTACTGCAGCGTAGCTGGGAGGCTATTGGGTGGGAAACGAGCGCCGAAGATAAGAAGCAGTATGGCCTTGAGAATATGGGCGGATTCCAGGTGCAATACGTACCTGGCTTGGTCGCTCCAATTGTGGAATTGTGTCTCAGTGTTCACGAAGGGTTACGCAGTGTTGCCATCGAAGTGCTTCAAACGATGATTGTTAGCGAATGGACTTTGAGCGAAGACTTGGCGCTCATACAGGCTGAGATGATCGACTGCTTGGACCGGTTGTTCAAGTCCAAGCATCTCAACGAGGTTGTCCTCCAGAAACACTTTATCCAGGAGCTTATTGACTTGTTCGAACCCTTGGCTCGCGATCAAAACGAGTCAATATTCGTCGCTGTCAAAAATCTCATCACAACAATCGACGAACTCTTAGACCTGCTCGTTGCCGTTCACAGCACCGAGGCCGCTGGAGAAGTGTTCCACATCATGGACACCCTCCACCTGATGGAGTTCCTAAAAGACATGCAGAAAGAAGACATATACATACGCTACGTTCACCAATTAGTCGAGCTTCAAGCAGAAGCCCAGAATTACACTGAGGCAGGCCTGGCTCTCCGCCTACACGCCGAGCTTTATGAATGGGACCCGACGACTGCTATCGAGCCGCTTTTCGAACCAGATTTCCCTGCACAATCATCATTCGAACGAAAGGAGCAACTCTATTTCCAGATGATCAACTACTACGAGAACGGACAGTCTTGGGACAATGCGCTGGGCACTTATATGGAGCTTGCAACTCAATACGAGCACAACATATTCGACTTTGCGAAGTTGGCAAGAGCGCAGCACGCCATGGCGACAATCTACGAGAGTATTGCTAAGGGCGACCGCCAAAATCCTCGCTACTTCCGAGTTGTGTACAAGGGCCTAGGCTTCCCAGTCGGGCTGCGCGACAAGCATTTCATATTCGAGGGATCTGCGACTGATCGATTGGCCACCTTCACAGATCGCATGCAACAACACCATCCTACAGCTCAAATTCTCACGGCCGGGACAGAGCCGGATGTCGAGGGCCAATACCTGCAAATCTTCCCTGTCAGCCCTCAAAAGGATCTGATGCACCCCATTTACCAGCGGGCTAAAGTTTCTCAGTCCATACGTGACTATTACCTCCTATCTAGGCCATCTCACTTCACAACAGCATCTCGTCGAATGGTCACGGATGGAGATTCCAAAGAGGTCACAATCGAAAAGACGGTGTACACGACCGCTGAGGCTTTCCCTACAATTCTGCGGAGAAGCGAGATCGTGGCTGTCGGGACCGTGACACTTACGCCGCTGCAGACCGCCATCGAGCGCACATCACGGAAGGCTGTGGAGCTTCTCGCTATCGAAAAGAGGATCAACGATGGTGAGGACTCTGCAATGGCTATTATGACACAGGAGTTGAATATGGCGGTCGATACTGCTGCCGACACCTGCGTATACAACTACCATGACTTGCTACCGCGGCCGCGCAACTCGATTTCCTCGAACGAGGACGAGGATGAAGAGACTCACCTCGAACCTAATCTTTTGGAGAATGCTTTGAAGGTCACGCTGACCGACTACGCCTTGATCATCCGTCGCTGCTTGGCATTGTATTCTAGGCCTGCTCAGCAAGCCACCAAAGCAGACCTGACGCAGCGTATGTGTGCTCTTGAACTGATATATAGGTACCCTGACTAACACTCCAATAGGATTCGAGATAGCTTACGCGCAAGAGCTAGCAGCCCTGATGCCTGTCAACGTTGGTCCGATAATGCACTCACCTACAAACTCATGGCTGCCCCCCTCGGTCGCCACGCCGTTGAGATCAAGTCCGAAGTTCGTTCCGCAACATCAAGCAAATAGTACGAGAGTCAGGTCCCCAAGCTTAGACCGTCCCGCACGTCATGACAAAAAGCGGCTAAGTCTCGCCTTCTTCAAGGGACCAACGAGCGAGATGTCGGAGCATAAGCCTACAAAGGCGGAACTAAAAGCTGAAAAGCAAGCTGAAAAGCAAGCTGAAAAGCAAGCTGAGAAGCAAGCTGAGAAGCAGGCGGCGGCGGCGGCGGAAGACCACCTCGACGCTATGTCTAGCACTGCGTCTTCGCGCAGTCGGAGTAAAGACAACAGTAAGAATCGTCTCAGTTTGAGCTTCTTAGCCCCGATAAGCCCGCCGGTGGAGGCGCTACCTGCGTTCCCAGGGACTTACCAACAAAATGGGAGTGGAGGCCAGGCGCAAAGTCGCGGTCATAGTATTGACTCAAGACCTGGCACGGGCAAGAGCATGAAGAGCGAGAAATCGGAGCATGTTACCCCGAAGAAGAGTAGTAGTGTGAGGAAGAGGCTGAGCCTGCTGCATATTGGAAAGAAGAGCAGCAAAAATAGTGTCAAGGGACGTGGAGGTATGGACGATACCCTGATGGAAGAGTAGCGGTCGTTTTCGGATTGGATCTTCACTTCATTGGCTTGGACAGGTTTGCATAGTATCCTTTTATAATTCTGGGCATGGGTATAATATTTGGAAATCCGGACTGGATACGATCTATAAAGAAGGCGGATAGCGCTGATAGCCAGCCAGCCATGAGAAGCGTCTTTTTTGTACGTGGCTCGTCTTTGGATAATTTTCGCATGGAGCTGGTGAGCGGGTGGATTGTACAGGACCACTGATAGTTCGTTCGTGTGTTGTTTATACCCTGATTTGTTCTCGAGCTGCAAGAGTTCTGAGAGATAGAATGATGTTCTTGTTATGTACGTTTCGATAAACACTTTAGTTTGAACAACTTCTAGCAAGGCTGCATATGTGCGGTGCACAATAGTGGTATTAATTAGTGCTGGTGGATTGAGTTGATTGAAAGAGTGCAATGGTGTGACCATGTGTATACAAACTTGGCAATGGTAATAGTTTACCTACCTAACAAGTAAAATCGTTAGACGGAAAGTTCTTTTGATCTTCTTGTACTCGCTCCAGATTTAGATACCTGCTACCTAGGTAGTCACCACGGTAGTGAACGATATATGCCAAGGAATGGCACGTGTGTCATTATTTATCGATAATACGTAGCGTCGCTCACCGCCCGGCAAAAACATTTTTGTGCGCGAACTTTTTGCTCGGCGCAAAACCACCAGCTCGACATTAATCGACATAGTGCCCATCATGTCACTCGAGGAGAGGCTAACAAAGATTCGGGACTCGCCGAAACTTCAAAGTGTCGCTCAGGTAATTAGTTGGAGCCTTAAAAGATAGGGTTTTCAGTGCTAAAACAATTCCCAGACTGCGGTGGTGCTCTCCGCAATCGAAGATACGCTCCGCCAGCAAAACTCCGAATTCACGCCCACCGCATATTTCGCCGCTCTCTTAGCACTTCTTGGCCGGCAAGTCACATCTCAAGGAATAGCAAACAAAGACACTGCAACCGCTGTCATCTACCTCCTCGATCTCGTCACACCCCACGTCCCCGCACCGCTGTTGCGCTCCAAGTTCTCCGAGATCCTTACAAGTCTTGCGCCCGCGCTTATACATCCAGATGCGGAGGCGCCGCTTCTCCGGTCTTCGATAGGATGTCTAGAATCTCTGCTGGTCGTTCAGGATGCAAAGGCATGGGAGCTCCCTCAAACGCAGATCGGTCCGAGACGTGCGGTCGCGGGACTGTTGCAGATTGCTATAGATCACAGGCCGAAAGTCAGGAAGAGGGCACAGGAGGCAATGGCAAAAGTTCTCGCTCATCCACCACCAAGTCCGTCTTTAGACCATCCGGCAGCGGATATGTGCGCTGCGACGGCATTGACGATGCTCAAAGACATCGCCGAGACGGCTAGCAAAGCAAAGAAAAGTAAAGCCAACAAGGAAGGCCAGAGCAATGAGCCGGGACTTATACACGCTTTGCAATTGATCAAGACTGTCGCATCTGCGTCTGGAGGATGGCCGAGCAGGAAGATTGAGGAACTGTGCGAGTTGTTGCTGAACATCTCAAGATCGAGCAGCGAGTATCTGACTATGGCAGCTTTCGAAATTTTCGAGGTCATTTTCGCGGGTATGACAGACGAGGTGTCGTCTGCTAAACTCCCGCGCCTTCTAGAGATCTTGTCTGACCTCAAGCCTTCGAAGAACGACTCGCAGCTTCTGCCTCCCTGGATCGCTGTCATTTCACGAGGATACGAAGTTTCGGCCCAGATCGAACCTGAAGATACGTTCCTGAAGCTGCCCGAGCTTTTCTCCATGATATCCGGTTTCCTTACATCTCCATCTCACAACATTCGCATTTCAGCATCCGAGTGCTTAATTTCTTTCCTCGCCAATCTGATTCCCGATAGCGTCATCTTGGAGCCGTCCGTCTACGATGAGAAGACCCTGGAGAAGATTGCGAAGATTGCGGTTGATCTTCTGAGCGTAAAGTATCAGGCTGCGTGGATAGAAGTTTTCAATATGCTCTGCTCCATGTTCGAGACGCTGCGATGGCGGTCTGATCCCATTCTACGACCGGTTGTCAGAATCGTTGGGGAACTGAGGAGCAACGAATCATTTTCCGGAAAGAAAGAGGCGGATGCGCTTCTCTCGAGCGCAATTGGTGCTATGGGTCCTGACGTCGTACTTGAGATCCTACCCTTGAACCTACCAAGGCCACCCCCAGGAAAAGCAGGCAGAGTCTGGTTGCTACCGATTCTCCGCGATTCGGTGCATAACACGAAATTGGCTCATTTCAAGTCCGAAATGGTACCACTGAGCGAAGTACTTTTTCAAAAGGTCATTGACCATGGCGATAAGGAGAAGACAATGGAGGTCAAAGTCTTCGAGACGGTGGTTCAACAGATATGGTCGATACTGCCTGGTTATTGCGACCTGCCAACAGATATCACCACAGCTTTCAACCAGGGCTTTGCGGAGATGCTAGCCAATTTGCTCTATGGTCAGGCTGACCTACGAAATGATATCTGCAGGGGTCTGCAACACCTGGTCGATAGCAACAAGGCCATCGTGGAACTAGAGGGCGAGGAAGAAGATCTCATTGCTCAAGCTAGAATCTCGAAAGCCGATGCGCGGAAGAATTTGGATCATTTGGCGGGATTCGCGAGTAACATGCTTGCCGTTCTTTTCAACGTATACAGTCAGACTTTACCGCAGTATAGGGGTACGATTCTCAAGACTATCAACGCGTATTTGAGCATTGTGCCGCACAAGGTAAGTCTGGAAGTAGGCTCTTCGTATTGAGAGCAAGTTCTAACCTCATTTTCTAGGAACTGATGGAGACTTTTGAGCGAGTGGCGACTAGCCTCGATAGCTCACTCGCAGAGAGTGGCTCCCAGACGCAGGCAGACAA
Source organism: Pleomassaria siparia CBS 279.74 (assembly GCA_010093715.1). Taxonomy (NCBI): domain Eukaryota; kingdom Fungi; phylum Ascomycota; class Dothideomycetes; order Pleosporales; family Pleomassariaceae; genus Pleomassaria; species Pleomassaria siparia. Next base: position 1,440,263 of record MU005772.1, on the reverse strand, counting down.
GCAAAAACAAGAAAAATCACAAAACAAGATGCCGCCCATGAGCCACACTCTCATGGACCTGGTCATCACAATATCCGCCTACCTCCCCCGCGAGAGCTTCCCATCTCTCTTCCAGATGGCTAACATCATGATCAACAAAGAAGACGATCCACAGCTACAAAAGAAGGCATACAAACTCATCCCTCGACTAGCTGAATCAGACATTGGCAAAGCTGCCCTGCAGGAACGAAGCGTAGAATTACAACAGCTCATTCTCCAAAGCGCAGATAAAGCATCCGCGCCTTCGCGCAGAGATCGACTTACGGCTATCTCGCGCATCATCGAACATATGCCCGAATCCGAACTCCACTTCATTCCTTCTGTTCTCTCCGAGGTCGTCATTTCTGCCAAGGAGGTCAACGAGAAGGCGCGTGAAGCGGCTTACAGCCTTCTTGTGGCAATGGGCGAGAAGATGGCGGCAGGCGGTGTTGTAGTGCAGTCCAAGGTGCCAGAAATGCCTGCAGATGCTCCGAGCGTGAATGCAACCTTGGACGAGTACTTCACAATGGTCTCGGCTGGTCTCGCAGCCACCACACCGCACATGATTTCCGCCTCCATTACCGCCGTCACCCGCATTCTATACGAGTTTCACGCAAGAGTCTCTACTGAGACGATACAGAACCTCCTCGATCTCATGGACATGTTCCTCCAGAACCCGAACCGCGAAATTGTACAGAGCGTCCTAGGCTTTGTCAAAGTCGAGGTCATTTCTCTCTCCGACATCCTCATCAAGCCGCGTCTCAATACTCTACTAACGAACCTCATGGTCTGGAGTCACGAGCACAAGGCACATTTCAAAGCCAAAGTCAAGCACATTGTTGAGCGCATGGTTCGCAAATTCGGCGTAGAAGAAGTCGAGCGAGCATGCCCGGTCGAAGATCGCAAACTGATCACAAACATTCGTAAGACTCGGGAGGCGCGGAAGAAGAAGAAGCTTGCCGCTGAAGAAGACGGCGAGGAGGGACCGAAGGAGAAGCCAAAGGGCAAGTTTGAGAGCGAATACGATCAAGCCGTTTACGGCAGCGAAAGCGAGGACAGCGCCGACGACAACTCGGAGGATGAGTTTGTCAAGAACCAAAGCCAAAAAGCGACTGGAAAATCCGGAAAGGGCGGACAGACGTACATCATCGAAGACGAGGATGAGCCTCTTGATCTCCTGTCCAAGAACGCTCTCGGAAACATCTCATCCACAAAGCCTCTGCGCCAACGCAAGGTACCCCAAAAGATGACGGCAGCGAAGCGAGACGTAGAATCTGGAAAATTACTCCTGGGCTCAGACTCTGAAGACGAACGCTCGCAATCGAAATCCAAGTCCAAGAAGTCGAAAGCCCGCAACGACGACGACGGAGACGTGCTAATGGACGTGGATGCCGTCGGCGAGAATGAAAGCCTCGAAGCTGGAATCAACGCCTACGTGGATGCGATCAGAGGCCGTGACGCTGCGCAGCGGGGTCAGAAAGGTAAACTGAAGTTTAGTAACAAGAGGAATCAGGAAGGAGACGACGACATGGATGTGGATAGTGATGATGGCGCAGGGAAAAAGACTGTTAGGCATGAAAGGTCGGGTAGTGGAAGTGGGATGGGTAGGGGAGGCTTTGGACGAGGAGGTTCAAGAGGCCGAGGTGGGGACAGCAGAGGAGGAGGTCGAGGTGGATTTTCAACGCAGAGAAGAGGTCTCGGGGTGCAGAAGACCAGAGGTGGCAGGGTGGACAAGAATCGGAGTCCTAGGGGACGAGGTGGGAAGACGTGGTAGTTAGTAGCGAGTGGTTCATGGAAGTGGGAAAAATTAGGCGCTCAAGGCATTCATTCCTCCTTTTCTTTTGCAACGATGAAATAGAAATAGATACCATTTTTACGTTGCTTTGTTTACGATGGAGTCTCTCTTTTTTTTCTTTCTTTCTTTACCACCCATAGCTCCCACTATTATGCAACATGCCCTGGGCCCACTCGGCGTCTCTCTGGCCTTCAATAACCTCCACCAAGGGCTCGACACTCTCGTCGGCACTCCTAGCCCCGCTCTCGGCCGTGTTATGCGGACTCAGATTCGACTGGGTGAAGCCGGGATCATACGCCAGCACCTTGATGCCCAACTCGGCACACTCGACAGCCATACACGCATTCAGCATATTCAGCGCCGCCTTGCTCGCCCTATACTGCCAACCCCCCTTCATCCCGTACATGGCAGACGCAGGATCCAGACGACGCGAGATGGACCCAGCACCCGACGAGACATTAACGATCCTCTTCCCGGGGTGCGCAGACTTGCGCAGGAGCGGCAAAAACGCCTCCACGACAACCGCGGGCCCCGTCGCATTCGTAGCAAAGCACGCATCGAGCTGCGAGCGCAGCGTACCGGGCCCGGGCGCGAGCGCTATCGCTGCGTTGTTGATCAGCATGTCCAGTCTCCCGTGCGTCTTCTCTACCGTCGACGCGGCTGAGGCGATGGTGATGTCGGAGGTGACGTCCAGGTGAGATTACACCTGACCTGAGGCACACTAGCACCTCGCTTAATTTCCTTGGCATGCCGCACTAGTCAAAATTTCACCCTACTACTTAGCCGCTCGCACAAAAAACAACAACACTACTACAACACTACTACAACCTATTATTAACATGTCTACTAATCTAGAAGACTCTGTAAGCAGTTTACAACCTGTTAAGAAGCTATTCTAATTACTTGCAGGCCTTATACTAAGCCTATAAGGCCTTAGGCCGCCTGCCTCTTAGGGCTGTTAAATTTAAAGAGGTTAGAACTAACGTAGGTTTTAAGCTATTCTTAACCTATTCTTAAGCTGTTATTAATATGTTTAGAATAATAGACTGCTAATTATAAGGGTAAGGCTTAGAGAGCTATACTGTTGCGTTAAGCAGATTAGTGTAGTGGGAGAATTATGTGCTGTAAGTCTAATGCATCCTATCTAGTTTATATCTAGTTTATATCTAGTTCTTAACTAATTTACAACCTATTTAGGCTAAGTTCTAAGCTTACGGTTTACTTATAAACTATATTAAGAAGTACTATAAGGCAGTTGTTAAGGTTAAGAGCACTAGAGCAACTAGTAATCCCTTACGTAAAAAGATTAGTAAGAGTTAGAGTAAGTAGTTTCTAACCTATTTACATCCTGTTTATAACCTATTTACAACATATGCTAATTATGTTTAGTTATAATTGCTAATATAATAGTCTAGCATAATAATAGGACTCCTAGGATCCGCTTAGATACTAAGAGTAATGCTACCCCTACCCTTACTCCTCCCTATACACCTAAGAGGCGCTGCATTACCTAGACTGTCTAGGCTAACATAATCCTAACACCTCTAGAACCTGTTAATCCTCTAGTATATAAGGCTAATAATAAGAAGATAGGATATTTAAAGGGTAATGTAAGTGTTTATAATGTGTTCTTAACATGTCTACAACATGTCCCTAATATATTAATAACCTACTTATAACATGTTTAGGTTAACTTTTGCCTTTATAGTATATATATTAAGGTAAAGGGTAGTTAAGTTCTGTGTCTAGGTTGCAGGCAGAAGGCTGTAGATGCAGAGGGTCCTGTGCTAATTAGTATGTTCTTAACCTATCTATAACCTATCTACAACCTAATTCTAATATGTTTAGAATGCACCTAGAGCAATAGCTGTAACAACCTAGTATACTTTAATTAGGCTAACTTTAAGGCTAAGGATAAAGCTAAGGATAAAGATAAGGATAAAGAGTAAGGTAGGGAGGAGGGTTAATTACCTAAATAATCTGTCTATAAGTAGTTTGCAACTAGTCTGCAACTAGTCTGCAACTAGTCTGCAACTAGTCTACAACCTATTATTAACACGTTAACAACGTAGTTAGGCAAGGGATAGATATACCTACTAGCGTTTGTTTTTAGTTTTAATAACATAGGAAAGGCTACATACATAGCTAGGTCTAACTAATAATACTATCCTAATAGACTTACAACCTGTTTCTAACGCATGCACAACCTAACTATAACACGTTTATAAGCTAATTAGAACGTAATACCTAGAGTAATCCTAACAGCTATATAAGAAATGTCTGTAATATTAAATTACCTATTTATAATCTATCCTAAGGCTATGCTACCTGTAATGTTAAATTACTAGAACTAGTTTGCAACGCGTTTGCAACGTGTTCCTAACAGGATGCTAACTAGATAGCAAACCTTCTCTCTTTAAGATCTATCTCTGCCTTTGCGTTTTTAATCTCTAACTTCTTTACCTTAGCTAGTTGCCTCCGTGCCTAAGCCTCCTTTAACAGCAGCTTAGCCTCCTGCACTTAAAGTTTAAGCGCAACCTGCTAATCCTCTCTACTTAAATTACTATGCTAGGTTAGTAATAGGTTGTTAACGTGTTAGTAATTAGATAGGGGTACTTACGGGCTTGCCTCTTGCCTATCTCTACCTAGATTCTAGGTGTTAGTATAGGGTGCTAGGCTGTAAACACGTTGTTAACACGTCTGTAAGTTGTTTATAACCTGTCTAGAACACGTACTAGGATTTCTCTTGTTCCTGCGTTAATAGGCTCTGTCTGGCTAATGCATTTGCCTAAGGGCCCCCCCTATAGGCTCCCCTTCCCCTTAGAGCTTTAATAGAGCCCCTTATAACTCCTAATAAAGATGCTTAAAATAGGATTATATTATTATTAGTTAGATCTACGATTTCTTGTAGGGCTTGCGCTGCCTAATAACGTTCTAAACATGTTAGCAACTAGTTATACTCTAAACAGGTAGTAATATACTATCCCTTGCTAGGTAATTAATGTATTAAGCTAACATTACTGTTAAACGATTAATATGTTAAATATTAAAGTCCTCTTAAGCATAATACTAGGCTACATCTCTTAAATCTAGTAAATGTGCCCTAGATAGGTTATAAACGTGTTTAGAACTAGTTAGGGGTGTACTTACGTTTAGATTGCTTACATAAGCCTTAGCCTCTTGCTATATAAGTAGGACTTATTTGCGCTCTGTTTAACTGCATTAGAAGTCTTTGCTAACGCGTCCTAATCCCTTTTAGCTATAAGCAAACAGAACTTATTAAGCCCTGCTGCAATAACTAGGTTCTTCTTATATTGTGCCTAGTTGCTAATAGAGGTTAACTTATGCACTGCGAAGGTGTTAGCAGCTGCTTTAGAACCCGTTTACAACCTGTTTATAACCTACCCGCAAGAAGGTTATATAATTTAAAGTAGTCTTCCTTAGTAGTATATAATAGAAGTGCGCGCATTTAACCGTGCACTAAGTTTTTACTCTTAACGCTACTAGCAACCTTTGTAATACTGCGCAGAAAGTAGATCTGGCAGAATATAATAATATTTTTAAGCTGCTATTGCTATTAGCGGCGGTGTGGGTTAATATTAGACAGATAGTGCCTAAGCCCTTTAGGACGCGTTAGCAACTCGTTAAGAACAGGTTAGCAACCTTACTAGCTATCTGCTTCCTACATATATTAATTATAACCCTAACAAAGCTGTCTCTATGCAGATGTTTCTACCTAATCTCCTTCTAAACGCTTTCTAAAAGTAACTTAAAGAAGGTCTTAAAGCACATTGTGTATGTTCTTTGTTGTTTAATATTAATAAGGATACGTGCTAAAGTTATAACTAAATCTGTAGGTTAGCTTGCTAACGCGTTTAGAACCTATCTAGGACCTGTTTACATACCCTTCCTATGCTCTTTATAAAAGGCTGCAAAGATAATCTCCTTAAACCCCTGTTTATAAATGCGCTTAAATAAGAGATTAACTTAGAAAGTAGTTTGCATTATAAAAAGCTTAGCCTGCTCCTTATAGAAGCAGATAATAATTATACTAAGGTCTGTAGTACTAAGGTGCTAGATATATGCCTAGACGTAGTAAGCACGCGTTAGGAATAGGTTGTAAACGTGTTAACATGCTGTTCTAGGGTTTATTCCCTGCCTCTGCATCTTAAATTTAACACCTGTAAGGTCTTAGCTATTTAGGTAGGTAATTAGGTTTGTTTAATAAATCTAACGCTCTATCTAGCTTATCTTAGCTAACGTAGGGTGCAGCTAGGTATAGTGCGACTTCCTATACTTCTTGCAGAGCTCCTTAAGGAAAGGGCTGCACAGTAACTTTGCTAGAACACGTTAGTAACCTGTTCTAGACACGTTATAAACTTACCCTACTAGTTATAAGGCTAGGATTATTTATTTAGCGTATAAGTGCTTTAACCTTATCTGTAAGATCCTTTAGCGTTCTATGCAGTAGTAGGGGTGCGTAATTATGTATTCTACGTAACGTAAAAAGGTAGTAAGGGACCTGGCTTAGGTTCTGTAGGACAAGAATATTAAATTTAATAGTATATTCTTAAAGAAGGAGCTTTCTAGGGCCTTAGGGGTAATTAATTACTTATAGACACGTTAGCAACGCGTTATAAATAGGTTAGGGAACAGACAGCATTATCTTAACCTGCATATAGTAGGCTCTACAGTCCTACAAACCTCTGCTAACTCTGCAGGCTTAGTAAGGCTATCTTAAAATAGCTCCTGCATTTAAGAGGTGCTGTATTTAGTAGTAAGGGCCTTCTAGAAGTGCTTCTCTGTATTACTATTAGTCTAGTGCCAACTCGTGCAGCTAATATACTATAAGCAAACGCTAGTAACAGTCTAGAACGTATTAGGAACGTGTTAGGAACGTGTTATACTACGTACCTCCTGCCTTATCTACTAGAGTCTTAGTGCGCACCCTAGCTTCTAGCTAATGCAAGACGTTCTATTGTTAAATCGTTACTTAATAGAGATAAACAGGCTAAACGTGTTAAGGACTTGTTAGGAACCCGTTATAGACTAGTTAGAGACTAGTACCTAGTTAAGTCCTAACTTTGTTAGTTAGTATCTAGCCTCTTAATGCTGTGCTAATGTTCCTTTAACTGCTCCTAGGTGTCTAATGTTACATTAGAGTGTAAATACTCCCTTAAGTAGTTATTAAGATATTTGCAATGCCTTACACTAGTGCACCTATATCTCTGTTGCAGAATAGGACTATTAAGGTACGGACTTAACGTCTGCTGTATAGGACACTTTAAAGATTAACAGTATTAGACCTAAGCCTTATTAGAACGTATTAGGGACGGGTTAAGGATAGGTTAAGGATAGGTTAAGGACGGGCTATAAACCTGTTAGATATTTACCTGCTTTGCATCTACATCTAACACCTCCCTTAGATCTACGCAGTCTTTCCTAACCCCTACACAGTACGTATATCTACTAATTAACGTGCTTAGGTATTTAGGTAATATTATAATATAGGTAATAGTTAACGTTATTAAAGGGTTTGTGTGCCTACTAGTAAGTAGGATTAGCTTTAGTGCCTCCTTATAACTAGGTTATTAACATGTTTACAACGTATCTACAACACAACCTAAACATACTCTATCTCCCCCCTTATCTTCTGCCTTATCCTTAAGGCTATCCTTAACCCTTTTTATAGGTGTATCCTTTATCTTAAGTATTGCGTCTTCTAGTTTGCTATTATATTCTGCATTATTATTAACTTATAGGGCATCTATTTTAGGTTAAAATGCGTTAAGAATAGGTTATAAACAGATTTACCTATAGCTAGTGCTGGCGTTAATAATTTTATTGTGTAGGAGAGATAGAGGTAACTGTGCAAAAAATTAGTGCACCTATTGGCTAATCGCGAAGATTCTTTACAGGGGGGGGCGTTAGCGTTACTAGTCAAAACACGTACTAGCACACGTCAGGTCAAGTGTAGTGTCCGTCCAGGTGGAGGAGCTCTGCTGTGCCGCCGGCATGCTCGTGGGAGGGTGACTGCTGCAGCAGCGTCGTGAGGGCTGCGGTGCCTTTCGTCACGCTGCGGGATCCGACTAGGACGTGGTATGTGCCTTTGGCTAGGAGTCGAGAGGCGAGGGCGAATCCTACGCCGCTGTTTGCTGTAAAAGACGGACGGGGTCAGCTGACGTGGTGGAAGTTCGCACATCTGGGATGTTGTGGATTCACTTACCACCCGTGATGAGGATTATGGTCTTTGCCGCTGGTGTTGTTGTTGTTGTTGTTGTTGTTGTTGTTGTTGCCGCCATTGTTCGTTGGTCGATATTATTGATATTATATTCGAAGACCGGGGGTTGGGGGGGGGGGGGGGGGGGGGATGAAAGATGAGAGGAAAGGAAAGGAAAGCTATCAAATGTTATGAACTGAAGAAGACTATAGAAACTTGCCCTTCTAAAAAAAAAAAAAAACGACAGACATATCCCATTATATATATATACTCGTACATGCGTTTGAAAGAGAGTTAAATGGTACACTACGTGACTACGTGACTACATACATACCTGGGGATAAATAACTAAACTAATTAGCGTGGTGTGGATGGAGTACATGCATTAAATAAATCGGAGTTAAGAATTTATTGCACTGCAAAAAAAAAAAATCCACCACCACCACCACCACCACTACCACCCTTAGGGCATTTATTATAAATGCATAGTTACCTAGATAGACTAGACTAGACCTGTCATGTACAAAGGTGCGAAATACCCAATTATTGTAATCAATCAACATCCTTCTTTCGTCCAGGTCACAAACGGTCAACTTGACGGCGGGTAGATTACTAGCGGTGTATCAATAATGCATTGGGAGCGAGCAAGATGGGTCAAGGTGACTAATTACAATGGTAATCTATCAATGGTGCTGGGGACTGAATCAAGTAAGTAAGCACTGACTGACTGACTGACTGACTGACAGTTGAGGAGGTGCTGGGGTTCTTGTGTGTAGGCATTGCAAAGACATTGCAAAGACATTTAAGAAGGAGAGGAAGCGGAAAGATTAGTGGTAGTAGTGGTGGTGGTGGTGGTGGTGATGATGGTCCAAGACACTAGGGTTGTTTAGTCGAAAAGGACGAGGTGGTTGGAGGGCCTCTTTGATGGCGTCGTGGATGCCCGAGGAAGGAGACAGAGTGGTGGGCAAAAGAGCAAGTTGCAATTGACTCTTCTTTCTGGCCAGACGTATTGACCCATCTATTGTAACCCGTCACGTGCTACAATATCAACAGCGCTCTTCCATGTCCTCATCCACGTCCACACACCCTCACTCATGACAATAAATAACAACGTATATACTCACTCTAACTAACCATCAGATCAGCCTCGGCCTGCGCTTCCCTTCGCACGTGAACACGAATCCGGTCTGGTAGGTACTGTACATGGGTAACATTTGAACAGATGATATTTATTCAATAGCATGTCCACACCATCCATCCATCCATCCATCCATCTCACACAGCAACCAACCTACACACACACACACACACACACACACACACACGACATTCCAATCTCCCCCAATAATCAATCAATCAATCAATCAATCAATCAATCAATCAATCAACTACGAGAACGACCACCACCAAACACCACCTTATCTTCTGTTGAGAATTGATAAATACGCCGCCCGAAGTCAATATTGCCACATGTGTATGTATGTACATGTATGTATGTACATACATATATTGCGGCGTAGACTCATCTCGTCTCGTTCGCGCCCAGCAAGCCCTCCCCCCCCCCCCCCCCCCGTCCCCCTGCCCCCTACACCCAGCGCTTCCTGGGGCATTTGGTCGGGCCTTTTACATTCAATAAGTCTAAACATATTTCCCCCCCCCCCCCCCCCCCCCCCGATGCAGTTCCACGCCCCTATGTACATACATATGTACAGTCGCCTACCAAAAGTGATTAGCTACCTAATCCGAGCGCTGCAGGGGTGGTAGAGGCACTGTTTTGCAGAGGTAATATTAAGGTTAATTGTTAATTAAATTTAAAGCTTTTTAATTGTATAGAGAGCCTGTATACAGACGTATTTATTAAGTCGCAATTATATTAGTAGTATATTAATGCGCCTTTATTCTTAATACACTCCTTTATGCGCTTAGACTAGCTTATAATACATGCCTTATAATCTGTAAGCTTAATCTTATCCTATTCTTCTTATAGAATATTTACTATTTATGCCCTAGTTATAATATATTCTCTTCTCTTTAAGATACGCAACTTTATAATACGCTAAAGGTTCTTAATTAGGTTAAAATCTAGACTTTAAGTAGGCTAGTCTATCCTAATTATTCTATAAGCGTCTATATAGCCTTAAGTAACCTTTAATATATAAATTAGCGCTCTATCTTAAGTCTATAGTACTTGCCTACGCTTCTTATAGAGCTGTTAATAGAATAGGATACTAACGTTATATAGAATCTAGCAGTATTTATTAGCGTTATTCCTTTCTCTAGTAGTGTTAATAAAAAGTTTAGACTTAAAATTAAGAGAGATAACGCTAAAAATAGATACTATTGTCCTTCTTAATTTAAACGTAGGCTTTAGATATTAGCTTTTAAAGGCGTTTCTACGCCTTCTGCGCACGTAGGGAGGCGTAGTGTCTAATCTAACTTTAAAGGTGCTTTTATTACAGAACGCGTAGCAGGCTACGTTTTCTTCTAAATTAAACTAGTATATCCTAGCAAAATAAAGGTAATTTTCCTTATAGATTACTAATAGATATAGCTTATAGCGTAGCCTAAAGGTATAGTACTTATGTTTTTGCAGATATTAGCGTATAGTGCTACTGTAAATTAAGCACTAAGTCTTTAAAGGTGTAGTAATTATCTAAAGAGTAGTAAATAGATTAAGCGCAGCCTAGCGCATAAGGTGTCTCTTAGCGCGTTTATTAAGCTTTAGAGGACGCCCTATACGTAGGGCCTTTATATAGATAGGCTGTGGCAGCTTGCGTAGTCTTCTAATGTTATAGGTAACTGTTAATTTTAGAATGCTTAGGTAGGCTGTAATTTTGCCTGTACTTATTCTATAGGTGTAAAACTGCTATATAGTATTAATAGTAGATTCTAAAAGCTCTTTATAAGATAATTTATTTGCAACAGTAACTATTAAAAAAGGTGTTAATTTAATAGAGTTATAGT
>MU005772.1:1417470-1428796 GCA_010093715.1 Pleomassaria siparia CBS 279.74 | reverse complement strand
CTAAAATTGATTTGATTTGATTAATTAATTCATGCAGGTACAAGAGATTGCATACGTATGTACATATATGTATGTACAGTACAGTACAGTACAGTACAGTACAGTACATATATAACTGGAGACGGACAAAAAAATAAACCTTGAAACTTAAGAGATGATGATATGTAATAATAATAACAATGATGATGATGATGATGATGATAAATTGTTACAGGGACTGACTGTCCTTTTTTTTTTTTCTCCCTTCCCCTTGCCTCGTGGGGAAGGAAGGAATTTATTTGCTCGGATGAATTTGAATATGTACATACATTGTACATGCAATGTGCATACATACACACCCCTGTAATTAATTATAACGTGTGGAGAGAGGGAAGTGGGAAGAGGGAGACGCAGAGCAGAGCAGGGATCAGAAGGGAGGAAGGGTGGAATAGTCTTGGCGAGACCCACATTCAAGCAAGGCATTCATTCCGGGTGATTTCAGACACACAGACACACAGACACACACACATACATGTGTACGCACAATCTCACACACATGTATACGAGAAACGCAAACAAATCATGACATATGTAGATAGAGAGATAGAGTAAAGGTGTGTGAAAAAGTCAATAAAAGGTCTCGATCTAAATATCTACATCGAAGAGAGACGACCAGACGGGGTATATGCAACAACATCGTGGACCTCTCATTAATATTACTCTTTCTCAAGAGGAAACAACCACGACAACGACAACAACAACAACAACCACAACCACAACTACATGACCCAAATCTTGACGCCATTGCCATGTCCATGCCACGCCACGCCACGCCATGGGCACTCTCATGCACCTGCACTAGGATTCATGATCTGCGCTTCCCCCACTCCACACCCAGCTTTCTCCGAAAAGAGAACCCACAGCGGCCTGCTGCAGGGCTCAAAAAGGGCTTCCTTGGTTGCTTGCTTACAAGACGAAAGCAGCGAGACCGACGAGGCCGGCAGCAAAGGCGGGGACGCGGACAGCGCTGGCAGCGCCGGTGAACTCTGGGACGGGAGCCGTGTAGACACCCGTGCCCGAAGGAGCGGCGGTTCCGGCGGGAACGACGGGAGGAACGACGACACCGGTTCCAGAGGCGGCGGGAACGACGACAGAGGGGTAGGGAGCAGATCCCGTGGGGTAAGGAGGGATGGTAGCTCCCGTGGACGCAGGGCCAGTTGGGACGTGTCCGTAGGGGACCGTGACGGTGACAACGACAGTGCCGCAGGCAGACTCTACAAGGAAAGGTTAGTTTTTTATATATATATATATATATATATTTTTTGGTATGCATAAAAAGTAAAACTAAAAACATACCCTCGGCAGCGGAGTACTGTGCAGAGGCAACAGCGAGGAGAGAAGCGACGACGGCGAAGAACTGCATTTTGATATGTATGTGATTTGGTTTGGGTTGGTTTGGTTTGGTTTTGGGTGGGTGAGTGAGAGAAGAAAGTAGTAGGAATGAAAAGTTTCAAGTGAGCGTGTGTGTGTGTGTATGTGTGGTATCGAAGAAGAACAAAAGAGTGACTACAGTGAAGACTGTTTGATTATTTATGTATGATTGATCGGGTTTTGGGATGATGAAAGGAAAGTTGTTAGCAAGACCGAAGACGAGGCTGCTTATATGGGCGCAGCAGCCTACTAACTTCTAAGCCATTGAGCACAGAGCCTCAGGCTAAAAAAGGAGACGAGTCTCATTTCGACCGACTCGTGTGGCCCGGAGGTTCGTTCAAAGCGGCGGCACAGGAGATCCCTGCCTCCACCACCCTTACATACTTTGTACTTTCCCATCCTTGCTTCTTATCAACCGATAACGGAGATTGTTATGATAATAATTACCTTTTTTATTAACCATTTCTACCATGTTTGCGATATTGACATGCGCCGCCAATCTTTGCTTTAATTATGCCGATTGTTCATCTCTCTCTCTCTCTCTCTCTCTCTCTCTCTCTCGCCGGGACAATTGTGCTCGAGTCGAGAAACAAGGCCGATATTGTATGTACACATGTACAGTACATACATGATTACATTACACACTTGTCCGCAATTTCCATTTTGTTATTTAACCAGTTCTTGGCCTCCCATTTTTCATTAAAAACAAAAAACCAAAAAAAAAGGCCAGCCGTTTTGTGGAACCTGGAACAGATTGCCATTTCATCATTTGCCATTCGTTTTACCATTCGTTTTACCATTCGTTGCCATTCGTTGCTCTTCATTACGATTCGTTTCCATTCCTTGCCCATTCCTTGCCCATTCCCCATATGTACATACCTTTCATCTCCTTTTTTATTTTTTATTTTGATTTTAATGCAAATCTTCATTCGTCAGAGCCCCGTTTTTGGACGCGTACATATACATAATTACTGTATCGGTGGTGGTCAGCCAAACCAGGTACACATGTACATACCTCACATAATACATATGATTGATGGATGACCCTGAACCTAGGCCCCTTTTACATACATACATACATACAGCCTAGATGGCACGTGACGCACCACCCACACCACCTTTGGTTTCGAAACACGAACCAAATTCGCGACTCCACCAAAAACTCCACCAAAAACTCCACCAAAAAAAACTCCACCCGCTGTGTTATCCAGGCATCATCGTTCGTCGTCGCTGCTGCTGCAAAAAGTTAAAATTAAATCAGAGGGGACCACACGCCGCGCACGTCATTGCGGTAAACAATCTTGCGCCGCACATATACATACGGAGTATGTAGTGCGGTGAAGCGTGGCCCATTGCCTTCCTCGTCGGTTGCCAAGGTATGTACATACGTATGTACATATCGGCGACGACCGGTCTCCGAAAATGTGCCCCCAAAAGGCCTTGCGCCTCACAACTCCCTTGTTGTACACATGTACATGTATGACAGCACTGTGCAAATGCTATTCTCGTCCTTTTGCCGCAGCCTTATTACTGTGTACCTATCAAGTAAGTGTGTCACATCAACGAAAAAGAAAAAGAAAAAAAAACCCCGTCGACGCCGTAGAGTTAGTTCATTGGGGGGGGGGGGGTGCGTGGCATTATCCACATGTGTCTTTTTTTAAACCCTGTTTCAGAGTAATTATCTACAGTGGGTTGCGCTGTCATCTTCTGGAGGGGGTGGCTCTGGGGAAAGCGCTGATCGGCAACGGTAGAAAATCCTCGTCCAAGAACGTACATTACGTCTGCTGCTCGTAATAACAAGTCCATGGCTTGTGAGCCAGCCAACCCAGACCCCGACCCGAACAAACCATGGCGCCTAACACCAAACACCCATCATCCTCTCTATTACAGTACACAGTACTCGTCAAATCGCTCGTCCAACAAGGTCGGTTCCTCATTTCACCTTGCTCATGATCGTCTCCATCCCCCTCTCCACGTCCACCTCTGCAGCCTTGGCCTTGACCGCGTTCAACATGCTCCTTTCGAAATCGTCCCGCGACCTCAATACCGCTTCCACCCATCCAATCTGCACATCCCAATAATTTCGTTTAAACTTCTCGTACACATACGCCACTTGGGACTTTTCCGCCGACAGCAAGTCGGTCATGTCGCCAACCACACGCCACTTGGCCTTGATCTCGGGGAACGACGCATATGCCTCGAAGAAACCAAAGGCCGTCATGACATCGTCTCGGATCTTCTCCGTAAACGGATCCGAGCGCTTGATCTTGGCGCCCTTGTTACGAATTGCAGATAGGTACTGTGCGAGCAGTTGATCCGATAGTTCCTCAACAAGAATGTCGCGTAGTGAGGGATGGAGAACCTTTTCATAATCATGGAGGTAGTCGGCAAACGTGCTTACGATGGCGCCGATGCGCTTCTGGGCATACCACGCTGGCGTGAAGAACTCGGGAAGGATCGTCTTGAAATCAGCCAGGAAGATCAGTGCACAGAATATGTTTATGCATGTCGTCCCCAGGTCAACATAGCCGTTCCGGAGTGTCTCGATCTGGGTATCGATATTGGTGGTAAACGCAGGAGACACGAGGGGTGTGATGTCGCGCTCGAACGAGGTCAAGTAAGATGTCTGTCCTTCGACATCTGGGTCGCCTTCATCGATACAGGCAATTTGGTCATTGGCAATTGACACTAACCAGTCCTGGAGAGCCTGCATTCCCTCATAGTCTGCAGTCGGAACAGAGAACTTGGCCAATTCCGCCTCGGCTAGAGTCTGCCACATGCGTTGGCGTATGCCCAGTGCTCGGAACATGGCATCAATCACACCCTCGGCAACATCGGTGCGGTCGCTGCTGCTGGCCACTATCAACTGTTCGCGTAACATGCGCCACATGTCACCCAATGTCTTCGTGCGAAAACACCCATTCTCGTCCGTGTCAAGCGCATTCTCGTCCCGGGTGAGGAAGTTCTTCTTGTCCGTCTCTGCCATGCGGTCCATCCATTCGTCGACAGCCTTGATGATGACCTGTCGGTAGTCGCGCACTAGCTCTGCAGCGCGACCATCGATGACATGCGGCCCCAGTTGCTCTTCTGATATGCCTAGTTTCTGCATCTTGGTGTAGTACTGTTCTACCCAATTGATGATGGCGAGTAGATGCGGAGGTCGCAGGCCCTCGTCGTCTATTTGCTCCAATAGCCAATCATGCATATGCTCGTGGTAGATGGTGTAGTAGGTTTCGAATATTTTCCACTTCTTGGGCATGAGCGTCTGCATCCCGAGCTTCACCGTGTTCAGGTTGTTGAAGAACCACTTGACAAACTTTCCAAGCTTGTCCGGCTCGTCTTGAAACTTCTCATTGGTTGCATCCATGTTCGCCTTGCACACGAATTTGATGGCCATGATGAACTTTTCCTTGTATCCACGCAATTCCTTCGGTCCAGTAGCAATCGACTTGAAACGTGAGGCCAAATCCTTGTATTCACGCTGGGCATCCTGAAGGGCTTGGACCTTTTTGTCCGTCTTTTCCTCCTCCTCGACAACCAATGCCAGTCTGACTACGAAGCCGTCATTCCCAGCCTGAACCAGTTCTATCAGATTCAGGGACGCTTCTCCAACGTGCTTGTCGAACCAATCAATCACATCGTCTAGTCTTGCAAAGTAATCTTGCACGGTGCCACCAGTATCAAGCGTAAGATTCTCAATGAGCTCCATCGATGCGTCGTCCGTCTTCCTGATCTGCTCGATAGCCTCGTCTCGGATGTCGCGCAGTTGGGTCACGCCGAAGTGGATCGCAAGCAGATTCGGCTGATTCGCCGGGTCTTCATCGTCTTGGCCGAGCATATATTCGAGATCGTCCAGCCGGGCCTGGAACGTGTCAATGTCCTTCTTCATCTTCTCGACCTGCTCAAAGTTGCGATGCGTCTGTGCAACGAGATTGATGTGTGGAAAGTCGCGAATCATGATCTGGGACTCGGAGCACAGCTTGTCAATCTTGATCATTTCCTCCTTGATGAGGTTCACCGTGCGCTGTCCTTCGGTGATGCTGTTCATGCCGGCCTGGGTTACCTCCAGTTGCTCCTTGAGTCCATGGCGAAGCTGTCCATCGATGACGGCCTTCTTTCGCATGAATTCGGCCTTGAGCGCGGGGATCTTGTCAAGATCCTCGGGATGTCGCAGCAGCTCCGCGAGCTTGACGGCAGCGGACTCGACATCGGTCATGATGTGGCGGAGATAGCAGGGATGGGCTGATCGAAGGGCTCTGTCGGCCGGGAAGCGCCCATGGGGCGGTAATGTGTCGTCTGCGTGAGGTGTGAAATGCGGGTGTCGTGGAGTTGGTAATGAAGGTGCCAGTTGTGAACCGTGGCTCGCGACAGTTGTCGAGGAAGTACGAGTAGTGGCCCAAGATGGAAGCGGGCTAGCGTCGCGTGGATTGGTTCCCCGCAGCACTTCCGACGCCGCCACGCCGCCACCCCACCCTTTTCTTTCTCAAGACTCACGACACTGACTGCGTTTGAACACTTCGCATCCACCCGCCCCAGACACCATGGCCGACGAAGATCCAAACCTCTATGACGAGGTTGAAATCGAGGACTGCACATACGACGAGACGCTCCAAATTTACCACCACCCATGTCCCTGCGGCGACCGCTTCGAAATCAGCATCGACGACATGCGCGACGGCGAAGATATTGCACGATGTCCTACATGTAGCTTGATGATACGAATAATATTTGATGCGGTATATGCTCCCATCTCAGTCCAGGTTCTGCGCAGCGCTGACGAAGAACAGTCCGATCTTCCCTCGGACAAGAGCGATCCTCCTCAGTCCGCCGCCATCGCTGTTTAACCTGATCTCAACGTTCAACTACTTCCTTACGTGTATCGATCGGATAGTGGGACTTTTCAACATGGGACCGCATGAGAAGCTGTTTGCTTCTAACTGTATAATAAAGTCGGAGTTATCTGTATATGCATGGAGGACGGTTAGA
Source organism: Pleomassaria siparia CBS 279.74 (assembly GCA_010093715.1). Taxonomy (NCBI): domain Eukaryota; kingdom Fungi; phylum Ascomycota; class Dothideomycetes; order Pleosporales; family Pleomassariaceae; genus Pleomassaria; species Pleomassaria siparia. Next base: position 1,422,400 of record MU005772.1, on the reverse strand, counting down.
AAGGGGCGTTCGTTTAGGTTTGGAAATACCATAGGAGCCGATAGCATGTCGGATGCGATGCACAAAGCCATAGTTCTCATAGTACACCAGCATGGAGGAGACAAGCTGTATCGAAGAATATCGATTTGTTACGGTGAGGGCCCTCCCAACCCGCGGAACGAAAGAATCCCAGACCAGTTTTACCAGATAAAGCCAATACCATTTTACATCCCATTAGTCGTGAAGTGAAGTATTATCAATGTCTTCAGATATCATCTGCTTCGGTTCCGACAACGACATCGACGCCGAGCTCTTTACGAATAATTTCGCTCAGAGAAGTGCCATCTCTGAGATAGACCCAGTCCCCGGTGCCTGTACCTTCCTTCTCATGCATGGATTCGCCTGTAACCACCCAGTCAAATCGCTTCGGTCCAGATAGCGGGGAGCTGAGCCAGATCTGCTTGTTAGGGGGTTGTTTGTTGAGGACGTATATGCCCTTGTTCACTACCGAGACTTCGAGAACACCCGCCTACCAATCTATTAGCAAACACGTGCCTCGAGATCATCACTGAACGAGACATATACCGAATACTCAACATCGACATCTTGACGCTTCTCCTGTTCCGCTTCCAGCTTGGTAACCAGCGACTCCAGATACTCGTCTGCGAGCTTATTGTATTTGGACTCTGAGATGTCGGTCGGGACCCTTGACTGTTCAGTGTCCTCGCTCATCTTGGGTGCGGGATTCTCCGCATCCGGCATCAGCCCTCTAGTAGCCATTGACGAGTGGAAGTCTCGAATGGCGGCGACAGGTCGCTGTGTAGTTGCTGCAATTGAAACTGCTGGGATGAAGCCTTTAGCAGAGAGTCGAGATGGCATTGGTGCCCAGAGACCACGGCGGAGGCCAGCGCTGCCAATGCGACTAAAGGACTTCATGGCCATGATGATGTGTTCTGAAGATTTGGGATTGGGATTGGGATTGGGATCGGGATGGTGGATGTTGTTGAAGAGGAAGAGGAGTCTTAGATGGCTGGGGGAGGGGACTTTAGAGCTGGGAGCTCGGACCACCGAAACAAGCTCCCCCCGCAGTATTACAAAGTAGTTTCATGGATCCCGCAATCTGCAAGCGCATGGTTTACGATGACTGAGACAGTGACATCCGCGATCAAACTACCTACAGCACCACATTGCCGCCATCATGATTAATGCTGTGCTCGTCTTCAACAACGCTGGTCAGCCACGACTGACCAAATTTTATACACAGCTAGTATGCGATTCTTGGATGTGCGCTCAATGAAGCATAACTGATCTCACCACCAGGACACGAGCGTTCAGCAGAGACTCATATCAGAGATCTTCACACTCGTCGCGAACAGACCCAACTCTGCATGCAACTTTCTGCCGTGAGTAAGTTGGGGCGCATCCTTCCAAATCGTTGCTATAACCATGTAGGCTTCCGCCGCTCCTAGCCAGCAGCAGCAAGTCGTCCACTCCCACCACGCCTCACAACGACACACCCTCCCTCGTCACATACCGACATTACGCGACCCTCTACTTCATCATAATCAGCACATCCACCGAATCTCCTCTAGCCCTGCTTGACCTCATTCAAGTCTTCGTGCAAGCACTCGACGGTCTATTCGAGAATGTCTGTGAACTGGACCTCATCTTCAACTTCGAGACACTACATGCCACACTCGGAGAGCTCATAGTAGGCGGCGTAGTGGTGGAAACACAGCTAGACAAAGTTGTGGAAGGCGTGAAGGCGCAAGGCAGGGTTGCAAAGAGACCTGTGAATGAGGGCAAGGGCGGGCTGAGTCTGGCTGGCTTTGGTAGAGGGGATGGTGTTTGGGCAGGCAGGTGAGGAGCTAAGAGACGGTAAATTGGTATTGAATTCCATGCATCGGAGTTTTATCTGGAAGTCGTCCGAGGTTGTATTGCAGCTGGCATATTTGGTCGACAGGCGATCGGAGCGACCAAGACCCATGTCCAGGCGCACTCTCTAGGGAGGAGTCAATGGCAATGTAGAGATCAAGTCAGCTCGATCCAAACACATGGCGGAATATTCCAAGCGAGACACTGGTTCAGGCCGAGCATCTTCGGATGGTCTTCAGACCATCGACACAAAGACGTTCCTGACGGCCAGGTAGAGCCAACAATGTGTCTTTTGATCAACTGCATCCTACCCTTTGGGATAGAGCCATGAATGCCAACATGACGGTATTTTCTATGATTGGTTGCTCAGGGCCTGTTTCAGATCGCCGGCGAATTGTTCCCCGGTCCGCCTCGCCGTGCATTTACCCACGACAGTCTCGATATTGTGCAGTCAATACTCATCCCCAACAATGGCACAAAACATACTTGGACAACATTTCAAAAATTCGATAAATACCTAGGGAGAGCATAAGGTTGTTGCCACGATCTGAGGTCATGTTTTCTGTCAGAGACAAATGACTACTGTACACAGAACCGTCCCGGCTTTGGTATTGGCTAGCTTACCGCTGTTATTAATATACAGGAACAATCTCAATATCGAATGCATAGCAGCGGGTGCTACACCCCCTCTCGGGAACATGTGGCTATAGTTCGCTATCCACACGTGTCCATATGGCCATCGCATGGCTTTATATGTTGGTGGTCTTCTGGAACAATTTTCGAAGCCATCCGTTGTGTCCTTGAAATTTCAGATCACCATGTTCCTCCTCAATATTCTTGCGTCGCTGGTCTCTGTTGCTTCATTGCTGAATTATGCAGCTGCTGATCTGAGGATCACTGCTGATCGTCATTCCTTTGGTGGTGTTAATTATCCTTCGCTGCAGTATTTGGATCCGAAGTTTCGGAATGAGGTTATCACGGCTATTGTGAAAACAAATGCAAAAGTGATTCGACTTTTCAGTGAGTTTTCCAATAACATCATTGTTTCTGATCACCACTAACTCTCTCGCAGTACAAGCAGATAACGACCATTTGGATGTAAGAACTCGCGTCTTCGACTCAATGTTCATTCAATTGACATTTAGTAGCCGGAATCAGAAATCGGAACTTTTGACAGAACACTCCTTGATCAATTCGACGACACTCTTGCCGCCATCCACTACATCTCAAAAGGTACGTCGTGTGCTCAGCCAAGATGATCTCAAATCTAATTGCAATGGTAGGCGAGATCAAAGTCATCATCGCACCTCACAATGCACATGCGCTAAGAGCAACAAACGACGTGCCCTGTGATGCGTATTGCAACCACATCGACGGCGCTTTCCTCGACTTTTATAGTAACCTCGAAAGTAAGCCCAGGTGACCAGAGATAATCCCAAGTGTGCTTGTGCTGACCACCTTCCAGTTCGAGAATTCTACAAAACAAGACTTTCGGTCTTCTTCAATCACTACCCCTCGAAGAACTTCGACGGCAAGTCATGGAGTGAGCTGAATGCCGTCATCTTGGTTTGTCTTGCTAGAGATGTATTCGAAAGACATAAAGCTAATTGTATATAGGGTGTCGATGTCCAGAATCAGCCTTGGTCTGGCATCTTCCCCATCGTCTCGGGCGAGCCCTGGCTCTGCGATATTGCAACGCATCTCAAGGAAAAGATCGGTCTGGGAAAGAGTGGCATCGCTGTCATCACCGGCGGCATTTCCGGTCCTCAGAGTATCGGCGGAAGTGAGAACTTCCCAGACTCAGCATTCGATTGTCCGGCTATCGATGTAATTGGCATTCATGGTTACTACTCCGCCATTGGAGATGCTACCGCTGGAACGCCTTGGGCGAACATGTTCCTCCCTGGTAACACGTTAACTTCCCGCGCCCTCGGCAAGAAACTGCTAATGGTCGAGGAGTGGGCGTATTTACCTAGCCAGTCAGGCCTGAATTATAAGAAGTCGGATGTTTGGGATCAGGGGAATGCGCTCAACTATCGGGGGATTCCTTGGGTATGTTCCGTTATCTTCTGCTTAATTACATGGAATTCTCTTCTGATGCCAGATCTAGCTTTATTCGCACGCAACAACAAAAGATGAGGGCACATCCTCTCGCATCAGCGTCCTCCGCGAATCCAAATACGCCATCGGAGCCCTCAGTGACGTCCTAACCCGGGCCTCCACCTCACGCAGCAACTTTGACTGGTCTCCCTTCCTCCCCGCTCCTACCTCTGGGCTCTCAAATGCCACGCATCTGACCCTCAACCCTTTCATCGTGGCACAAAGCCCTTGCACTTTTGGCTGCGTAGGCCATCTCTGCGACGCCGCAGATGGCTGCAAACCCGATCTGATGTGCAAAAACTCAATCTGTCAGATCCCCGCAGAAACGCAGCCGGGAATTATCGGCGCGGAATGCAACTCCAAGCAAGTTTGCCAAGAGCATCTCCAATGTAACGGGGGAACGTGTCAGGAGTGTATCGCACGGCCTAGTATCCATCCTCGCGAGCGAGGTGTAAAACCCAAGAGCTACCAAGAAGTCGTCGCACAAGCTGGCTCGCTCCACGAGTCCTGCCACGCCGACACCCACACGCGTTTCCTTCCCTCTACACGGCTCCGCACCCTGCCCTTCTGCACGCTCCCACCCCCATCTACATCCCCCCTCGGTCGCGGAAACCCCTGCGATAACGCTGCGCATTGCTCGGCCGACGAATTCTGCTCCTGGGGGCGATGTCACACATGCTCTCCCACGGACAACTGCCTCGGCGCAAAGTGCAAGAGCAATAACAAGTGCAAGACGGGCTTCTGCAATGCACATGGACGGTGTGATTACCCCGGAAAACCGAAGATTATCACAGGTCCGGGACCGAGGGCGGGGGGACGGAGAGGGCCGGGGTACAATGTGGGACCCAAAAGACAAGAGGGTGGACCGAATAGAGTCAGGAGTGAGGCTATGAGGGTGAATATCCCGACCCAGGGTGTTAGAGCTACTGGGGCGCCAGTGTCGGAATAAGGGAAGAAAGTTGTATTTATTATGTAG
>MU005772.1:1354992-1417430 GCA_010093715.1 Pleomassaria siparia CBS 279.74 | reverse complement strand
TACGTAACCATGGCATTGTCATCTTCTTTTCCTCTTTACGAATGTACTCGACGTTCTTATTCTGATAATTACTGCGGATCCTCAGTTTCTGTCTATTCTAGAGTTTTGATCAAAGTACCTAGTTTCGTCCGATTACACTTTTGTCACGATACCACTGATGAAAAAAAAAACATATCATTGATTTTAATTGGCATCTACTTTGATTGTGGTTACAAAACTACGTTTCATCGACTGTGCTTGAGAAATAAGTCGGAATTCGGATATCAGTGGTATCAAGGATCGTCAGTAGACCTTCCATCCCAGGCAGATCCCAGGCAGGCTACTATATATCTACGCCCATCGCTAATTGCTGCTATTTAAACAAGTGTGTCAGGTATTCGCTGCACACATTTTCGCCCATACGCACATACGCACATACGCCCATACGCCCATACGCCCATTTGGTAGCACATAAACATGATAATTACACAAAGCAAAAAAAAAAAAGACAACAAATGCGTCCACATGTCCAATCATCCCTCGTAAATGCGATCCCACAGTGGACTCTTATTCCGCGTATACCAGTTCTTCTCAGACCTCAACGGCCACTCGGTCCTCGATGCGTTTTTCGCTGGCACTTCGGGGTACTGAGGGTACCGCGAGAGATCCGTGTGACCGCCATACAGTCCGTTCTCTAGGTCATCGTGCTGGTATACGTTCATGTACTCTGGTCCGTAGTCCTCGACGTAATGATCGTTGGTGAATGGATTCGGATTCGAGTGTTCGTTTTTGAAGGGGTTGTGGACAGACGGCGTAGCGGAGAGAGACGAGGCGGATGATGCGCTAACGTGCGCCGTGTTTCCGAAGCCGGGACCAAGGTTGGGAGTCAGATCGAGGTCGGAGTTGGTGGAGTTTGAGGAACCGCTGTGGGAGTGATCCGGGACGGGCCGGAGGAGTGTTTGCGACGCGGATGCTGCTGCTGCGGCAGTTGCGAGACCGCGTTTGTTCTCACTCACGAATGGGTTGCTTGATCTAGGATGTGCGCTGTGAGCCAAATATGCGTTGCTATAACCAGGGACCGGCTTCCTCTTTGTCTGCGCAGGCCCTGGGACGAGTCCAAAGCTTGTTCGTCGCGGTGGACTTGGACGGAAGCCGTCGCGAGGAAGGACTGGCGACTCGTCAGGTTCGTGCACTTCGGCTACCGAATGGAGAGAGTGGAGAGTCGAGTAACTCGTCCTCTTCCCTCTCGCTCGGTTCGAACTATGAGTGTGGTACAACGGCGGTGCTGGGGCTGGCGCGCCATGGGTACTGATTGTATCAAAACCTCCATTGACAATCGCGTTCGCGTTCGTGTTCTCCCTTTGGTTGTTCTCCATAGTTTCGATGACGTCATCGTCCCAGTTAGAGTAGTTGGAGTAGCTCGTGTCTTGACTAAGATATTTCCCGTTTCCGCGGCTGTTGCGGGTTAGGGGGGTTTGATCTTCGCCCTTTTCTTGGAAGGCGAAGCGAGGAATAAAACCTGGTGAGGATGGTGGTTGGGAACCGTTGACGCTCCTCTTGCGGCGGCGGCGGAGGAGAGTACAGCAACCCAAGAGTGTAGCGACAGTGAGAATTGCCAGTGGGACACCGACCCCTATGCCAATCTTTTGTCCGCGGGACAGGCCTGATTCGCTGAGGTCTGAGGTTGGTGATGAATCGGTGGGTGCGGTGTTTGAGGGGAGTGCGATTGGAATGCCAACGGAGCCAAGGGACGTCGTAACGATAGATGTGAACACACTAGATTGCGCCTTTGTTCCCGATGACTCGTCTGAAGTCTGGACTGATGATGCTTCGGAAGTTGGGGTTGACAATGCCTGGGTTGTCGTCGCCGAGTTGGAGGCTACATCGGTTGCAGATGGCGACTCGAATGCCGTACTGGGGCCAAAGTTTTGTATGAGATAGCTCTGTATAGCTGACGGAAGCTCCAAAAACCACTCTGGTTTCTTGTCATCGAGAAATTCTTCCCATAGAATGCTTGATACGGCGGGAAGGTTGGTGGCAGCGATTGAGCGGAGCGATTCTGGTATCGCCGTGAGGAGGATTTGTGCAAAGGAGATGGCATCGGGATCATTCCTCTTCACAAAAGCTTCCATAGCCGCAGGATCTGGTGCGCGAGTAATGGCAGGCGTAGGTACTGGCAATACTGCAGCACCCTGGGCAGCTACAGCAAGCACTACCGCCATCCAAACGATTGTAGTAAAGGAACGCATTGTGGAAATCGATAATGATGGGAGAGCGAGTGCGGTACGAAGACAGAAGAAAGCAACGATTGTAATGATAAGAATGATAGAAAGCTCAATTGGATTCCGTCACAACCGCAGAATCATCATGGTGGGTATCTCTGAACATAAACCGGACCGGGACACGTCCTCTTCTTAAGGAATGGATGGATGTGACAGTCGTGACGGGTAATAACGCAAAAGCGTTACAAAAGTGTATCCCATGTCTGGATGCACAGCCCACTACTACATGCAGTGACTTCAGAGAGGATCATGATGATTCAGGGTCCGAGCGCATGCAGGTTTGGAGAAATGCCATGCGGCGATTTGTGGGAAGGAGGGGAAATGGCATCATGCTGTGGCTGGTGAGGGGGGCGAATATGCAGACCCTGGTCCAAGTGGCGAGCAAGCGAAATGTGGCTGTGCTGAGCAGTTGGAAGCACTGGGGTACAAGGGTACAATGGTATATACTCTGTACAAAAGATAATAGCGTCAGGTTCGGTTCGAGCAAGCGATGTGCCGGTCGGCTTCTAGATTTGGAGGGGTCATGTCGCGCGGAGGGATACTGCAGGTTACAAGGGGTCGATACTACGACGTATTACTAGGTATGAGTATACATACTGCCCGGTTTTCGAACAAACTGTATTTATATACCATGAGAGATTGGTGGAGAAGCTGGAGATGGATCGCAGGCCTGCCGTGTCGGTTGCTGGTTGCATGCTTGTCCTTGATATATTTCGGCATTGCCGTGTAACGGCCGGACACCAACGTTACGGGACCTGATCGTTCCGCTGGCTCGAGAGATAAACTTTGGAAATACTACCCATTGTAGTTAGGAGAAGAGCTCGGATCTAGTCAGCTCATAGTGATGCAATAATACCTGTGGCATCCATCTCCCAATTCACTTCGTCTTCAAGATGCTATGTAATGCGCTTCCAAGCACACCGCGCACCCGTGTCGGATCCTCCTGCGCCGCCGTCAATAGCACCGCAGCACTAATGGTAAACGCCCATTGTTCAATCCACCGGTTCTCTGGCAGGTACCGACGTGGCAACCAAGTCGCTACTGCTCTAGGCAAGACGAAGAATACAACCTCCAGTCGCTTTCTCGACTGCTCCACGAGGATACTGGTCCCACATACAAGACAGCCAGCCAAGACACAGAGACCAGAATCCCACATTTGAGGAGTCACCGACTTGTAGGAGAAGAGCTTGGGCCCGAGACGTGTTCGAGAAAGACACACGCCGTAGTAGAAGAAGGAAATGAATGCACCAAGAAACGCCGAGCTTCGTGCCATGTCGGCAAGAGCCTTGAGGAGAACATCTTGGGTCAGGCCTACGAGTTTGTTGCCCGGCCGAGCAGTCCGTCTCAGATGTCTTGCTACTACCAAAAGTTGCATTGGAGCATACATCTTCGCAGCGAACAACCAGCCCCTGCAAAACCGGACCAGGGCATGTTTCTCACAGCTTTTCCCCCATCCCATGTGGACCAGCTCACACGGTATCGGAATAGTCTTTTCAGGATCACCCAAATCCTCTGGCAGGCCATAGTCCCGGCACATTGAGCCAAGTAGGGGCGCCATGCCTGTGTCTTTCCCGTATACCCACGAACCATATTGCGCATGTCGAAGTGCCAGCATGAGGCGTTGGTCGATCTGTGCGGCGGCGGATATCCAATTATTATAGGTCTGGGGTAGACGGCTTGGGCTGTAGAACCAGGAGTGCATGATGGTTGATACCGAGAGGCAGAACAGAATGGTCGGTGTGCTACGGGAGATGGTTTTGAGATTTGGATGCTTTGATGGTGATGGCCGATTCCAAGCACTGCTTATGACGACATCGAGAGCGCGAATAACGGCAAAAATAGTAAGATCCAATGACTTGCCCGCCAAATCAGTCCTTGACAAGCATTTTGCACTGAGTGTGGCATTGTTTAGTTGTCTAGTATGTGGCTCCGGTGGCTCATCGAATGGTCCCGGCTTGACAAAGTCGAGATGTGTCGTCGAGTGGGTCGGGTGTGCCGGGTGTGCCAAGGGTGGTGGAAATGGTTGGATTTGGCTCGCGGAAGAAGAGATGAAGGAAGCGCTATTGATCAGTCTGAAAGAAACGAATGCCGAGAAGAGAGCTCCAACAAATCTTGCCAATATTCTAGCTTTTTTGACTTGGGACCGAGTGGGCACGCGGTGCACGAGACGTAGCAGCTCGATTATCAAGGCTTTGATTGGTACTTGTAGCAGTGTTGAACCGCCCACGAGCACCCCGCAAAATGCTGGAAAGCGGTGTATTCCCTGGGCTTGTCGTAGTATGGTCCATAATTGGACACAGGCGGCTTGAAGGGTCAACTTTCTCTTCGCCAGGAAAAACAATATCTTGATGAAGCGAGGTCCTGTGCTGGACAGTAAGCCCAGTATGTAGGCTGTGGCGAGTCTGAGAAGAAGGGCAGAGTTAGCGTCGAGCGGGTTGTACGGCATCGAAGTGGCATGTCATGTTGTGAGTTGTTACAAAGGTAACATGGCGGAGGTGGTGCTCAGGTCGTGAATGCATGTCACTCACGGTTTGGCAAGCCTCAGCCGTGTTGTTGCTGTTGCTCTAATCGCATTCGCCATTCTGAAAGGGACGTTGGTTGTACAGAGTAATTATGTACAGTACATTATTATGATGATGTGATCAGCGATGCAAGAGGTGCATGGTCACCTGGGTGGGTGAGAAAGTTAGCTGCGAGGTACGGGAATTAAGCCGAGGTACATGGTATTGACGGGGATGCATCTGAAAGTGTGGGGACGTAGGAGGGAGGGGTTGGGGGGGGCCAGGATGATGGTGAATGATAATCTGACGCGGAGAACCTGCCATATTGCTCCAAGTCTGGCATGTACAGAGACGAAAAGGGAGAGGCGCGCGGCTCGTACCGGTGGGCAAGGAATGCAATGTACTGTACATACATGTAATATGTATTGTCTATGTACAAGGGGTACCACGGTGGTAAATATAATATTATTACAATGACACACTTTTGTACCAAGGCCAGCCCAAAGAATGAGGCGGTTTTTGGGCTGGGTGATGTCGAGTCTCTACATACCAAGGTTGTTAATAATAGGTGAAGGCTTGTGAGGTCGAAATAGAAGACTGTGGGGAATCCTTGAGAGAAAGAGTGGTGAATGTCTGGGGAGGTACATTACGATGCGCTTGTGCTTACAAAGGTAACGCCACCCGCTAGGCCGCTGCGGGCATATGTATATGTACAGTACAATACAATGTACATACATTACCAGCGGTAGTGAATCGGACGGGCGTTTGTCGGCGAAATCACGAGCATTTTTATTAAATCTCGCTCAAGGGTCTGAGGATGGAACCAACAACACAGAGAAACTCGAGTAAAAACAGGCGTTTGTGAGCGTTTGGAGAGACAGCCGTAACGTACGTACGTAGCGATTCCGACTTTTACCTTGTTTTGGTCTTTGATATCTCTCCTACCTACAACATTCTTCTCTACATTGACTTGTCATTCTTGACGTTCTCAGCCTTCTACACTTGCCTTTCTGCGCGCAGTGGCGTTCGGTCTTCCTCCCACCCCCCCCCCCCCCCCCCCCCCCTCTCTTCCCCCCCCCCCCCCCCAACACAGATGGGCATGTGACAAAGGCCAGAAACATTGATGAGCCAGCCCTCAATAGCATCTCAACATCCAACATTTCCTCCTCTTCCTCCTCTTCCTCCCCCTTCTTCTCCATTCTCCGCCTGACCAAGCTTCCCCTCTCCTCCCCTCTCCGGTACATACCCTGATGAGCTGGCCAGCAGTTATCACCTCCACCCCTCCTCCGTCCCAACCATCGCTTTCTGACAGCGCCGTCCATTTCAACGCGTCAAACAGTACACATCCGCGTCGCGCCCCATTGCGCGCTACTCGTCGTCTTGCGCCAATCCCGCACATTGTCGTGCTTGTGCTTCTCCATTCATCCACACCCTCCCTACCCGGGCTTACCCCCCGGCAGCGAGCCGAGCGCGTGGTGTAGCTACCATCTCCGGTCTGTGGCATAACATGGTCACCGCGAGGCGTTCCACCCATCTGAGCACAACTGGCAATACCACACATACAAAGCCGTTTATAGAGGTTGGTAACATTTGCGTCGTCGCCCCCTGCAGGGCTTGCCCGACAAGCCTCAGGCTTTGCGTCCGCGGTTCATCGTCATGGCGTCGGGGGACAGCAACCCGTTTGGATGTACACATCTTCCCCCGCCATTCGAAATGCATCGTGAATTGATCATAATGTTCAGATATCATCGCCGACTACAATGCGGATAGCAACACAAATCTTCTCGATAACCACGAAAGTCAAACTCTTACCAACTTCTTCCTTACCAACGACCCCAACAATCTCAACGCGCCCCAGTTCACTTTCGACCCAGGTACAAAGGATGGCTTTGAGGACTTGGACTGGAATTACGTGCCCCCTGCTACTGTACACGGCGTCTCCGCGACAATACCAGACCAGGCACAGCTCCACAACGGCTTCCACTATGATCCTAGCTTCGCCCCCGAGCCTCTGCGTGGTGGCCATCTAGGCAATACCCAGGATGATTTGCGGGCCGCTTCGACCCTCTTCACCAATGCTAATGCTCAAACGTCGTATACAAATGGGAGGGCACACAGCTTCCATGGTTTACCATCTACTGGCATCGGTGTGAATCACCTTTCAGCTCTTGGTCTTCGCAACGCCATGCCTATGGTACCTGGTGGAAATGGTCTATTGCCCGATCAGCTCGCTGCACTTCTGCCAAATCATGCAGAGAATGGGTCTCTCGATCACCAAATTGCCGCAGATTTTGCTTCTAATCAGGCGCAACATCACCTAGCCGACCTAGAGAGGCAACGACCCATGATGAAGAGATCATATACCTATGGGACCGACACTGCTTTCAACTCCAACGGGTTCGTGGCGGCCTCATCCAACACAATCGATGATGCTGCAGCACAGCGCCTACTTGTCGACCTCCACCGCCCACAGCCATACGCGCGACATTCCATCTCTGACGCAGACGACGCAAAATACAGCTCACCTGGCCTTGTTCACATAGTAAGCGACGACGAGGGACAGTCGGAGGGTGCAACATCTGCCGAGGAAGACAATGCTGATGATAGGCCAACGAAGAAAAGGCGGAAAGCAAAGAACTCCATCAGTACCAAGGCTGGCAGAGGTGCCGGCTCTGTTCGCAAAACTAGTTCCGCCACACGGCCAGCCAAGACTCACAGAGCATCCTTGGACGAAACTTCTACTAGGAGGAAGCGTCTTTCATCCGTGGGACAGAAGGCCCAGCGGGAGAACCTATCGGACGAACAGAAACGAAGTAATCACATTTTATCGGAACAAAAAAGACGCAACCTTATCAAGCGAGGCTTCGATGATCTTCACGATCTGGTCCCCGAACTCCGTAACGGGGGTTTGAGCAAGAGCGGTGTTTTGACTGGGGCTGCCAATTTTCTGGACAAACTTATCGAAGAGAATAATCACTTCGCAAGTCTATCCAAGGCTGAGAATGGGTGAAGAAGAGCTGTTTGCTTGCACGTTTATCGAAAGAACGAGGTCCTCGTTAAGCTTTCGTCTGGAGGGAACTATGAAATAACGTCCCCACCTCTCATGAAATTAGTCATTGCTAGTCAACCGCAAAGCCCAGAGACCGCATTGCTTGTATCCTTCGGCGATCGACTGAGTGGAGGTTACAGGGCAAGGCCGATTGTCCTATGGGTCAAACACACTTGTATCGCTACATACATTTGACAAAAAACACTCTGATGTATACTCAAGGGTGTACTAGGTAAGTCATGTGGAATTTCTAGCACGGAGTACGAAGCATGGTGTAGGCGCCTTGTACAATTGACTGTGAGGGAAATCGCCTTTGTTTGGAGGATCACGGTCATTGTTTTAGATGGCAAGTCGGTTTGGTGAACAGAGTTCCAAGGTGGGGTCGATGTACCCCAAGAGTTTGATACTGAACATGCTAGATACCCAGAATATGGACTAATTATACCCAAAATTTGAATCGTATAATGTAATAAAAATCGCTGGATGGATACATATTTGTCGCCCCAGGTCAAGATGACGCGAACAAGTTGACAATAATATGCCATACAGTCAGTGAACGACGTAGTGTTGTCATGGGAAGGCGAGTATCCACTGCTTTGCCATCTTGCAATGATTGCTCAGCAGTACAGTGAAATCGCAATTGGCGCGCTAGACTTGCATTGTTAGCTGTTTGCTGTAGTCGGAATAGACGGCTGTGCTCAGAGACAGCTCGATGGTCATGTTCGATGGGGTGTGTCCTTTTAAAGTCACACTCCTGTACGTACATATATTTCGAACACATGCAAGTCAAGCGGGGGCCGCTCAACATCATCTGTTGCCGGACACTAGGCCATGTGACAGATCATAGAATCCCTTGGCGGCAGTGGGATATACGTTTGAATAATTGAGATCGCGCTCTCATCCCGCCGGGTTGGCGCAAGCGGCCTCAAGTCGCCTCAGTGTTGCGAGTACCTCCTCGCCAATATGTTCGCCGTTCGCAGACTGCTTGAATTGACCATGTCGCAATTCGCTGAGATCGCCAACGGTATCTTGTACTTGTTCAAGAGCCCTTCTGATCTCTTCTTCCATCTCTACTACCTCTGCTTCCACGTTGTCGCAAGCTTCTTCAATGGCCGAATAGATCGTCTGCGGTGTGTGTGGTATCTTGCGTCGTGCTTCACCAGAGAGCTGTGACCGTTATTAGCCATATGTCCATTCTTTACTATCCCGAGACCCGTCGTACCTCTTCCTCCATTTTGAGAGCAACCAGATCAAGCCCGGCGACGTTCGTGTCGTCCCTCAGGCGCCGCTCATGCGCGTACTCGCGCCGCAATTGCTTCGACCTCTTGACTTCGGCCTGTATGTTTTGTCGTACATGGTCCATGTCCTCTTGTCGTAGTGAATTGATCTCTGCGTATAGCTCCCTGACGGCCGGGCTCGAGCGTTGAGCTGGTGGGAAGATTTCGGTGAATTGTTGGAGAGTCATGAAGTCGCGCAGGGCAGCGGGCGCAAGGAGGAAGTTGTTGAGTAGAGTGATCTCTTGAGATGACATAGTTGCGGTGGTTGCGACGATTGGAAGAGGCACCGAGAAGTGGGCTCGCAACGGGCAGGTCAGTGTTGCGGTGGTGGAGTCGCCGCGGGGGTCTCTCAGTTGATGAACCCATGAATGCAGGCGCGTCGCGTGTGAAATGGAGGTCCGTGCCAATCAAAGTGATCGCAGCGATCCATCATCCAGCAAACATCATAATTTGACCCATCGCCCCCCCTAATCCATCAGTATTGCAGCATCCAGCTAGGCAGTTCGAACAGTTCAAGCCCTCTGAACTCTCGCCTCTTCTTGTTTTGCGCGCGACAAGACGCGATACGTGACTCGGGAGTGAGCCCCTTTGGCCGACACTGCACTTCTTTCCTTTCACCCCCCCCCCATATCCCCCCCATTCACCACTCCTCAGTTTCACCTCGCCCCGCAGTAATGGCACCCGCACCTGCCCCAGAACCTCAGTTTAAAAAGGATGAGAAGACGCTCTGTTTCCATCATGAGCTGTTATACGAGGCCAAGGTGCTCGATGTGAAGCCCGTCGATGAGAATGAAAAGAAGAGTGGCTTCCAGTACAAGGTCCACTACAAGGGCTGGAAGAACACGTGAGTTTAATTTTCTTACCCTTTTCATCTTCGTCCACCGTACCACTTGCTAGGCCAAGTCGTCGCTGAAGTTGCGGTTGTCTCTCCGACCTGTCCCCACCCACCCACTTCAACAGTACCCTCTCCTACTTCATTCACTGGGCTACACTTTTCACTTCTCCCAATCTCAGCTTCCTCGCCTCTCGGATTGACTCTCCAACGTATTTCTAACATCCCCAAGCTGGGACGACTGGGTGCCAGAGGATCGTCTGCGTAAACTCAGCCCAGAAAACCGCGAGCTTGCAAACAACCTGCGGCACGAGGTGCTTGCTGCTCAACGTGCAGCTAGAGCGCCTCCGCCTACCGCAGCTAAAAAGAAGACTCAAGGCTCCACTCGAGGCAGTGAGGAACGGCAAACATCAGTCACCGCCGCTGGTCCCCGCGGGCAGAAGAGAATGAGGGATCAAGATCTTGAAAAGGTAAGCATTCCCAGCCAGCATCAAGTGACAGTTGCCTGTTTCTCGCGCTCATTCTACTTTTCACGAATAGGTATATGATAATGAACACTTGACATTGACTCTTCCGCAGGAAGAGACATTTCAGACTCGCCGAGCGGTGCGCATCTACATGCCCGATAGGCTGAAGAGCCTCCTGGTAGATGACTGGGAGAACATCACCAAGAACCTTCAACTCGTCCAGCTTCCTTCAAGGAAGCCTGCTGGTGTCATTCTTGACGAGTATCTTGAAGCGCAAAAGAGTCACCGCCAGCTAGGCAGCATCGAGCTGGACATTCTTGAGGAAGTCATCGCAGGCTTGAAAGAGTACTTCAACAAGAGCCTCGGCAGACTTCTCCTTTACCGCTTCGAGCGCCAGCAGTTCTTCGATATCCACCAGCGTGTGGAAAATGCGACTTCGGATCTCGCCGGCAAGACTTTTTCGGAAATATACGGCGGCGAGCATCTTCTCCGGCTCTTTGGTAGGTCGTCTGTCATAGCCTTCGTATTCATCTATTAACATGTTTTCAGTTTCTATGCCGGAGCTTATTGCTCAAACCAACATGGACCACCAAGCAATTAATCGCCTGCGCGACGAGCTCACCACCATGCTCACGTGGCTCGCCAAGGAACCTCAAGTGAATAGCTTTTTCGCCTCGACCTACGAGAGCCCCGGCCAGGCTTACATCGACAAGGTGAAATCCAGTACTTAGGTGCATTGTTTTCTAGAATATCACCACTACCTCTTTTACCATTGTTATGATGCTGTACATTTAATTTCCATGGTGGGAAATCGTTCCCTCTACATCTTTACGGACGGCGCTCAGACGAAATTGGTTACTCAGGCACGGTTTGGCCATTGGACGGACACTCAGGAGCATCCTTTCTTTTCAACACGTTCCTGTGAGTAGACTATATCTTGAAGGTCGTTGCAGGAGGGACTTTGGCGTAGTAATACTAGGTATTATATCCCGCCAAGACCACTCAAAGTCCATCTTATGCTATTGGTCGTGATTGCTCTTCTCTATGACATCTGCCAATAACTCGACAGCCCAGTTCAAGCACTTTGTCATGCTCCCCTCAGCCTCGCGAGGCATCGCTTGTACTCCAATTTCTCTACATACACCCTCATCCAACTTGGCTTCTACGTCGCCGCCATCGAACAAGAAGCTGTGGTCCTTGACATAGTTTGGCCAGACGATGCGGTCGACGTACCCAGGAGGGTCTTCCCAGAAGCCCTCTAGAGTGACGTACCCACTCCGTGCTTCGCGTCTTCGCTTAGCGGCCTGGTAGGACGTTCTCAAGAAGAGCTTCAAATCGAATAGTCGCCGGATATCCGCCATGTCTTGCGAAAAGAGAAGAAATCCATCAACGATTGCAATCGGCGTACTCCACTTGTTTTTCGAGATCAGATCCGTGACCTTTGTCTTCAGCTCATTGATTGTCTCTGCATCGACACCATGCTCCGCTACGGAGTTCTGATCCTCCTTGGACACTAAGCTTGGCGGGGACTTCCCATGTTCCTTGATGTGTTGGAGTGCTGACTGCAGTTCAGGTAGGTTCAACGACTCCACGCAGTCCCAGTCTTGAATGCCATCTTTCACGGGGATTTCGACATCGGTCAAATAGAAATCATCTAGGTGGAGGATGAAGACCAGGCCAGGCGGGAAGATGTTGCGGATAAGGCGGGAGAGGGTTGTTTTGCCCGAGCACGAAGGCCCGGAGATACCGACGAGGAGAACGGAGTCTTGTGCATTGTGTATTTGTGACGTCGGGTGGGACATGGTGTTCGACCAAAAGCGGACAGGCACGTGAGGAAGCTGTAGGTATGTTGTACAAACTAATTAATTGGTTCTACGAAGTATGCCTCTCGTATTCAGAGTCGCTAACCGTTATGTCATCGGTCGGTCCGTGCGCCATATTTGTAGTTCCACATTGAACATCAGAACGCGACCTCAGAACAGACACAAACATCCACGTTCCTACCGTCTCCCGCCCGATTCGGCTCCAGCGCTGCGTTCTTATCCGCCGCCATGGAACCCTCACCGCTCACACAGGACTCCCGGCCGGACTCGTTCCAACCCAAGATCGTACGCCTGTACGAAACACTATTTAGGGTTCGTTTGTTGCGTCCTCGTTGCCCGAGAGCTACTGGCTGAGTGTGGCTATAGGAGGATGACGAAGACTACGACTTCTCCGACGGTTTCTGGGAAGAGTTCTTCCTCTTGCGACCCGACGGTCCCGGTCTCAAGCGTCTGCTAGGAAATATGGCACCCGATGATGTGCTTCACACGCAGGCGCATTCGCAGCAGCTGTTCCTGCGCGCCATTCTACGCGTCAAGCAGGCTGCGGCACCGTCGGACGAGATCGCTCTCGATGTACGTCCTCCTAGCCCTCTACCCCTCCCTCTTCGCTGGCTTACCGGCTAGACCTTGACAGTCTTCCTAGAAGCCGCTCTCAGCAAGAAGTACACGAACCCCAGCTCCGACATCCTCTCCATTCTCGCTGGGCTGCACGATGCCGACGCTGTCATGTCTGACTTTGTGGCCACCCTTGACACTGTCATTCGCAATGGGCGAAACTGTGAGCCTCCGGCATTGACCGTCCTGTTCTCGCTGACGTCGTCCAGTGGCCCTACGACTCAAAGCAGTGCGCACCTCTCTCGCCATAACTTCCGCCGGTTTCCACACAGCCCTCCCGTCATACTTTACACACCGGGATCTATTTCCTTCTCTCATGAAGGTATGAGACTGCGCCTCCTTTTACGATTGTATACTCATACACCCTAGTACATCCAAGAATGCGATCACAGCACAGAGATTCAGCCAGCCTTCTATCTCCTTGGCCTGCTGGTCAACTACAACAAGTTCGAGTTCCAGAATCCGTATAGGCTACGGCTTGACGACTTTGTGAATGATGGCATAATACAGAAGATGATTGGGAGCTTTGGCGACACTTGCTCGACATTGCGTGACGCTTACGTGGCAGTGCAGGACGACATGCCTGAAGGCTGGACCTTGGGCTCGACACTAAATTATATTGGCCTAGGAGTTCTGGCACCTGCCTCGAGGCCGTCAACCCCCGTGCCACCAGTTGAAGAGAGCAAGTCATTGTTCGCTGCGCTGTAAGTTGCTTGGTCTTCGAAAGGAACCCCGTGGCTCATTCATTTATAGTCCAGGACCTGAGATAGGAGTCTTGCTCTCCACTTACGACTTTGCAAATGCGAACAAAGTGTTTTGCTTCAACATGCTGACTATGGCTGCACCCACCAAAGGCGATGCGTCGCCATTGAGCTGCTTCCTTTCGCTCACCTCATATCTCTTCCAGCATGCCCATCGGTCTCAAAGATCTTCATTATATACGTATCTCAGTCTCTTCATACTGCAGCTTCTTGTGGAGGATCAACTTCTAGTCAAACGACTATGTAGTGACGAGAATAAGCTGCCCGTACGACTGTGTCGGCAAAGGCAACCATATCTACCCCTAGTCAAAGGCGATCGCGCTCCAGCCGCAATCATTATGGATCTCATGATAGACGGCATCAACCACAATCTAAGAAGAAAACTAGACGTGGAGTTCTACATGTAAGTCTACGAGGCCTGCTCCACGATTGTGTGCTAAGACAATCCCAGTCTTTGCCTTGGCACCTTGCTGCGACTGTTATCGTACCTGAGTAGAGCCAAGGTACGCATTGCGTATCATTGGTCTGAGCTCTGGAGAACTCTTCTCTCTTTCTTCCGGTTTCTGTCCACTTATACCAATGATGTGAAGTCCATTTATCGGTCATCGCAAATGGTTGACCTCCTAGTAAACTTGCTTGCATTTGCTCTCTCGAATGGAGAAAATTTTCTCCCGGATCCGGCGGCCTACGATGACTTGTTCTACAAGGTCGTTGAGACCGGCGATATCCTCACAAAATTCCGAGACGCATTCGGCATGACGGGGCAGTCCAAGAACTCAATTCAGACGCTGATCAATGTTTCTTCGCACTACCATACTCTGTTGGAAGGCAACGAGAAGGGGAGATCGAAGAACAACAATCTCAGCCCACGCGAGGTCAGCGATGTTATCAAGCAAGGCTATGACACATTGTCAATAGAAGCGGGTGAGGGTCTGGATCGTTGGGAAAGGTTTCGCGAAGCCGATTACAAGACGATTCTCAAGCGAATAGCGAGGGCCGCGGTTGACGACGCAAAAGATTTGACAACCATGGAAGGGTGAAACGACTTCGCACAAATGAAGTTACTATTGCTTCCAATACCTAGGCACAATAATGCGATATGATAAGTGGTGCGCAAACGTCCCAATCAGATCGAACAACGACACCGCACTCGTTTTGTGGTTGGAAGTCTCGCTTGCCAACCGTGGTCAACACCAATGTTTAGAATTCGTTGAGTTTGAGAGTACTAGTACACTCAGCGCACACCCTGAGCGGCAAGTTCGAATTATGCCTTGCCAGAGCAACAAACATCCTTCATCTGGTCACCACCCTGCGTATTTCTACAAAACATTCATTCAATAGTTGTCGAACAATAGTCTCCCTGTTGGTTAGTAAGTAGTCCACACCGAAACCATAATATCTTGTTGATCGTTAACTATGCACAGATGAGATGCCATTGTTCAAACATGGGAAAGACAAGTCATCAAGCCATGCTCCTAAGGAGAAGCAAACGACGCCTGGGCCTACGAGATCTGACCCCGAGCCCCAATCCTTCAATCCTGATGTCCCTAGTCTAGTGACTCCGAAACAGAATGTCTCAAACGTAGAGGCCGCAAGTTCCAAGGCCCAAAACCCTGATACTCGTCGACCTGGTGTTTCGATACCCGACTCTCGGAGGGTTGATGCTCGAACAAACAGTGCCCTTGGAGTTGAGGGGCTAGTCGAAGATATCAACAACTCCACGAACTTCGACTTCGGTCTCAAAACTCCCACGACACATGAGAACTTGACGGCTCAAGGCGCTATAGGGGTCGGAAGACAACAATTGTCATCATCCGATACCGAGGGCATAGATCCTCCCGGAAGAAGAGACAACCCTACGAATGCGATGCGGAAAACATTGACAAAAGCACCAACGTCTTCGCTACACGATAGCTACAAGATCCTTGCTCGACTGTCTGACGGCACTCCTCTTTATCGTCTCTGTGAGATCGTTCCGTATATTCTGGGACCGGCAGAATACTTAGCTGCCATTCGTAGGACGTTCGACTATTCTTCTCTTCCCGAGGGAGTTCTTGATGGGTTTGGCGTTAGCAACGAAGACGAACTTGACACTTCGGACAAAGCACTTATGTTGATGCTCATTCTTCTCAGAATCCCGGAGGAGAGCCGCGAGTCTTCGACCGAGTACGTACTTCAAGGCACGCAAACGCAGAAGAATCGTCTCGTAGTATGGAAACATGTCGGCCCATCGGAACCTATCGCTATCGGCGTCACGATGGAAGAATTTGTCGACTATTACCACGAATGGACTCGGTACCCGAACACAATGAAGATATCCAACGATCGCCCGGACGTCAATACCCCATGGTCTGAAACCGTGGAGAGGCTCTTGGCCCTCAACATCGATGTAGAGCTTATCGACGCACGTCTCTACTTGGCCTTGACCACGACCCCCACCGGTGAAGAGTTCGACAAATTGTTCATAACAATCCAAAAAGAAGCCGAGTCCGGCGCCCTTGCCGCACGCAAAGAGCAATTTGTGCGCACCCGTGAACGTACGCATACAGCCCCGCCTTCTTCTACCAGTTTTACCAAGAACAAGGACGAGGAACAGACAACGTTCTCGTACGTCCAACCCGCATCGCGTGACCGCTCCCAACTCTACTCGGTCCGCTTCTCGCATCAGAATCCCGAAGGCGAGATGCAAGTCGCGGGTGATGACGCGAACCGAGAAGAAGACGAATACTTCGCCATGTGCGAGGGGGCGGCAATAACACGACACAAGCATTCGGTTGGACACGGAATCGAGATTCTCAAGGAGAAGAAGAACATTTGGGGTGCGACCATGGCGGCAAAAGTGCTGAGGATAACGTGCTGCGTGTTCCTGGTTTTTGGTGTCATGGCGGCGATTTTGATGATTCTTTACTTCAGGGTCATCAAGAGTGGTAAGAACGACTTCTGAAAAGTGACTGGGGAGCTTTTGGACATGTGGGAAGTCTAGATAGCTGGAGGATGGAGCTTTGGGCATTCTGGGTCTGTTCTTGGTGTGCCTAATCAAAGATGGGATTAACGGGAGGCGGGTTGGGAGGGTTTGCAAGTCTGCAGTCGATCAAAAACAAAAAAAAACAAAAAAAAAACCAACAAAAACCAGCAATAACAACAACAAAAACGATAGAGGCACGTCGAGTTTTATCATATTATAGAATTCCATTTGTGGCAGGATTGCTGCTTATTGGCGCAATTCCTTCACCACTGTCGGGTATAGAAATTACCAGGACGGACGGTATAGGAAAAACCTGTAGAAATGGCGGTTTCGCGAATTAATTTCTAATCATTGCTTTCAACACACCCATCTGAAAGTAAGCTGCAGCTGCATTGTTTATGCAGCAGTACACGTGGCCAACGATGATTTACGGACGTTATGCGTTGAGGTTGTACAGTTCCCACCAGGAGGTATGGTCATGTGTCTGGTTGTGTGTTCACCACGGATATGTGGCGTGATAATTCGGTTTCATATCCGATTGAAGTGAAGATTTATGAGTGTTTTAAGAGGTGAAATTTATGGGGAGACGTGTGGTGGTTGATGAGTGAGTAGAGCAAGAGGTTGGTTGCAATAATAGTAGAGAATGTCAAGATTAGCCGATTTGATGGCTAGCGCAAGGCTGCTCTTGCCGATCATCAAATTTATGCAACTCGCCCCGCACTTTCCAACCTTAACCGCTCCAAGCTTCCCGGAAAGTTGTGACGTGAACGACCGCCGCATGCAAACACGCCACCGGCTACTATTTCTCGCCGAATCTCCACACACACACACACACTCTCTCTCTCTCTCTCGATTCACGCTCGCTTGTATTCTTTATACATATACCTACCCGCCCCTCGCTCGCTCTCCTCGCACATCCATTGCTCGCCGGCATGGAGAACAACCAATCTGCTTCACGGGCAGCCCGCCGCTTCCTGTCCGATCGAGTACGCAAGGACTGGGACTGGCCCAATATGCCCGACTGCTGGTCTGCCTCAGATGAAGAAGTTCGCGGTATCAGCGAGTTTCGCGAACGCTACTACGGCAGTTCGTCTTCTGATCATGAACCTGAAAGCGACACCGAGGACCCATATAAATTCGATTCGCCAGATAGCATCGGCGACGCAGTGGAACGGAAACTGCAGGCGCGCAAAAGAAGGAAGAGAAGATTACTGGAACAAGAGGCACAATCGAATCCTGGACTGGCCAACTTTGTCGCGCAGCGAGACGCGTGGACAGGGGCTGCCGCTGTGAGAAAGTACGGCACCCAACGGCCAGCGAAGAGCGCGCCCACGGAAGAAGGCGACGGTACTGATGCTCTAACTGAGCCTGTCACGCCCAAAACACCCTCTACAATCGTCTCTGCAACAGCGATGCCTCTTTCACCAGATACAATAACTGCAAACGCTCTCGCCGAACCACTCATACCGGTCGCACCGCCTTTGCTCCAAGGAAACAGCATCCGCAGCTCAATCACACCAAAGGTATACCCCGATATATACACCAAGATTGTCATGTCGTCGCGCACACCTCTGGTGCCAATAAACCTTGCCGACATGACAAAAGCACTGGTGCAGGGATGGAAAGACAATGGTGAGTGGCCGCCTAAGGCTGGACCACTTGATCCGCTTGTTGGGAGGAAACGAGCGCTTGCGAGCGTGAAGATGGATCACGGAGATGGACAATTCCTTGCGCACCACCCGCATGTCAAAAAGGGTATGGACTCTGTCAAGCGCATATTGCACCTGAACGGAAATGGACATGGTCCTGAACACGGAGCTGTCGGTAATAATGGGTGAAAGAATGAAATAATTTGTCTTCCTAGGACTGATTAAACACTCGAACTGAGCAGATACTCCACCAGGCGACATGAACGAGCAACCCCCCAACTGTTGCGCATGCACCTGAAGACGACACAAATACCTCACCAAATGTGTACAGCGAACACATCGATCCTGACGAGATGGTACCGGTACCCTTGTCGATTGCATCCAGACACGCTCGGTTTCAAGCACAACGGTCGTTATGAGTAGGGGCACGGAAGTTGGAGCCGGTTGGCAGGTGCTGGTGGCAGGTCTGGAATTTTACGGTGTCGGTGGACCTAAAGTCATTTTGGAAAGAGATATGACTGTGGAAGCACGCATAGCAGGTGGAGCGAGTGCTAGTGTATTGTATTCTTCAAGAGATACCCGCTTTGTATCAATAACTAAATATCAGAGTGATCAAGTGGCAAGCTTGGGCCATTGTATGTGCACTGTACCTAGCTCCCGTCCGTTTTCCAAGAAGAGGAGACTTCCTCGTTGGGAATTCTTGTACTCGTTGTAAGACCAGCTCGTCATTCGTCGATTGGAGTGACTTGATCATCACTGCATTTCCTCCTTCCGCCTCCGTTTCTGTCCTCCAGATTCGAGAAGCTTCCTTTGAGATGGTGTACCGAAGTGTCAACACCAAGATCACTGCTCACTGACTCTGTATTGCTAGTGTGTAGAAAGAAAGTATTACACAGTAGACGAAATAGTCCCGGAACATCTAGAACGGCGTTGATGCTTCGCCTGGGCTGCCAAGTCGACAGGCATGGGCAACTCTCGTATGTATACATACAGTATGTATATGCCGACAAAAGCTAGAAGAAGAAGTCTAATTAGTACATTTAGTGCAAGAGTTTAATTACTGTCTTAAAACTCTAATTCCAACAGGGCTCATCCAACGTTGTTGGCTGCCAACCATGAATGATGATGGCCAGCCAACCTGGTAAAAACTTCAGTTGCTTACAAAGCATCTGTACATACATACAATACTACATACGTGGTACACAATCGTCAATAGCCATGACCCTTTGCAAGACGACACAGATACGTCACAGGCGGTCTCGGCCCTTGCCGCACGCACCAGCACCAGGGAACGAAGGCTTCTCAAAGTCCAGTTCCCACATACATATGTATGTAGAAACCAACAACCTGATGAATTGTCGCTTTGTTGATTGAAACTCGGACGTTTAACGGGGGGGGGGGGGATTTTGCAAAGGCTAGGCCCCCTGTACTTCTCTCCCACGGTTGATCGTCATCGCACTTATATAAATTGGGCCCCAAGGTCATATGACTGACCACATTCGTACTTTTTTGTAATTACTGTACAGATACATACTCTGTACAGTACAGTACATACATACAGTCGACCCCCATCCAATAAGTCTTCTCCACGCTTCACCGTAGTTTTGGCTCCGGACCCCTCCCTCATCAGGCTTTCAGCTATGTAATTAGCCCAAACTTTACAGTAGCTTCAACCCTGGATCCGACACATTCCGTTCGAGATTGGACCTTTTTGCGAAATATGCGCTCATATGTAAATGGATGCATTCGATGAGCTAATAATATAATGTACAGTACATACATACTGCATGTACCAGACTCGGGTATGGGTATGTACGTCGTACAGTACTGTATGCATGCAGTACCCACGCTACGTCATAGATCCAGTCCACTGGTTTTCGGTCGGTCGGTTGGTTGGTTGGGTAGCTACAGTGGTTAATTAGCTGCATCTACATCATGTACAGAGTATGTATGTATGTACATGTACATACAAAGTATGGCCTCGGACACTACAGCGTCAGTCACGGATGGCATACTCAACAAAATTCCTTACCGGGTTGACTGCCGAAGAGGGCGCTAATTAATTATGTATGTACATACGTATACCTACTCTCTGCGTCGGTGGACACAGTTTCAGAATATTATGTAGATGAGAATAATTATTGCGTTAGGTATTCGCGCACAATTCGGGGTACGTACGGAAAGCTTTCCGGCTGTTGTTCTTGCATCAACAATTATCTTTTGGGTCCAAAGCACATACAGAGTACATATATTAGTAACGAAAGGGCTTGTTACAAGGAAGTCGATGTGGTTGGTGGATTGATGTTACGTCTGGGACTTGTTTGCATTTATCTTCATCGTACATACTCGTTGCATGTTGAAAACTACAGTGCTGATCCAAGGGGGAGCGATTAATGAATTGCCGCCTCCCGTCTCTATGTATAATGTGAACTTGGGAAATAAGCGCCCTGCATTTATCACCTAGGTAAATTACTAGTAACACAATTATCTTACAACGCCTCTACAATTATATATATACATTTATAAGGGCGCAATATAAAAGGTTAATAAGCAATTTGCTATTTACTGCGCAAACTAGTGCTACCTACAACACTTGCTGCTGCTAAATTTGTAGGGCTAATAAGGCACTTTTAGTGGTGTAGGGTTCGGCAACCTCGTTTCCCGAGAAACCTTTCAACATACATATATACACACAGTACATACATAGAGCCCGTCTATTTATGTCGACATTCTCCCAGCCAATCCCGGATCGGTATCTTTGACAGCACCGTTTTCACTGACGGGAGTTAGTCGGTGTCCGGCTGTCTGATGCTGTCCGGTCGATGTCATGACGTCCATTTGAATAGATGGTGAACTCGGGAAATAAACTCCCCGCATCTCCAAGACACAATACCTCCACCACCTCACCGCTATACGTGTGTCGAGGCCATTAACCCGTTAACAAGAAATCTCTCATTCGGTTCACTATCTACAACTTCTAGAACCATCTGAAATGTTTTTGCGATACAAAATTGTATACGTGTGGCATTCTTGGTGGTGCTCATGAGATTTCTTTCTACCTAGAAGACACCTACACCACGTCCCAGTAATGCAAACTCCTGCATCCGAAAATCGAGCACACCATTTATTTGAACCATCCATTTTGGTTCGTGCAGGTCATTTGACGCTCTTCGAATTATGAGTGTCTTCTATCACAGTGCGGAGCGGCATGATGATCTCGGTGACTTCAGATCTATCTTCGCCCGTTTCTCCCTATCCAGTTTAGCTTGTCAACCGCACGAGAAGGAACACTGCCAGCTTTCGTCCAAGGGTGAATGAGTTTGAGCAATCTCGCACTCAAGATGGAATTAGGCTTCGGTCTATCGGCCTTTCGATCTTTCTGTTTCTCGTCTTATAATTGTTCGCGTGCCACCTTTCCTCTCGACTTGTAAACGGCTCACCGAGCCTCTGTGTGCCCACGAAGTAATTCGGAATTCTCTTATCCTTTGTTGAAGGCAGATTTTGACGAGCTTTACCCGTTGGTTCTCAATCAATACACGCAGCCCGAAATGGCCCCATTGAAGGTCGGTATCCCTGATTCTGCCCAGGTGGTTCTTAATGCTTCGGCGCAAGTTGTTTGGAAGCAGGTCCGCAAGTAGCATTCCAAAGATCCAATTCTTGGCACAGAAGCTGGCACGATCTCTCTAGTCCTCAGTATTTGTTGGAGAAGCTGTGTTGACCCTTGTCCCCCATAGGTCCTCATTGTTGGCGGTGGAATTGCAGGTCCATCTCTCGCTTACTGGCTGTCCCGCATCGGCGCCAACATCACTCTTATTGAGCGCTCTCCGCGCATACGAGCCTCTGGTCAACAAGTCGATCTGCGTGCCCAGGGGATTCCTATGATGAAGAAGTTGGGCATCGAACCTGCTGTTCGGGCTGTACTTGTGCACGAAACTGGAACGCAATTCGTTGACGGCAACGGCCGGACTAAAGCCTTCTTCCCAGCCAACGAGAGCGGCAGTGGTAAACAGAGTATCACTTCCGAGTACGAGATCATGCGAGGAGATCTCGTCAAGATCCTCTACCGTCTTACAGAGAAAGCAGAAAAATGTCCGACATTTGTTCGACACCACTGTTGCTAGCTTCACGCAGGACGACGAGAACGATACTAATGGCAAGGTTCACGTCAACTTTCAAGACGGCCGTAACGAAGATTTCGATCTCGTCGTTGGCGCAGATGGAACCAATTCGAAGACACGTGAGATGATGTTGGGTCCAGACGCCCCAGATCCCCGACATGCGATGGGGGGGGGGGGGGGGGGGGGGGGTGGATAGGGTTCTTCAGTATTCCATCCAAGCCCAGAGATTCGGATCGTGGGACCTTCTACGCCATGCCGGGATCCCGTTTGTCTCGGACTATCGCAACGAGAAAGGACTGTCCGGAACTTACGCGGATTCTGATGCTCCTGCGTGGCAAAGACGCGCCTCTCGAGGCAGCATAAGGCCCTTCTTGCGCCAAGATCTAGTCTGGGCATCTCCATCCTTCACAGACTTGCGGCTATCGGGGCATACTTGCGACTTGATCAGAGGATTGGATTTGACAGTAAGACGGCGAAATGGCCGCTACCGGAATACCCAGAGTTGGAAAGCAAGCAGCGTTAAGACTCACTCAACTGATCAGTGAGTGCTTTTTGTAGATCGCCAATCCAACGTTGTAAATATTCCGAAACTAACTCACAATTTGTAGTAATGCTGGCTTAGGTAATTGATAGATTTGAAGGCTTTCCGAGATTGGAGACCGTACATGGGATGAACCGATACGACATGAATATGCCCTCATATATGCTCAGTTCACCCCAAACAAAGCCTATTAGATGGTGCCGAACGCCAAGCAATCTCTTTCATTCGTTGCATTCGCTTTCTCTCCTTGGCCGGTGGCCGGCCTCTTCTCTCGGTCCGGCAGCTCGCACTATCCACGTCAGCCTTTTGGCCCGCAAGGCTAGACGGAGGAGTCGTTAGCCGGGATATTCACTGTAGTAAATATCCCCTTTGGTCTTTTTGATTACGCACACCTATTGTATTAGCAAGGGCAATATGTACATACAAGCCTTGGTAGGTTGAGTACTTGGGATAAATGATCTTTGTTCCATGTCAAGAGCGCCAAGAAACGCCAGATTTCCATGGTGAACGTAGCCCAAAAAAAAAGATTAATTTGAACAGGCCCATCATTCCAAAACAAAAAAGAAAGTGCACAAGGGGAAACATGTTTCTTGCATGTTTTCAGTTTATGACTCCAGAGGTGGTACGGTAGAGTTCCTACATGGTCTCATTTGCGCAAGATCGCCGTATCCGCCAACTCGTCGTCGTCGTCGTCGTCGTCGTCGTCGTCGGCGGCGAAATTCTACTATCATGTCTGGGGTATTATTTTCTCTCCATCTACCAACATTCTCCTTCTGCAAGGTACCTTTGTACCAAGATCTGGCGTTTCATACCATGGCCGAGTTGATCGTCAGGTACGCGAGCAAGACAAGAGTTTCAGTTTTGCGAAACGTCAGGAATAGGCGAACGATTCCCTTGCGGTTAGCCGGCTGCTTGTTTCTCAGACGTGCATCGCACGAGATGAAACCTTAACGATGTCCTCCACTGTTTGCCTGCGTATGTACGGTCTATGTACATACATACATACGTACACCTTTCTGAAGCAGCTCTGTTGCTGCGAAATTTCCCTGTCTATGAAGCCGCGGTGATACGAAGTCGGGGCGCGTAAAAAAAACATGAATTGTCCCCCAATCTATCGTGTTCGCGTTCATGTCCACGATGCAACATCAATAAATTAGATGACCTAAGCGCGGAAATGCCCCACTCCGAGGCTGGATGCGATCTTGAAACTAAATCTAGGCGCCGTGTTTCGTACCTTTGTATGATCAGAGTCATATTGTCCTCAGGTTTGCCGCCTGCTTCAGGTTCAACGTTGGGCAATGTCACTACAGGCCGTGTTAGTGCCATATAGTGCGTTTCGCATATCGGCCTGAGGTCTGAAGGGATTTTTAACCTTACTTCCGAGGGCGTCACGATAGCCAGACCATTGTCTAAACCACGGCAGACTTGGAGTCACCGAGACTGAAAGGGTATGAAGCCCGGATACACTAACTTGGCAACAATTCTAGACAAGTATTTTAGGATTCCGATGCGCCGCCAAATGTAGCCTCCCTTCA
Organism: Pleomassaria siparia CBS 279.74; assembly: GCA_010093715.1. Classification (NCBI taxonomy): domain Eukaryota; kingdom Fungi; phylum Ascomycota; class Dothideomycetes; order Pleosporales; family Pleomassariaceae; genus Pleomassaria; species Pleomassaria siparia. Next base: position 1,393,036 of record MU005772.1, on the reverse strand, counting down.
TTCAAGCTGTGCTTCTTTCTTGTCTGTCTACCGTTCTATTACCTGTCTTTCTTCTTTTACCTTTTTTTTTTCTTCTCTCTCTCTCTCTCTCTCTCTCTCTCTCTTCAACCGACAGCGAGCTTGCGGTCTCCATTTCTTTCCACACATTTCTCCAATATGCACTTCACTCTCTTCTTCGTTGCAAGTCTAGCTGCGTTTGCGGGCGCAGTCCCTCACGGTCTGCCTGGAGGACAGGCTGGTCCAAACAACGGTCTTCAGAATGCACAGAACGGCAAGAACAATAACACCAATAAAGACCCGACTCAAACCCAAGCCGGCCAGGCACCTGCTGCTCCGGTGACCCTACCAAGTACTACGGCTGCTCCTACCAAACCGCAGGCCGGTGCGGGCAACAATAATAACAACAACAACAACAACAACAACACTACTGGTAACGGTCAAGGAAACACTCAAAATGGCGCTTTCAACGCGGCCCTCGTTCCCGAATTCGGCATCCAAGCTGGCCAGCAACCCGACGGGACAGGCAACTGCGTTGGCAACGGAGGCAAACTCATCCCATGCCAATGCCCCCCAAACCGAGCTTCCTTCATCCAGAAAGTCGGCGCCGCGGTAGCCGCGGGCAACTCTGCTGGTGTCCCCGTCAAGTTCCCGACGGATAACTCGAGCGCGAGCAAGAAGGCCAGAATTCAGACGTCCATTGTCGTCCTCCAAAATCTCAACGGAAGGGGCGTGGGATGTCCGGCTGCGGCAACGACGTTTTTGGAGCAACAGAAGGCTGCGTAAAGAGCGAGGGAGCGAGGGAGGGAGCGAGGGAGGGAGTGAGCGAGTGGTTTCGTTTTTATATTCACGTCAAGGGGTTTGGGATTTTCGGCCGAGGCTCTGGGAGGGTTTCTGATTACTTGCATATATCATGGGGAAACAAACATATCATGAGGTTTGGGGGGGGGAGGGGGGGTGGAAACAAAAGGGTGGGATGGGGACATATATACCAAGGTTCGGTTTGGCGTTTGATGCATCATGGGCAATGCCATGACAAAGGTTATTTATCCAACACTAGCCTATGAATTTGTTTAGTCGGAATGTAAAATGATTCCAACAACACGTAGCGATTTCGCCAACAAAACCAACAAGTCATCTTTCAATGTTTCATCCGCTACTTTTGCCTCTCTGCCTCTACAATATTAAACCCGCCATACCCTAGATGTAATTCTATGGAGAAGACCTTCTTCTCATGCATGGGGCCGGACAAAATGCTAGGATTTCAGCCAATCAGAGAGGTCTTGTGTACCATAATTCGACCAATCAACGAGCCAGTCTCTCTCCATCATCACTACAAGCGCACGAATCGGGATACAATCAAAATGGCGTCGTCGGACGGTTGGAAGGGCTTTGGAATTCATATGCATCTATCACATTGTTACCGCTGCATTGTGGTTATCAGAAGCATAGACGTTGTAGTAGTTAAAGTGATATTTGGCTTTGAAGGGTTTTTACAGAGAAGGGAAGTAGCTACTTATTCAATTCGGGGGTGAATTGCTGACCACACCCAAAGTGTGAAGGTCGTACTGGATATCGTGTTTGAGTCTAAACTCTATTGCTGATGATGTACCCAGCCTTTTCGCCAACGGCATACATGGTGGATTGAATGTGTTGGGAAGGGATAAGGGGCAAGATGGAGGCGTCAACAATGGACAGTTGGTTTACTCCGTAGAACAAAAGTTCATCCGAAACACATCCACCCAAGTCCTGGTGAGAAATTGAAGTTAGCTTTTGTATGAGAACCTCTTGTAGGAATCGTAGAGCTTACCTCGGGCATCATTGCACAAGAGCCGCTAGGGTGGGCCAATGTTGGCCAAATACTACCTAGCTCGACCATCTTGGTGATGAGATCCTCGTCGGACGTGTACTGCGCTCCAGGAGAGGTCTCGACGAGTGAGAACTGTTCGAGCTCTGGACGAGCCCAGACAGTTCGAAGATAACGAACACAGGCGGCCATGACCGATTTGTCGATAGGGTTGGTCAAAGCGTTGTATAGGACCTTTGCAGGACCAGTTGGGTTCGCTGGGTTGATGGAAATGACACCACGAGAGAGAGGCTTTTCCAGACCAACCAAGACACCGGCACCCGAGGCAGAAATAGGATACTCAACAATGCCAGCGTCATTGCTCTGGAAGAGACTGGCAAGAATTTTGCGCTGCGCTATCACACCGTTGAGGAGCTTCGTACTGTTCTTGTAAATAGGTGGAAGATGGTCGTCTTTTTTCAAAGCTTCCACTTGGGCGGCGAGATCGTTGAAGCTTTCGGGGGCAACCTGGGGGAGAGGAATGAAAGCCAAAGCGTTGCCACGTGCTTGGGTCAAGGGGCCAGTGTGGTTGTAGGTGTACTGTGCCCATGCGGAAGCATTGAATGCTGGATCCGTTGAGAGCGAAGACGGATTCGGAACGCTCGCGTTGGAGACGTTGAAACCGAGAAAAGCGTATGGATGATCCTGAAAGTTGGCTCCGACACCATCGTGTTCAAGTTTGACCTTGATACCGGCAGCTTCGAGAACAGATCTGGGACCGATACCACTCAGCTGGAGTAGTTTGACTGTGTTGACAGAGCCGGCTGCGAGGACTACCTCTTTGTTGGCGTAGACGGTTGTGGTTTTTCCCGTCACCTTGTTGGTGATAGTAACACCACGAGCAGTAAGCTTCTCGCCGGCATCGAAGACGAGTTCATTTGCAACCGTCTGCAACATGACATGCAAGTTGGTGCGATTGGAGACGGGGTCGTAGAATGAATTGCGAGCGTGACTTCGCTCGCCAAGAATGGGGTTCATGGTGTTTGGAAACCACGACGCGCCTGGCACGCCGGTGTTGCTGTCTTTGGGCCTGTTTGCACCTGCACCCTTGAAAGCGGCCAAGTATGCTTTGATATCCGGGTATTGGAAGTCGGAGAGACCAATCTTGAGGGGTCCAGTTCCATAGCTTGATTGCACGAGTCAGTAGAGTATTCAAACAATCAAGATTGAAATTTGAATGTTCCGTTGAAATGTTAACACTCAAGCTTCTGGGTGAGCGGTGCACTCACGTGTCTGGATCCCACGTGATGTTGAATTCCTCGACAGTTGCGGCTGGTGGAGGAATAAACTCGGTGCCTTTCTTGAAGAAGGGCAGCATCCCCTCCCAACCCCAACCTTTGTTGCCCAGAGCCTCCCATGCGTTGTAATCAGCAGCAGAGCCGCGATCGTATACCATACCATTGACCACGGAACCCCCGCCGAGGACTTGGGCAATTCGAACATTCCATGTCTTATTTGCAAGCTCGGGTTCGGGCTCGGAGACTTGGCCTGCCCATAGTAGTGAGGTATTCAGTGCGTAGGTTGCACCGTAGGGCAGTCGGATATTGAGATTATCATCGGCTCCGCCAGCCTCGATGACAAGGACGGACTCTATGTTGGTTGGTGTGAGCAGACTCGAGCAGACTCGAATTGGTGTAAAGTGGGAAAAGAAATTGAAGATGGCTTACTCTTCGCATCCTCGGTCAAGCGATTAGCAACGACAAGGCCAGTCACACCACCTCCCACGATGACGTAATCGTAAGTGTTGTCGACACTTCCAAGTTCAGCCCGAGGAGCAACAAGGGCATGATTTTGGAGGGCGGAAGTCAGCCCAAAGAGTTGGATGGCGACGGAAAAACGAGTGGACGAACGCATGTTCAGGGTGTTGCATGAAACAAGGAAGGAAGACGCAGGCGGATCACGTAGGAATGTAGCTGGACTCTTCGGACATTATAAGTATGCACAACTCTTCGTATTGATATTGCAACGGCTCGGCTGGGTATTCGAGAAGCATGGGTTGTCGGCAACAATTGCCATTACAATGACTCCAGGCAATCGATCCAGACCCACAGAGACCATATTTACCATATTTACCATATTTACCATGTAGAAAAGGCACAATAGTTCATCTCTTTTTTTTTTCTTCTTCGTTGATAGAGATTTGATTAAGTTGGGGAATTCGTGCACATTGCTGCTAATAGGGAGATGTTGATAGGTGGAATCTGAAATCTGCACGTTTGCCCACACGTTCTCTTCCTTCAACAGGGGCAGCATGGACATGAACTGGATCCTTTAAGATTTAGAAGGCGGCGCATCCCGTACGATCCAATACCGGTACGGCCGTGCGTGCGGCACGCGGCAAGCGACAGGCGACAGGCGACAGGCGACAGGCGGCAGGCGGCAGGCGGCAGGCGGCACGGGGCAGGCGGCAAGCGGCAACGAAGTTTTACCCTCGGGAACTTTTCCTCTGGGAACACGGCTCGGATAGATATATTTATGCTTGGCCCAACCCCAACCCCAACCCCAACCCCAACCCCATAAACTCAACCACATCCGGTAATCAGGATATGTGGTACGTGGTACATACATATATTGTAGTACATACATGCAAGGTGGTTTCTAAAATTCCTCGTACAAGCTTAATCCCTCTTGATTGGCCTGTTCTTTATCGACGTCGGACTGCATATAATACTTGTGGGACTAAATTACTAATAACCATTTCGGACCACAATCTTGAAGAGGCTAGATAGAGTATGAGGGTTTTTGGATATTAGTAACACGAAGATTCCAAGTTTCCATGAATTCACACCCCTCGACTCGTATGTACATATTCCATCGCCCAGCAACGTGGAAATGAGCTACATATTCATGACTCGCGAATGCACCTGTCCAATTTGAGCCAGAAAAGTCTCAAGGGTCATTGTTTGCACTAGTCCTTATTCAGCGTGTGGCCACTAGGTGGCAACCTCGAGCGTTTCCAATGCTGTAAATTTCTCCGGTAATAAATAGTCTTGAAGACCTTTGAGACCTCAGTGCGCTAGCGTCTCGAGACACTGGGCATCATTTTACGAACGAAGCATTTACTACATATGGCGAGACTTTTTGAAGCAGAAAAAGAAACAGTTTTGTCACGTCGAACAAAGCCAAACACCCAAGAGTCGACTTCATCACATCGAAGCTCGGGAAACTGTCGAGTCCAAAGGGTTTTCGTTGTGCGATATCTGGCTATTTCGCACAGTCCTTTCAACGTATGTACGCCCCTGACAAGAATCGCGTGTTCTCTTGGAAAATTCATAATACAGATCCTACGACTCGCTCGAGACCCGGAACCGACCGACTGATTGCCGAAAGAAGACTCGGGTGCAGATATCATGCCCACGGATGTAATAAGCCTTCAAATCCAGTCATTATATAATTCTCCTCTCCTCACCTTGCTGCAAAGTGGGTTGCAATCATTTGGCCATGCTTACAAAGTGTCGGAACAACAGAGCGGGTCTTCATATTGAACATTCACAGTGCATGTTCTACATCGCTTCTTTAGTCCAAAAATACATGTAACTTGTCTGATAGCTTACTCGAAAATGGCAGTACCATTGTCTTGCAATCAATAATGGTTCCTCCACCGAGTATTCTAAGAAAACTTTTGGTATATGAGCGCATTGACGTTTCGAGTGAGGACGTGAGGAGCGGGGACTCTGAAGTTTGCGACCGCCAAGCCACTCCTCGCAGAAGGGGATCCCACACGGCCCCACCTGTGCTCTAGGCTCGCGTTGAATTCAAGAGGGCGTGGTCATACAAAGAGAGTAAGGATGCCCATCTATACCTACACCAGCTCCTTTCCTTGGCATTCTACCCACCGCATCTACAATGTCGGCTGAGCAGCAAGAATGGCCGAACCGCGGGCTGGAGATCATCTTGTCCACTACCATTGTTTGCGTGCTCAGTACACTGCTCCTGATCTGGCGAATTGTCTATGGATTAATGCAAAAGCGCAGGCTGTTGCTATGTGACTACTTGCTGGTAGTCGCTACAGTGAGTGGATCTTGTACAAAAAAATTTGATCGGCAATCGATCGTGCTAACAGTCATCGTAGATGATGAACGTCACCACTACAATCCTTCGATTCAAGACCACCGATCACGGGATGGGGAGACACTTCAATGACCCTTCCCTTACGTTCCCTAACGACATCCTCATCTACAGCTACTATCTATACATCAATCAGGTCATCAACCTGATTGCAATGACTGTTCTGAAGCTCTCCATCTGCGCCTATCTGTTGGCTCTAAATTTCTCCACCATATACATTGTCGTTGTTTGGGCCTCCATTCTCATGGTCACCGTCTTCAACTTCCTCCTTCCCATCATGAGCATCTTCGGCTGCAGGCCTTTTGAGGCAAACTGGAACAGGGCGTTGAAGGGGAAATGTTGGTTCCAATCAGGTCCGGGTCTTACGTACATGCAAGGAGTCTCCAACTGCGTCACCGACGCAGTCTATGTCATCGCTCCCCTCATTTACCTACGTACTATACAACTTCCGAGCCGTACCCAGTGGGGTCTAAGGGTCGTCTTTCTTCTGAGTATTATGTAAGTTGATTACCCCTACTAAAATGACATGTTTGGGGGGGGGGGGGGTTTGTTTTGTTTTTCAGTACTAACCTCTTTTCTCTGTAGGGCGACAGTATGTTCCATCTTCAAAACATATGAGCTGAGCTCGTTGGCAAAGACCAACGATCCAACATGGGATGGCGTAGACCTAACGATTTGGAGTGCGACCGAACTCTCCGTTGGCATCCTCGTCGCCAGTCTTCCGCCGATGCGCAAGCAATTCGACAAATTATTTCGCTACATTCTACCCACAACCATGCAATCAAAGTCCGAAACACCAGGCAAGAGCATTCCTCTTTACAACTCGAGCAAACACCAGAGCATCTATCAGAGCAAACACAACTTCAGTAGGCCGATGGGGCTGTCCGAGGACAATGATGACGGCAGCAGTGAACGGCACATGCTACCCGAGGGGGAGCCGGTACAGGGCAAGATCGTCAAGACAGTTGTACACGAAATCACGAGTATCGAATGCGAGAGTCCTGTCAACGGACCTGTGCGGCATTACGAGAATTACGACCCGGTTCCTCGGTGAGATCCGAGACTTGATTGCACCAGCGTGGTATCCATATCATCTACAAAGCCATGCGAGCCCTGGCGTCGTTCGCGAATACCCAAATTTCAATGTACAAGTTCTTCCAATATCAAGCCTTGCTTTTTTATTTATTTAGATTTTCTCACACGAGCAATGATGGGTAACCACCCGAATGGTCTTTTTCCATGCATGGTACCTACCTATATCGGGTTCTCGTACTGATATATTCATTCCATCCATAGTCCTGATCAGGCTAGAGCATGTAGCGACGCAAAATCTCTATTTTATACAAAATCTAATCGATTGACTATCCTGCCCCTTGGTAAGATACAGAGCTCTCATACCACGGCCGTTTGAGACTCATCCTCGGGCTCGAAGCCCATAGTCCGCTCAAATGATTATTTTGCTGCTGCTGCTGCTGTTGATGCTGCGCCAATGCCACATCAGCAGAGATAGTCTCCCTTTGCCCAGACGATATTCTCATCGAGTAAGAGGAAGTGGAATCGGGTGAAAATCTTGTGGATAACGCTGGAGCCTGCACGTTTGCGTCAGAGGCGTCGGGGCTTCCCATGATACCCGCCAAGGAGACGTTCGGATACGTAATTGAGGATGATGCTCCCAAATCGCTGGCGTACATATGCTGCGGCGGCTGTGCGAATACGTCTTCATGTCCTCGGAAGGCACTGGACGATGATGGCCCACCGTAGCTGAACGGCAGCAAGTTTACAAACTCCTCGAAGAATGGACTCGGCAGCTGTGACAGTGTCGCAATATCATCTGCTGCATCCCCCTCGCTCTTCTTCCTCGGCGTCGTTGACATGCGCGAATAGTCGAGACATTCAATGAGGTCATTCACATCCGTTGGTGTGAGATGGATTTCTTGGACCAAGGGATCGATCAGCTGAGCGTACTTGCCGCAACTGGCTCTAAAGTCCTCGAGCCGCGAGCGCATCATACCACAGGACTTCCAGTAGAGAGACAGTTCGGTGAGGTTCTGCATGCTGGATTCAAACGACGCCGCTGCGTTTGTAACAATGAGGGGATCGCTGGACTGCAAAAACATGGAATGAATTGTGCCTGCCACTACGGTACAGTAACCATAGAATGGATCATAGTATGTGGAGAGTGTTTCGCAGCCGAGGGATCTGACGTCGTCCATTAGCTGAGAGAGGGCGCTGGCTGCCGAGTGACAGGAGTGGAATGTCTGCACAAGGAATGACTGAGGCACACGTTGATTGAGGCGAATGAGGCGTTGTCGGAGGAGGAAGGGGTGGTAGAGAAGGCACTGGCAGAGGAAGAAAATGGTATGTGCGAGGATAAGAGGAGCAGCGCGATGCGGGTCAAAAGTGCCATCGGTGTTTGTAAATAAATCTGCCAACTTTTTGGGAAGGGATCCGTTGACGCCAACATCTGACTCTATTTGTAGCAGAGAGGAGTGAAGCGAGGAATATTTCGATCGAGGGTTCCAGGGTAGAGGCTTTTCGCCAGGGGTTTGCTCTTCTTGCTCCCCGAGAGCGTACTGTGCGCATTTCCCAAGAAGCGACGCCATTACCGTTGCTATGGCAAATGGGCTCAGAGTGTTCATCTGCGTGTGCTCGTCCAACTGGTGTAACGTTGGTGCCTCTTGATCATGTCCGTCTCTCCATTCGTTTTCGTCGCCTGGAAGTCGAAGTTTACATTGGTCATCGAGAATAACGGCAGGTCTCTCCCGTCCGCAAGAGATCATCTTATCGCACAGGTAGAAGGACCAGAAGACGCGCCGGCGCTCTTCCTGCTGGATGGGATCGAGGTCGGGATCTGGTTCGACCATGAGGCGGAAGTCTTGAGCGAGTCGAATTGCGAGGCCGACCTAGAATACATGTCAGGGAGGCGAACATGTACATCTGGAGGCTCAACTTGCCTTGATCCAAGACCCTTGAGTTCGACCATCTCTTCTGGTTAGCGAAGGTGTACGTAAAGCGGCGTGACATTGCACATCATCACATCCGGAGTGAATCACGTGTTGAGACGGCAACAAACAAATGCTAATATCTCAAGCACGTTGCATCCGCTAAATCACTTCTACAACACCATCACTCTTCATTCCCCTACAACCTATCATGGTAGGAATATTAAAAATCAAACACTCACCTGTGAAGTCAATGATGGCCAAGAGAAGAATAGTTTTCACAATGCTTAATTCGGCCTCACTCTGTATTCCATTCCACGGCATAACAATGCTTTTCCAAGACTGGCTCACATAGCCCGACACAGCAATAGTTTTGTCGTTGAAGAATGGATTAGTAGAATACCGTACGGTGCTTGCAAGTAGGGCGAAGACAAGATGTGTTGGCAATTCGTCTGATTCGATTTTACTGCGGAGATTCTTCTCGTGGAAGAGTGAATACGGTTGATTGTGGCAGAAGCGAAAGTACAAGTCTATTGCAGCATGAATGATTGCCGGGGGCGGTAGCCGATCGTACGTTGTGCTTTGGGTGGCGTCGAAGGTGGGAACAACATGTGGAGGAGGCATAGGGGTAGGAATGCTGGTAACTGAGCGCGAAATGGTGGAGACGGTTGATGCGATGCTTGCACTTATCAGCAGGCTATGTCTTCCTGTGCCCCCCCCCCTGACATACCTCTTCACAGTGTCCACAACCTCTGCCATCTGGCTCTCCAACACAGCCAACCTTTCCCCGAGGTCGGAGAGCTCACACCTTCCAACGTTTCTCTCGTTATTGTTTACAGTCTGTTTATCCGACTCATCCTCGGAGTAAGAGCATGATTGCCCCAGGCGGACGCAGAAGGCACATTCTGGTCGTTCGCCAGTGCATCGGGCCTTCTTTCGCCTTGGATCCGATGAGCAGTTTTCCTTGCAAAGCACCGCAGGGGGGCACTTACCTGCAGTTCTGGCATGCCTGACGGATGCGTTTAATGGGGCGGTAGAGGTCGCTGTCAGACATGTCCTCGCATGACGATGATGCGGTGAAGGGAGAGTGGTCTACATGTCGTTGTTGTGCGCAGTCGGACGAGGCGCGCTAATGAGCTGTCATCCATCTATCCGTGGTTTAGCATCACAAATAGCTCACCCCCGCATCTTTGGGCCGTCACACTATCATTGGTGTGATGAGCTGTGTTGAACATCTCTGCAGTCGATTACGGATACCCTACTGAGTCCAAACGAAATCATATATTGCTTGTGAATCGTGATGTGCACCCATCCATTCACTGCCTAGGTATTATTATCTTCAGCCTTCATGTTTTTCCGTTCACTCTTTTCGATTTCATTTCCACACCTGTTTCACAAAGTCTTCCACATCATCCAACAACACGTCTGGCTTCTCCATGGCAGCAAAATGTCCACCCCGGTCATGCTCCCTATACCATACCAGATCCCCGCTCGCCTTGACCCACGCCAGCGGCATTGGCGCGAGCTCCATAGGGAAGTAAGAATACCCAAACGGCTTCTTGAAGTGATATTCCGGTTGGCTATGTGGACCCAACCCACTCGTTGTCCTCGCGCCGTGGTACTCTCGGTAAGGATATATACAGCGAGGGAAGGACTGCGTGAACCAGTACAGCGTCACCGAGTCGAGAATATCGTCGAGAGGCGGGGTTTCGTCTGTCCAAGTGATAAACTTCTCCGATATCCAAGCGAAGAGGGCGATGGGACTAGACTGGAGGACGAAACCGATAGTCGCAGGTCTCGTGCCATGTTCGATAGCGTAAGCGCTAGCCCGCTCCGAGAAGTCTTCGGCACGGTCTAAGCCCTTTCGTTCGGTCGCGCTAATATCGCCGTCGGGGTTCTTGGGTTGAATCATCATGTTGAAGTTAAGGTGAACTGCTTTGCAGCCTGCGTGTAAGGCCAGTGGACGACATGTATACGATCCAATATCTCCACCTTGACCCATGTAGCTTTGAAAACCAAGGCCAACCATTAGTTTGTCAATTATGCGGGCGATATCAGCCGTCTTGAAGTCCTTGTCCAGTGGTGGGCCGGATGATAGTGTATACCCAGGCAGCGAAGGAACTATAACATGATAAGGCAGATCCTGGGGAGAATACTTCTTTCTCACCAAGTTCATGATGCTCAGAAATTCGAGAAAGCTACCAGGCCATCCGTGGAGGAAGGCGATTGGCACTGCATCTTGCTTCTCGGAGAAAAGCGCTGCGAAGTGCATGTCAAATTCATAGCCGTCGTCATCTTTGATCTGGACTTTGTAATTTGGAAATGAGTTTATGTAGTCTTCTCTCCTACGCCTATGACCATGTTAATATTCTGATATATATTGCCAGAGCCCCATGCTTCTTACCAATCATAACTCGACACCCAATGATTCTTCGCTTCTGTCATCCACTCATGATTCACACCGAAAAGATTGGGATCTGTCCTCGTGTTCTCATAAGTCTTGGGAGCAAGCGGCGAAAGCTTGAGCAATTGATAAAATTCGTCCACCTCCTGCTGTGGCACCTTCAACTCAAACTTCCGAGGGTTGAGCGTCGCTCCTTTCGGGACTATGTCATATGACATGAGGTCCGATTTAACGTGATGAGGTTATTTAGAAACTTGCTGATCTTCTCATCCTCTTCTCTCTCATTGAGGGCGACGTTTGCTGGATAAGTAGTCATGATGTCAGCGACTCCGCTTCCCCTCAGTGACTCGTGAGTGTGATTTCCGAGTAAAACTCGGGATTCGCGGTCCGTTGCACACTTCCTATCAATCAATGTCTATTCAAAATAGGCCACAACCCCTCATTCCAGTGTAAAAGTCGAGACTATTATTGTGGCCAACAGGTTGTTGCGACCCCCCCCCTTTGCCAAGGGTGTATAAATAGATTTTCCGCGAGAACATTAATTATTATACGTTTTAGTATAGCCAGATATAAAACTAATAAATTAACATAATTCTATTAGTTTAAAAGTGCTATATCCCCTTATTTTAAGCTATAATTATTTACTGTTATTTCCTAATATTATATAGCGCGTAAGAAGGATTAAAAGGAGGCCTATAAGGGTAATTAGCTTAAGCTAGAGATGCTTAGTAAGGTATTAATAAGGCTAGAGGCTAATTACCTACTGCGTAGGATATCTAGGGAGCTTAGCGTTATAAGGCCCTATATTAGGGGGATATAAAGGAGCCTTAAGTTATATAGATTACCCTATCCTTTATCTAATTACTAAATCTAGCCTAGCCTAGAGCCTTATCTATTAGAGATATATAAGTAGGCGCTAATTAAGTATATCTCTATCTAAAAGACCTTATATATAAGAGAGCTTTAAGGCTTCCTATTTACTAAGTTTGCCCTTAATATAAGTAATATTACTATCTAGAGATTCTTAGCAGATATTTAGTAGAGTTATAAGGTAGCTAAATAATCCGCGCGTAAGCATAGTAAGCCTCTCTAATAAGTATTTAAGGCGCGCCTTTAATTAACGCCTTAAAGTACCTATATTAATAACTTAGCAGGCACGCCTTTAGGGATAGAGGCCTAATTAAATTATCTGTATTAACAAGTTAGCAGCTAATAAGCGTACAGGCGATAGAAGGCGTAGGTAGGCCCTAGTAAATAGCCCCTATACTGCCTCCTACTCTATTAAACGCTCTAAGAGATAGAGTTTACTCCTAGTAATAATAATTAACAGATATATTGCCTATATAATATATTACGGCTTAATTAACGCTAAGATCTTTAAACATTTCTTATAATATAAGGTAAGCTAACTGCAATTAATATCCCTTAGGTAATTAATATTAATATCCCTTAGGGGATTGCAATTACAATTAATATCCCTTAGGCAATTATAATTAATATCTATAGGTAATTGCAATTAATATCTTAGGCAATTGTAATTAATATCCCTTAGGCAATTGCAATTAATATCCCTTAGGCAATTGCAATTAATATCTATAGGTAACTGCAAATAATATCTTAGGCAATTGCAATTAATATCCCTTAGGTAATTGTAATTAATATCTATAGGCAACTGTAATTAATATCTATAGGCAACTATAATTAATATCTTAGGCAATTACAATTAATATCCTTTGCCGTATTTAATTATTATATTAACAATATTAGGTGTTGCCTAATTATAATTAATATCTATTAGCGTATTTAATTATTATATTAGATAACGCGTCTATCTATTAATCTCCTTAAGTACGTAAGCTTTGTAATAAGGCTAGAGTTATCCTTAAGTATTTGCTACTGTATTTGCCTAATTATAATCTAATTAAGTAATCCTTCTATTAGTTAAAGGCCTAGTTAAGGAGGAATAATTAAGATGCAGAGACGTAGCTAAATTATAGATATTTATTAAATTACAGCGTATATTAGTGTTGTTATAAGGACTCGCAAGGCTTCTTCTAGTACTATAGATATTAGTTTAAGTAATCTTATTAGGCGTACGTACGTAATATTATATTAGGTTAAGTTGTTAAAACACAGTCTGTAAGCTAGATGTTAAAGTTATTAAGATATTTTAAAAACGCGCGCAAATAGCAGCGCAACGCAATAAAATAATTAAATACACAGCGTAGGATAACTAAACAGGCGTTAGCAAATTAATTAGTAAGATATAAAAGTTAATCTAGCGTTATTATTATTAAGTAACGCAGCTGTACAGGTTATATAGGATAACTTATAGTAAAAACTCTATGCTTTTATATAATAATTATGCAATAAATCGCCCTATACAGCGTCCTCCTGCTCCTTACCCGCACTAGTTAGCTCTTCCTTAGCTGCTAGCTCTTGTATATAATTGCGTATAAGGCTCTAATCCTCCTTTATTAGGCCTCTGTATTAGTATTGCTATTAATTTACAGCGTCTTGTAGGGCTAATAGCTCTATTAGCAATCTCTGCAGGTATTTTGTCTATATTTCTAGGGTTATCCCGCACTTAGAGGGATCCTGTAGTTAATTAATATTAAAATAGTGCTCCCTGCAAACAACCTTATATATATCCTTAATCTTATCTACTAACTAAGGCAACTGCTCTATCTAATATTATATAAAGTAGTAGTTATACCTTTCTATTTCTTAGTAATCTTTAAACGCGATAGGTGCCTACTGCGTAGGTGCAGGAGCTTAAGTAGGTACGTAAGGATTTACAGGGAGGATATATAGTAGAGCCTGCAGGGCAAGTTAATAATATAGTAATTAAGTTAATTATTAATTAAGTAATTAAAGCTTGCGCAATATCTGCTGTTATATATTAGTCTCTTCTCTATCTCTATTACTATTACTATTACCCCTACTACCTCTGCTACCTCTGCTACCTCTGCTACCTCTGCTACCTTATTTCTGCGCCTCTACTGCGCGTTGCTCCTTATATTAAATTAGCGCAAGCTCTATACAAGTTAACAGCCTATTAGGTATATACTAATTTTCTGTAATATCTATTACCTATAGTAAAAGGATATAGCTATTAACGTAGTAGTAATTACTCCTCTGCTTAGGAACGCCTAGCGTACGCGCTACCTAGTAGGTTGCTCTATAGTAAGGGCAGGTAGAAGTATTATAGAGATTTACAGCTCTAATTATAAGTATAAGGCCTTCTACAGCAACTTCTAATTATATAACGTTAGCTAATCTGTGTTTAAGTATAGCTATTATAATTATAGCGTAAGGGTAAGTTAGAGTAGCATTACTACTATAAGATTATTAAGTTAACGCTAATATTATTAATTCCCCTATAAATATAAGGTTAAAGTTAATATAAATTAGCTAGCTAGATTCCTTAAATAACTAATACGCTAGATAGATTACCTTTATCTATCTATAATTATCTCCCTTCTTTAAATACTAAATTAGCTGTTACTGCTTGTTTTGCTTTATATTATATATAGTTGCGGTAAGAGTATTTAAAACTACTTACTAAGGGCGTTAATCTTTAATTACCTTATCTACCTACTCCTAAACGTCTAGCTTATTAAGGATAGTAATTAGGTATCGCAACTCTATCTTAAACGCGTTACGGATAGGATTTTTCTCTATATTACCCTAACAGGCGCGCTACTAAATATCTACAACTAGATCCTTGCGCAGCAGCGGCAGCAGCAGTAGTAACAGTAGTAATAATATCCTTAATATCCTTAATCTCTTTATTTTTAAACGTTTAGCTAACTTATTAGCACTAGAATTATATATATCCTCCTTCTCCTCCTCCTCCTCCTCCTTATTACCTATATTATTAACGTTACCTAACGCGCCTGTAAGCCCTAGAAGCTCCTTGCCTATATTATTAGCCTCTAGATTTAGATCCTCTGCGTTATTAACCCTAGCGTTATCCTTAATATTACCTTCTAGCAGCATAAATAGTAACTAAGCCTAGGCGTTAGTAGTAAGCTAAGTAGCTCTAAAGGCGTTACCTAGGGGCTTAATTACAGGCTTACGTCGCGTATAATTATTTCTAGTAATAGGCTTAAAGGCCTTACTCTTACCCTTACCCCTTCTATATTTGCGCTTCTTTAATATAGGCTAAGATAAGGAGGATAATAGGTTAATTCTAACTTTAAACTGCCTTAGAGCATGCCGTTTACGCTAACTAACACTAGTAACAGGCATTCTAATTAGTAGAGGAGCGTATAATATAACTATAGTAACCTATAATAATAAGAAATTAATATATACGCAATATATATAAGATATACTAGAAATAAAGGTTTAATAGGTTAGATTTACGCGTTGCACACTGTATAGTACTAATTTAGGTAATAGAATATAACGCTAATAAATTAATTCTAAGACGCCTTAGCCTATGTAGGGGGGGGTCGCAACAACCTGTTAGACACCAATATCAACTTGAACAGCTCTCGTCTAATTCCTGTGCCCGTAAATAATAATCTGCCGTTGATCTGCCGATCTCGGATTTCCAAATGCGGGGATTCCGGGACACGGTCCGAGCCCGGAACATAGATCAATGATCTAGAACGCGACCTCGATATCATCGATAAATACCGACAACCCGGTGGATGGATCTGCAGTCAGTCGCCGGGGTTTGACCCCATCTTTGAGACTGACGTTACAACCGGAAGAAGCACTTGCGCAAAGACTGCAAACGTTCTTCCAGAGCGGGGGCCGACTTAGCGTTTGAAGCATTCTGGGGGTTGATACATGATGCACTTCAACTCAATACCATGTATCCACGTGTCGAGATTATCAAGGATGGACTATCTATAGCTACTGCGTTGCGGCTTAAGAATTCGTAGGTTTCTACATGTCCTGTGATTCTCGGACCTTCTGCAATTGATTCAATGCACAGACGTCCTACGGGTTTCACGGGCTTGGCGCGCGACTAACGCGCGCACAGATCGTCCCGGTATGTACACATACCTTCTCGAAGCTGCCGAGTTCCTGCACAAAGCGCCACTTCAGCTCATGGTTGCCCACTGAAAATCTGCAAAAAAAAAACGTTCAAGCGAGACTATGAAAGTGTATTCAGCCCGGATTTATGGTATGAATAGTTCAAACCTAACCCAGTTACTCGTTGCAAAACATATTACCATGTTTCGATTTCGAGAACATTTGATGATTAAACAAGTCCGTTATCCATCTACATGGCGCCTAAGAAGCAGCAACCTCGGACTTATCCATTGTCCCACGAGGGCCGCTTACATTTCCAGCAACATAGTTGGCTGTGCTCTCATCATTTTCAGTCGTAAAGAATGAGAGTATAAGCGCGCTGCCCGAAAAGGCCAAGGAAACCAAAAACACCGTTTTCGATGCATCGGTAAACGCAAGTCGGTAGGGTTCCTGGACTGCCGCCTGGATAGATGGAGTAAGGCCGGAGACAGCACTATACGAAATCTTGCCCTGCAGCGCATTACCAACGCTCTCTAAAGAACTTTCAGGAAGTCCTAGACTACGTGCAACGGGGTAGACACGTTTTGGGATTGTCTGGAGGAGTCGGTTTCCAAGCGTAGATTGATAGATGGCGACAGCTATGGCAGACACAAAGTTGCGAGTTGATCCGCTTAGTCCCCCGCCCTGACCGATTTCTTCCTGTGAGCGTAACGGGAAGGTGGATGTAGTGATGGAAACCGACTCGACGACGCCCATAGCGAACGCACCCGGAATGATAAGACCCTCGGTAAGAGCCCTGTTGTTCAGGTCCGTAGAGGCAGCGGTCAGCAGTGCGCACCCAATAGCCGCAGCACCAATCATCGCCCATTTCGGTCCAGTGAGCCAGACAATGGGTCCGTGGCACATTTGCGCAAATACGAAACACATAGGCACAAGCCCTGCGAGCGTGCCAATGTCGTACTCACTGATTTCGCCTCGGCCATAGTAGACCGTTTGTACGACCTGAGGGAAGACAATTCCGAATCCATAATAGACACCGGCGGCGATACCAGTGTTCCAGGCAGCGGACTGAAAACGAATATTTTTAAAGAGATGGAGAGGGAGATACGGCTCCCGTCCTCTCTTAGATATCCAAATTTCGTATGCCGGAAGGATGAGGAAGAGGGTTACACCGCCAATGACCATGGTGGATACTACAGCTGCAGAAGACCATGGATATCTGAGATGTCAGCAGAGAACCATTGTCATATTACCCAGGGTATGAGTTGACTTACAAAACCCCGCCCCAGTTAATACCAAAGATGAAAATGCACAAACTTCCGCTGAACAGAATAACACCGATCCAATCGAAGTTGAAAAATAGATCCTTAGCAAGCTTCTGTCGGTGTAACATGCTGAAAGTTGGTGGGTCTGTATTCCAACGGTACTTCGTCAGTGGGTTTCCAAAGAGATAATTGCTAATACACTTACGGTAAAAAATATACCAAGCAATCATGCTGGTAGCATTAACCGCAATAAGTAAGTAAAAGCTATTACGCCACTGCCCCGGATATGTCTGAAATGAAAAAGCTACTCGAGCTGCGAGAGGGGAAGTTGGAGTTGTCATGAGATAGCAAAAGCTATTTGCGATGTATCGCCATCGCATGGGTACAATTTCAGCAATGACCCAGAAGAAAGACTGCTGGAAGGCGACTGCAATTCCGATAAGGACCTCTGCACCGATGAGGGTATTGACACTTTTAGCAGTAGCACCGATGATAGAGCCTATAAGAGCGATTCCAGAACCGATGATGAAGAACCAGCGTCTGCCGAAGATATCTGAGAGCTGGCCAACCAGTAGAAAGAAGACGGCGCCTACAAACGTATCAGTCGCGTTTGTGTTACTTCCTCGGATTGAAGGTTGTACCAGCACAAAGATTGACTAACGGTACCCAGTTGATATTTGGAGATGGTCCAATATCCGCATTGATATCGCTAAGAACAGGTGAAATCAGTGCAATTCCTGTGATGTCAATCAGTACATCAGGTTTTAATACAGCCTCCAAGTGATAATCGGAATCTTTGGAGTCACTTGCCTCCAATCCCCCCCGTAAAAGCTAGTCCTACAGCAAACATGCTGCCCAAGAATCGCCACGAGTACCAATATCTCGGGTCAATCTTGTCAGAGTTGCGACCTCTCGCATCTTCCGCACGATCATCATTTTCACGATGGTCAGCGATATCATACGAGAGATTGTGTCGATTACTCCCGATTTGTGCCTCAGCATGTTCAATGTGGTCGTTACTGAGGTCGGCTCGGGTCTTCTCGTTCTCCATGGTGCTTGTACAGTTGATAAGATACAGCAATGATGGAACCTTGGAAAGGTACTAGGAAGATAGGATGACATCAGAAACTGTGATAGCCAGTGTAGAAAGAGTAATAATATATGCAAGTAATTAGGACTTTGGGGAGACGGAATATTCTCCGCACCCCAGATCACGGTATTCCCGGTCCGGTCGAGACTACTGTACCCCAGAATTCCCACGGGCAAGGCACGGGCCATTACCCCATGGGCAGAATGTGGAGTATCTCGCAGCTGAACCCGGACCGTGTTCTTGCCGTGCAGAACGGAGCTGTTCGTGTACGAACGGATTATCTATAGAGGAATATTCAAAGGTTGGTCGACGATAACATCCCCTGCACACCCCACATGTAGTTTTGCAAGTAGTGAATCGGGAAAAATGTCAGATAAACAAGTTATAATCATTGGTACGCATTCGGTCCTGTACCCAGTGTACTATTCCCGTTTGTACTGATTTTCGTTTCCAGGCGCTGGACCCTCAGGCATCTGCGCGGGAGTTCAACTCCAAAGACTCCTCGGCCACAAGAATGTCCACTTCTACGAGCGCTCATCCGACATGGGCGGAGTTTGGTTCAACAACACCTATCCTGGATGCGCAGTCGATATTCCTGCCCATTTCTATTCTTACAGCTTTGCCTTGAAGCCGGACTGGCCGAAGCTCTTCCCCGTCCAGAGGGATCTGAATGACTGTCAGTACGTCCTGAATCGACGATATCAAATTCGAGACTGACTGTTATCGCTAGACTTTCATAACGTAGCCGAAGAATATGACCTCCTTCGCCGCATGACGTTCAATGTTGAATGCTACGGCATGGACTGGGATCAACGTCGCAGTCTCTGGACCGTCCGCTTCCGACGCACCAACGACCATTCGATCACCTTTGAGCGGGAAGCTCCTATCGTCATCTGCGCCATCGGAAAATTGGACCTACCTAATATTCCCGATATCAAGGGCCGAGACACCTTCGAAGGGGTTCAATTCCACTCAGCGCGCTGGGACCATTCTGTCAATCTCAAAGGGAAGAACGTCGTGGTTTTGGGAAATGGTGCTAGTGGGACACAATTTGTGCCAAAGATTTCAGAGTATGTCGGGCGTTTGACGCAGATTGTACGATCAGCGCACTATATTCAAGAGAGGCTGAATCCACATTACTCGGCGCTATTCCAATGGATCATGAAATATATTCCTGGAGCGTGTCGTGTGCATCGCTGGTCGTGGTATTGGGCGATGGAAAAGCAGTTTGGTGCATTCTGGATGACGGAAAGGGGAGAGAGGAAGCGAGTGGATGTTGCACAGGAAACTTGGGACTACATTGACAAAGCCGCACCTGAGAAGTGAGATAAAAGCTACTAAGCCTTGAAGTACATACTGACAAGATGACAAGGTACAAAGATATCCTGCGCCCAGATTACCTCGTTGGATGCCGTCGGCGTGTCCATTCAAATAAATATCTGGAATGTCTCCATCGCGAAAATGTCGACCTCATCCATGACGACGTCATCGAAATCACCAAAGATTCCGTAATCACCAAAGCCGGCCGAACCATTCCCGCAGATGCCATCATATATGCAACCGGTTTCCGAACTCAAGACTGGCTGTGGCCAATGGAGATCCGTGGCATCGACGGCCAGGAGATGCATGAGCTATGGGAGAAACGCGGTCAGGTTCAGGCATATTATGGCACGGCACACGATCAATTCCCCAACTGGTTCACTCTTTATGGGCCAAATACGGGCTCAGGGCATAATTCCGTCATCTATCAGACCGAGTGTCAGGTGAACTTCCTGTGTCGTATGCTCAGACCCGTGCTACAAGGGAACGCAAAGTCCGTGGTGCCAAAGTATGAGGCTCAAAAGAAACTCAACGATCGGATTCAAGAAAGTCTGCCGAAGTTGACTTTCAGTGCCGGGTGTACGAGTTGGTTCATCGATAAGTTTGGTCGGAACACATATGTCTGGCCGAATTACACGTTCATGTAAGTCACTTCCACGCATATTCCGGGTTGATCGCTGATCATGGTCTAGGTTCTGGTTTGAAACAGTAAAGATCAAATGGAGTGAGGTGTTGGT
Organism: Pleomassaria siparia CBS 279.74; assembly: GCA_010093715.1. Classification (NCBI taxonomy): domain Eukaryota; kingdom Fungi; phylum Ascomycota; class Dothideomycetes; order Pleosporales; family Pleomassariaceae; genus Pleomassaria; species Pleomassaria siparia. Next base: position 1,372,375 of record MU005772.1, on the reverse strand, counting down.
AGATTATCCTAAAAGGTCGGGATACTTCGGCAAGGAGACAGGGGTTTTGCCAAATGTGTTTACACTTGGAAGTATCGTGTTGCTGTCGCTGCTTGTAACGGGAACTGTAAGTAGCCACTCATTTGATCGGGTCGCTGAGAGTGCTGGTGAGATGGTGCGACAACTGAGTTCAAGGATACAAGCGTAAGAGCAGGGTGTCCTCTGGTTCGTGGGCTCACGCCACAGATATATGCAAAACAGTTCAGGAATGACGAGAACTAATCACTTGTTGCAACCAATGGCTTTCCATTCCTTCGTACTGGTAAATATTCCAGATCGTTGTATGAACAGCATGTCAAATGAGTGTTGCAAGACTTGGGTATACTTATTGAAGGGCTAAATGCACGACTAGCCTTTCTAGACTGAGTTAACGCCAATTCAACTCTCAATGTTCGGTCCCCTATCCAGCCACACTTACTAATTCGACTCCACGTCACTACACAACGAGAACAAGATAGCTAACAGAAGACGCACAAGTGCTCTAGCTGGGGGATGTTTGAATGAGTAACTAGCACAATGATAATTCGCACTCCGTTCTCTCATGGTCCCAAGAGGGTAAATAATAATGTGATGGGGGACGCAACGATGTTGATATACTTAGTGGTACTGGGGCGGATGTACAACACAATTCAATCAATGTTTTTCAACATCTTCATAAGCTCACTAACATAGAAGTTGATCGCGTATAGTAGTCAATCAGCCGCGATCGCGCGTATACAGTGAGGCTTATTGCAACATCACCACAATTGTACATAATAATGCCACTGAGTATACATAGCGTTAAAAGAAGCCTGTAAAGCTACTATAACTACTTGTATAGTATCTCTCTCTCTATATAATTTAGAGTTTCCTAAGCCTATTCTTTTGCAGCCTTGTTAACAACAGTTAAGACCTGGTTGATGTCCATTTCTGCATGTGAATTTAGGCTTAGGACACACGGCCTATTAGACTAATTACTATTAGAAGCACGCATTCTAGTCTTGGTTCCACGACTGTTCACGGATTCTCTTTTATCTTTTTAGAAAACATTAATGTTATCGTTATAAAAGTAGTTTAACGTTTACAGTTTAGAGCTAGGGATATCTTAAGAAAACAGGGTGAAATTATCCTAGATGATAATCTTTCAAAGTGTATCTATGGTTATCGTTTGACTGTTCACGTGATACGTGTAGGCGTGCCCTAATTCTGCAGCCAGCTTTGAAGTTTGACTGGTAAATCTGTATATATACATTACCCGTCAACACTTCTTTTACATGCGACGACTATAGGACAATGAATACAGGTTCTTTTCCCTAACTGGACGTTTGCCGTGGGACTGTTTACAGTAATCGGAAAATGCGCTAAGCCCACCTAACATAACTTTTGCCTAAAAGCTAGAACCAGGATCTAGAGCACTTAACACAAAGGATCTAAACACTAACAACTGTCAAGATAGTAAACAAAGCTGCTTTAAGATATACTTATAGAGGATGCAGCGCGTACAGTATTAGCGCTTGCATACACGTACACATATTCTAGTTCTTTTACTACTTTGTCCCGTTTCTTTACTTTGTCCTGTTTCTCTATTTTGTCATATTCTTCTACTTTATCCCGTTCCTCTATTTTGTCTTATTGCTGCTCTAACAATCCTCTACTTTATTCTCTTATTCCTTCTGGACTAGCGCAATTTGGAAAGGAAGTGGCACGGATTGAACATCTCGTGAAGGAACGGAGCTAATACGGAGCTTACAAAGTATGTATATCAGTTTGCAGTCAACCCCTGCATCAGCTTACTCGATCGGGCTTACAATGCTGGAGGGCCAAATAATACGGGCCAGTTAACAACTCCCTGAGTCCCTCTCTCAAAGGCTTGATTCTGGAAGGTGTCACGTGAGCCATCGTTCCGGACTCAGCCACAATTACGTTAATATCGACTGACCCACGACCACTATTCGCATCGCACTCGACTACGAACCATCTTTATCACCTCCAGGCTGTTCGCACAAGCTTCCCTCCTTTGGCTGTTGTATCGGACGTCTACCACCAAACCAATCTTCTCCCTCTCCAGTTATCAGAGTAGGCCTACCTTTCGATCCGATCCAGGCTCGCGAACAACGATGTTGTTGAAAGGGCATTATACCCCCTTTGAAACCCCGCCGGCAATGGCACAATGGGGTCGCACCGTCACGTATGACGACTACAACAAGATGCTGCAAGGCTTCCGTCCGCGGTCTATGGACGATAAGTGGACAATGAAAGCTGACACGCCTGAAGACGCTCAAGGCAACACTGTCGTTCACGCCTACTTTGGCAGGCAAAACTATGAGGAAATCGCGCTCACTATTGTGACTGGCGACCCCAACGAAACCGAGGCTAAGGACTGGGCCACAATCGCCAAGATATCGTGGAAAGTAGAGCACCCGGGTGGAACAGAGCTTACCGAAGAAGACGCCAAGGCTAGGGCTATCAGGTTATGCAAGGGGCTGTTAGGTTGCGCAATGGAGGAGGAGGAGAAGGAGGAGGAGGAGGAGGAGGAGGAGGTGAAGGAGGAGAAGAAGGATTGATCTATGTGCATGTTGCGTTAATATCTCCATGGAAGAGTATTCGTATGGCTTGCAGGTAGCGCGGCGTTTGATCCTTGCCAGCAGGAAAACAAATGATGATGATGACGAATACACTGAAAAAGGTTGTTCAGGTGCACTTCACAATACTGCAAAAAAGTGTGTTCCAAACCAGGGTGTAGGAGACAAGCCGAAAATCAAAACAAGCAGTCTGGGTATAGATGGAGGCGGAAGATCTCATCTAAGGAAGGCTCTAGAATTTGCTCTGTGCTTTCGTCGAAGCCCGACTTCTCGATCAACTGGGCAATTTCGAAGTAGCCTTGGTAACCGGGGTCAGTGAGATGAATCGTTATGGAGCCAGGGAACAGTCGTAGGAGCTTTACCATTGCCCATGGCTGTGGCCAGACGTAATCCTGAAGCATATCGTTTACGCCAAAAGCACAAGGCGAGATCCAATCGAAAAGCTACTTTTGTCAGTCCTTACACAAACAATAGCAATAGAGCAGCTGACCGTGACAGCAAAGGCCCACATGCCTGAGCGATGGAAGCAGCCCTTTCCTGACCAGACCTCAGGGGTGCGCATTGCAAATGGCTGCACGGGATGATTGTCGAAACCCTCGGAGTGCACTGGTTAGCGTCACCACGATTATCAACCACTGGGAAAGACGACAACCTAGCCCTAGATCTCCTAATCTAACTGTTGGACATTGTCCATGGATTCCAGAGATGAGGATGTTATCATTCTCGATGTCTGATCTACTTGTCAGGTCTGCGATCAAGCGATCTACAGTCAGTAATGCATACATTTGTGAACGAGATGTTGTGACTTCAGGACGTGGAGCGCTTCTAAGACTGCCTTAGATATGCTCTTGTGCAATACACGACTTCGCCGATGCGCTTCAGAAGACAAATCCTTCAAAGTACAGTCCATCCATTCAGATGCCAGGCAATATGACGCCCTAGCTGCTGATGGTCCATGAACATTGATGGCATCGTAAAGGGCTCGCAGATGCCATGACGACCGGACAGCAGGGTTCTGGTAGCACTCGTGCTCCCGCTTTAACATGTCCAACCCGTTCTGGTCAGAAGTTGTTTTGATGACAGCCATAAAGTGAAAAGTTAGCTACATCACCCATGAGACTTGTTATGAACTGACCATTGCCCTGTAGGTGGAGTTGGAGTTGGGGCCTGCAGTAAGATCTTGGCTTTAAAGACACTGGAACTCGAGGACTTATTGCCGAGATCTTCGACCAGAAGGTAATTCCACCTAGCTCCACGCAGAATCTGCCCCAAACGTAGCGCCATTTGGGGATGGTGATCGCAAAGTCAGGGTTGTTGAAAATCAGAAAAGATAAGGTATGTACACGGATCCTGTCGACTGTGGCTCCCTAAGCTCCCTTACCAGTCTTCTCTTTTGAAGACAGCAGACTATACCCAGTCGTAAGCATTGGACTTGAAGTTGAAAACATCAGCTGCATGTATCGTGATAACATGCTATGAGCTGTCTTGAACAGTCGGTACGACGAACCGGTATGATTGATGGGGCTATATAGAGGGCAGTGCTCCAGATATGGGATATTGCTCGGCCCTTTATCTTTCCTCTCCCTGCGTACGAGGCAAGAAGACCTGGCAGCACGTGATGGTCGGAGATGGGGATCAGTGACGACCACTACAAATATGTAGCCAGACCAACGAATGCCGCCGAGTCCCCACCCAGTACGTCCAACAATCATGCATCAGCGTTCGAATTTCACTACCGTCATCGGTCCTGGAACCGACCTTGGCTGATATGAAGGATATCGTATCCAGTCTTGATACCAGCGCAGGAAACTTCGAGATCTTCGGGGCCGGGTGCAGCTTTCGGACACCAAGGAGGTGATGGCGACGTGTGGAAACTTCGTGGTGCGAGAGGCACAGTAAGGCAGCAATGAATCACGTAAACTCCTTCGTTCCCGAAATACAAGAAGAAGAAAAAAAAGTACAAAAAAGGTTAAAGATTATAGAGACTGACACATGCGAAGCAAGCCTCAATAGTCGGAAACTCTACTTTTCCTCAAGGGAGTCTGGAGATGGACATGAAACAGTGAAATATAATAATCCAGTAGGCCAATATTTTGATACAAATGACACCTACACGGAACACCAAAGGAAAGTTCGTAGCAGAAAGTAAAGTGAGATTACAATGCCATAGAATGCCATAGAATGCCGGGCATAGAGAACCAGAACGCCCCCGATGTCGATGCTGTCCCAGCTGTACCAATAGCCCATGATGCCTGCCCCTGGGGAATCCCAACTCCTCATAATGCTGAATATCCAAAACAACGCGCGACCAGATTTCGGTATAAGCTCGAGCTACTACTCATCAGCTCATTTCGACTCTCTTCGTTCTTGACTCGCCCCATTCTCTGCACCCCCATTACTATCGCTCCGACCTAACGATAACTTGATCTTCTTTTGTTTCGGCGCGCCGTCGGGGTCATTGGTATCCTCTCTGTCGCGCTTGTCTGGGCGTTCTGAACTGTCGCTCGCTTTCCGCTCTGGATCCCTACCAGCACCTGTTTTCAACTTGACCTTCAATACGCTGCCATCCCGACCTCCTCTTTCTCTATCGGCTTTCTTCACGTATGAGCTCTTCTTCTTTTTCTTCTTTTCCGGGGTATCATTGTCGCCTTCGTCGTCTTCGTCGTTGAGCTTCTTGACCGGGCTCACACCTTTGCCCTTACTCTTGGGTAGAATGTCGCTTTGTGAGCCAGGTGCCGGTGTGCCCATCCGACTGCCTAGTGGTGTATTGCCTAGCCCGGTGCCGCTTCCGTTGCCTGTAAGCTTTGCCATCGCGTTCCTGGAGCTCTGCCTTCCACTGATCCCAAGACACTTTTCCAAATGCTGCGCAAATCGTGTGATGAGCAAACTGCGCTTACAGTTCGGGCAGGTGTGCCAGGGAATGTACGACGCTGGTTTACCGCCTGTGTTGAGCTTGATCTCCTTGCTCTGTGTATCGCCACCAGCCATATCTGTGTCCTGTGAGCCTGGCGTTCCGACGCTCTCCTTTTCGGTGTTCTTCTGCTGCTGCTTTATAAGCTCCCGCTCCTTCTTGCTCTTTGCCATATCAGTCGGAAACGGATTGCCATAGACATCGTGACCTTGTCTCTGTACCCATGGATACAACATGCAGTACTCCTTTGTCAAATCGGGGTTCTGCATACCCTTCCCCATGATAGGGTGCATCAGCCGTGGCAGCTTACAGTGCGGACATATTATCTCAGGCGTGGTCTTCAACGGGTTTCCTTTCAAGAACACACGCCCATTCTCGTACTTGGCAGCAGAAGTCTCGGCGGTCGGAACGGAGGGCTGGCTAGAGCTGTTGGCACTCTTAATACTCGGTTGCAGCTCGAGGGAGGAGAGGGCGACGGATTCGGCCTGCGTGGCGGCGGATTGCATGCGGAGGAGCTTCTCAGAACGGTGACTTTCTAGGGCGGTGCTGAATATGATATTGGATATGGTATCTTCGAGGATGTCTTTCGTCTGTATGCGCAATGAGTAATCAGCAATGGCTTTGCGAAGCTCAGAGGTGTTCCAGGCCATACCAGGTCGGCCAGCGCATCTGGCGACAGCCTGACAGTCGCCCGCGCACCGTCAACCTGCTCATCGGCTGCTCTGTCCTCGGACATGCTGATGAGCGGCCGTGGTGTGTAGATTAGTATCCTGAGATGTATGTGGTGCACTGGCGTTCGAGACGTGGTGGTTATTTAAGGGACCGGATAATCGGCGCCTTTCTGAAACGGGTTAGGCCAAGCGGAGGTAACTTTAGCGGCGGGTGACGTGAGTCGCCTCGAGCATGAACATGAGATTCTCAACATACTTGGCAAACACTACCGAATCATTGCGCATTAAGAATTGATAGAAGCCAACTCATACAAAAGGTACCTCGAACAGGCGGCAAATGAAACAATTTACAAATACCTAGCCAGATCGAATTAGGCTCTCACCCTTCTCTTCAGCGGGTGTCGTGAGGTGACTGAAGCAGTCGAGTATGTCCACTCGAAAAATGCTGTTCTCAGCTCAACGAGGAAGGGCACAACAAGCAGGAGAAACGAACGTTGGCAGATGCTTGCCCGTACAAGAGGATCACCTACATGATCAAACTAGCAAATCATTCATCTACAGTAGAGGGGTAACGATTTCGTTTCCTACGAGCTTCAGGGGGGCTGTTAATTCATAATCAGGTTTAGCAATTTCTAATCGGAAGATTTATAATAAGAATAATAAGCCTTTAAATGTAATTGTTTGAAGACAAGAAAGCCTAAGGGTTGGGATGGGCTTAATGTACACGCGACTCCTACAAGAACATTTGGCTCGATGGTCTGTCTTCCTAGAATTAGCATCTGTGGATGCAAAAAGGATCACACGGGACTTTTCGCTCTTCCACACCGCGCGTAGGAAACGTCCTTGTCATCGAACCAACAACCACATCATCAATGCAAAGCTAAACTAAGATGTTGTAAGCATGTATCTTATTTAGAGAGAGAAGAAGTACGCCACAGCGTGATAACCCCTCCAAACCCGAGATCCGTCATTGAGTGCGGCAAAAAAGAAAGACCGAGACTATTACAAACACACAAAGTAGGGAAAGTAATTGGTATGCTCCAGCCCAATGGATATGCAACAGAACCGTGGTCATGCGAGACCAAATGTGACGCAGTAGCTAATGGAGGGGAAATGCGATCCAAACTCCACCAGGAAAGAAGACCAAGTTGCAATGCCAATGCTTCAAGACGGTAAGCAAAGAGAAAATGGAGCCCTGACCACAAACCAATACATACCTCAACGCCGACCACCACCGATTACACCGACACCCTTCCACTGTGCATCCGCTCCATGACCCACCGGTGTCTGCGTAACAATTGCCTCCCTTGGGATATTGTACATCACCATATACTCGCCTTGATGCAAGAACCTCTCCTCGGCAGTCAACTCCCTGTCCTTCAAGATGTTCACCGCTCTAAACACGGGACCTCGAGCCCATCTACTAGTATCGATAGTCACTACCATGGTCTTCTCGCCGTGCTTCTTAGCAAGATAGTGAGCGACGCATTCGGCATGGGCGAGGTCGTCGTAGACGCTGATGAGTGGGGAAGAAATGTTGGTCTGCTCGCTGAGGTGCGCGTTACCGAAGCGTTCGACGAGGAAGGGTGAATTAAGGATCGTGGTGTGGTTCTTGGCGGAGAACCCCGTGCCGTACGAGTAGCGGGTTTGGGATCCGGGACGGTTGACGCGATAGACGCGGGCGGGAATCTGAGTTGGAGTCGTGCTGTAGTCGGAGGCGGTGCTGCTGAGGGATCCCGAGCGTGTAGATTGCATTGCTGAGTCGCGTTAGAAGATGTCTATGTGGAACAAGGGTAATCAAGAGATTTACTGGTCGTGGTTGTAGGTGCGCAGTAGACGTTCGAAGTTGATGATAGAAGGAAGAGCTCGGATGCAGACGCAATGAACAATCCGAGGTATGTGCAGTATGTGCACGATAGAAGTCGAGGAGAATGCAGTGAGAAGTCAATTAAAGTAAATCAGAGAGAAAATTCGATGGATATGATGCAGATCGAAGATAACGCGCGCCGGTGAAGAGAGGAAACAGTGAAGTGATGGCCAAAATGAAGTGAAAGATGCAGCCAAGTTTAGTTCTCGACTCAAATTAATATGACCATGTCAAAGAGGCGGTGAAATGAGCCATTTGAACGGAGTCAAATGTGAGTAACTCAATCTGTCTCCTCGCTCCCTGAGACGGCACTGTGCCTCCAGCTTTCTTTGAAGTGGTAGAGCCCGTCCACTATCCGACGGGACCATGTTGGCAAACGCATGCCGCCGAGCAACAGACTTTGAGGCGACGTGAATAAAGAATTGCAGAGCACTAATGGGCCCAGGAGAAGGGATATAATCCCCCCAGTCGACTGTTGTTGTGCCGTACCAATTGTAGAGGTGTATTGTACCAGTCTCGAAAAGATTGCACAGCGTGCTCCCGTCACCAAGGGTTCAGGGCTCGCAAAGAGGCGGGAAGAATCCCCACAGATAGCTGTTTGACGTGCAGCTGGGGTAAGAGATTAACGCATACATACCAACAGCGTCCTGAATTATCTGGGCCCTCGGGAGCCTGCTCTATTCCGTATCCTATCGTCCGTGTCTATAACATCCAGGCAGCCATGATCCAAAGACGATTGAGGCTCAAGGCTGATTGGATATTCCATTCCTTCTTTTTTGATATAGGAAGACCAAGCCAATGGCATAGGAAGCCTAAGCTAATGGCAAATGATGGAATTGTAAAAGGGGATAGAATATCCCATGTTGTTATCAAGACCTTACCAGGTGGGTGGTAAGGAAATCAATGTGGAGCAAGAGCAAACTCTCCGTTTGCAGGGGAGGTTTCTGCAGGATAATTACTCGAATGGGTATGCCTCCCCGATAAGTTTGGTGGACCGAGCACTCTAGGCATTTCTGGCATTACTCAGTTCAGCCTCGTTTCAACATGCCGAAGCGTCGAGTTCCACAAGGTGCCATAATAATTACAAACAAACTGATGTCCGGGGTGTTCGCTTCGACGACTTGTGGCGTTTGATTCGTTATCCCCGGAAGTTATCAGTCGGATACTGATACTGGCCTGCATGTCGATAGGCCCACCGAGTGACCAGCACAGATGCCGTCTGGAATAATATGCAAGAAAACGAAAAAGAGACCTGGCAACGGCGCGAGATGAAGCGCTGCAAGTCAACGGGGGACTGCATGTCTCATCGGCTTGACACCTGTCAATAAGCCCTCACCGCCACTTCATATAGTACAAAATGATAGGTCAGGTCCCAGCATCGAAGGTGCTTTTCCAGAGTGGCGACGGATGAGCGCTGCGATGTGAGGTGGTGTGCGGGAAAGTGTGAAAGGGCACTGCACGTGGATCGGCCCATGTTCCGCGGACGGGCGCTAAGCCTCAATCGGTCATGATGGATTGAACGTCGAAAAAGTGCGGTAAACGAGTGAACTTCGAGCGCTTGTACCGAACGAACGACGCTGAAAACGTGCGTAACGAGACAAGCTTCGATCAATCAAGTACGCAAAGGCTGAAACTGTTATTTGCGATTATAATTGACCAACGTAATAGACAATTTTTGACCACGGCTCCAAAAACGACTCTCAAAGCACCATTCCCATCGCCAACCACCCACTCACTCCACCACGTTCATCCCACCATTCTGGTCTTCGACCTTACTCACGGCCTCTATCTACTACATTACTGTAGTCACACCCGCAAACGCACAATGGCCTACTTTCGCATAACCCTCATGCGCTCTGGCATCGGCATGCCGCTCAAAGTGCAAGGCGTGCTCAAAGCCCTCGGGCTGCGCAAGCGAATGACGACCGTCTACTACCCCGTCACTCCCGATGTCGCCGGTCAAATAATGCGGATAAAGGAATTGGTGGATGTCAAGGAGGTGGATCGACCGTTGACGAAGCAGCAGCAGAGGGAACAGAGGAGGCCGGAGAAGGGATACCATGTTGAGAAGCGGGGGAGTGAGCAGACGAGCAACTATGAGGGGCTATGAAAGCTTATGAGGAGATTGAAAGCGAAGAATCAAAGGATGGAACATTCGGGGGTAGACAATCTCAAGTGAGGGGGTGCACATACAAGGAGTTATTCAGGGTTTTTGTGCATGTACAACAACAATATGGGATATCGAGGTTTATGAGGGAGGACAAGAAAACGGTGAGCAGGCTGTATGTATGTCACGATGCGTTACCCGTACGCGGGAAGCCTTTCTTTCACGTTGTGTCTGTGGTGCGATAAGAGTTACACTCAATAAGAGATACAGATTGTGCCCATTGCTTGGCCATATCGATAGTACACGAGATTCCAGTTCCTTTCAACACCCTTCGAGTTTCGACATGACCTGCCATACGGTGTTCGTACAAATGCCGGGCGAAGCACCCCCTCCCCCCTCCCCCCCCCCCCCCCCCCCCCCCCCCCCCCCCCCGCTTCCCCGAAGAAAACATTGCACTGAACATTAGGACATCACCCGATTCCAACATCCTCAGAGATCATACGCCGTCCCAATGCCCACACCTAGATACCCGAAAGTCCAGACAAGTCTAGATAGCCAATTCGCCATCCAACACCATTTACAAAAGTCCGACTTCAAGATGGAAAAAAAGGAAACGGGTACGTACTTACCAATTCTTGGGCATGGCTCCAACGAACCTCTCTGCGGCCTCGGCCCTCGCCTTCCAGTACTTGACCTCCTCTTCCACCCTCATGGACTTGACGGGGCCTCCAATCCGTGGCTGAACTGCTCTTCCGTTTTCTTCGTGCGAATCAAGGACGGTCTCGTCAAGGTCGATGCCCATGCTGCGCGTGATGGCCACAACTTCGGCCCTCCGGTTTTCGGGAACCATCTTTATGAAGATATACTCCACGAGCTTCCCCAATTTTGCACTTCTCTCCCTTCCCTCGACCATGTGCCGATTGACTTCGCCTTGCAGAATCGCCTTGCTAACCTCGGCATCCTCGACGTCTTCTTCAAGTCTGCCATTGTCTTCTGCAAGTCTGCTGACCTCTGCTCCAAGTCCATCTACTTCTTTTTCAAGTCTGCCGTTCTCGTTGCCAATGCTCACGATGCGATGAAGGAGGGTGTCGATGTAGTAAGCGATGTAGTCTCTGTCTTTCTGCTCGAGCTTGTCGACGAGGTCGCTTCCGAGCGCGGTGCAGCGGGGCGAAGCTTGACCGGTCGGTGATTTTGGTTTCGAAAAGGGATAGAGGTCGTCGGCGGGGGAGAGAGCAGCCATGACGTCCGGTGGGACAAGGCCCGGGGGGTATATCTTGGATAGCGTATCAATAAGACCAACGGTGGTGTATGTTTGCGGGTCTTCTGCTGTGTCAAGCTTCTTTGCTGGAGATGGAGATGCGAGATTGAAATGTGTCGGTTTCTGGGTGTAATTAGCTGCTCTTTTCGAGGATACCATCGAGGCGTTGTCTGGGTGGGTGTATGTATACTACTTACCTTGGTTGGGTCTCCCTTTTCCCCTCCCGTCGGGCTCGGTTCTAACACCAGTTTCTTCACACGATCAGGCTCATGCTTTCCGTCGAAGCCCATCACCAGCTTTCTCGCGCGATCACTCTCCTGTATTCCATCGAATTCCAGCGGTGGCAAATCCATGCCCAACCGCACCTGCTCTTGCGCCCTATGCATCATGGCCAGCCCCACGTATCCAGGTCCATTTTTGTCGGTATCTTGAACTGGGGACAAGCAGTTCCAATCTTGTCCACCAAATTTATCGTTGTCTGAATCCGAGTTGTTATCCTGTTGATAGAGGTCGGGACTTTTCTCCCCATAGATTCGAGAGCGCAACTCCTGTTCGGTGAACGGGCGTGGTGTAAGTGGTGACTGGAGAAGGTTGTCCATGGTGGTGGCCGTTTGTAGCCATGACTCGATCCCCGCTGTTTTTGATGGGTCGGTATCCATGACATAGGAAACCGATCCATCCTCGTCCTCCTGGCTTTGCAGTTTGATGCCCCCAAGTTTACTACCTGCCGACGCGGTCGTGCTGCCCTTGTTAAGACTGTTTCCCGCCTGGTTCCTAAGATGGGCGTTGTGAACTGAACGGTGGAGGCCACCCTCGCGATTCTCTTTATCGATTGCGCGAAGTGAGCCGGCGGAAACAGTGTTAGCTAGCTGGCTGATGTCATGGTCGGAGGTTGAAATTGCCAGGTGTTTGGGGGGTACCATGTCGGTGGTAGATTGTCTACAACCATGAAGACCGCCGACACCAGTGCTCTTTTGACGATTCGACAAAGGTGGAAAGACGAAGTTACTAAGGCGATCCATGTCATGCTCTCCTCTGGTTGGGCCTTTCACCCACTTGTAAGTTGCCATAGGGCAAAGTTGTGCGTGCGCTGCCTGGTATCCAATGATGAAAGTGTTACAATGCTGACCTGTCTATCGACGTCTTGTATCGAAAAGAATCTAAGTGGTGGGGTGAGAGAGAGAGCCGATCAATGCGAATGATAGTTAACGAGTGTTAGTGACCGAAAGAGTGAGTGAGACGCCGGCACTCGAGTGGAGGGCAATAGTGTGTGTGTGTGTGTGCGTATGTGTGTGAGAGAGAGAGAGAGGTAGGAGTGTTTATCTGTCTGGTCAAGGACAATAAAGATAAAGAGGCTCTGCGCACGTGGCACATAGATGGTCGGGTTTTTAGCGGCATAGTCCGGTGAAAGACGCCAGCTGGGTGGAGGGAAAGCGGAGGTGAAAACGGGTGCCACTTTTAACTGACACCAGAAGACTTTGGGAAGAAAGAAGAAGAAAAAAACCGAAGAGTAAGTTAACTAGGCTCTCACCGGTTATGAAGAAATCTCGAGGAGAAGGCGGAAGCAAAATAACCAGAGGGGGGGGGGGAGGAAAGGGTGAGTGAGTGAGTGAACAAGCAATCATTTTCTAGAGAAAAAGAAAATGGAAAATAAAGTGTATATCCCAAGATACAACTGGATTCAGAAATATATATATACAACCTGTCCATCCATCCATCCATCCATCCACTCACTCACTCACTCACTCACTCACTCTCCCTATGCAAATATACATCAAAATGGTATAGTAGGGATATCCATCATCCATTTGAGCTGTCCCGAAAGCCCAGACATGTCCAGAAAGAAAACCAACCATGCCGAATCTGATTTATGACAGAATACAATACTCCATATTCGCTTTTACTCCCCTTGAAAATCAAATAGTCTTATTTATTTCACTTCTTGCGACCTTTGGCAGCGCCAGCGCCAGCGGCAGCCTTGCCCTTTCCGCGTCCCTTTGGCTTCACTTCTTCTTCACTCTCGTCCTCGATATCGTCGTTCTGATCAGCAGCAGCAGCAGCCGCCTTCTTCTTTCCTTTGGTCTTCTGCGGCTGTGTCTTCTTTGCGGGTGCCTTCTTCTTCTTGGGCTGCTTGACATACTTGTCCTTGGCAAGCTCTGTTTCATCGTCGTCCACCTTGATCTCGTCAACGACTTCGCCATCATCCGATTCGTCCAAAGCTTCTTCGAGGTCCGGCTTCTCCTTTTTGGCGGCTTTGGTGGCAAAGACGTTGCTTGCTTTCATGAATGGCAAAGGGTGGGACGCTTGATTGTACCTGTTTGGATTTGTCAGAATGCAGTTCATGATGTAAAGAGAAGGCGACTTACTGTCTAGTAAACGCTGCTTTGACCTGCTTGTCAATATTAATGCGCTGATCAGTCATCGGGCCAACGCCCAACTCAACGATAGCGTCAAAGTCGTCTTTTGTCATGAAGTAACTGTCCATGAGTTCAATAACCTCCGGGATAGCAGATTGTCCTTCAGCCTCCAGCCTTTTGACTAGTTGGGTCCAGAACAAGGGCATGTATTGTTGTCGGACCTCATGTCGGTCTCCCGAAGAACGCAAGCGCATATGTGATTGTATCTCTTTGACCATGCGTGTAAGTTTTTGTTGGTTGCTGTTCTTGCCCATCCAAGATGTGAATCGGGTCTGATTACCAGCTAAGCTACCGGCGACAAAGCTTGCGGGTCGAACGAAACTAAAGACGGCATGAGTAGGCATCAGACTCCATTGCTGTTGAGAGCCGTGGATCATGCGATCCACGAGGTCGCCATCGCTTATGCTATCGGCAGCATTGGACGCCAACTCCAGCATCTTTAGGTTCTTTTCCTTCCCGTGGTACTCCAATGACTGAATAGGATTTGTGCCCAAGTAATTCTCCTGAAGCATGAGAGGGCTGAAATCGTGGTCGTTGAAGTAAAGTTCAATCTTCTCGTTCAGGGTAGCCTTGTTGCTGGAGGAAAACATGCCGCCACCGAGAATCTTCTGCACGATATCCCAGGGCTTCAAAATGACATGCTTCTCCCAGTTCTTGGACATCTCCTTACCCTGGTTGAAATCCATGGCTTTTTCATCTAACTTTGCGGTCGAGATCATATTGACGACTTGTCGGATATCGGCGTGGCTACCTTCTATAAGCGCATTGACCACCGGCGCTGGCATCTTCATCCCTTCTCGGAACGCAATCGTCATGATGCGGGAGCGAATTTGGTCCACCGTTGGACGTCGGAACGGGAGTTCGAATGTGACATGATCGAATGGTTTCATCTTTGGCAGTTTCCGATCATTGCAGATCAAGATCATCGGAATCTCAGATTTCCTGCAGACAGCGGCCAGGGCGCCAACACCGCCTCGGTCACCTGCCGACATACCGTCGACTTCGTCCATGATAAGCACCAGCTTCTTCTTCGAATTTTCAACCTTCTTGCCGTCGCCAGCAAAGTAACCATGCAAGGATGTAGTATCGAGGATGCCCTTGAGACCTTGTTCGACAAGCTTCTTACTCCGAGTGTCACTGGCGTTTTGCTCAACTACATCATAGCCTTCCAATTTAGCGACAAGATGTGCTGCTGTTGTCTTACCAATACCCGGAGGTCCGTGTATTATGACGGCTCGAAAGGTACCACTACCATCCGCACCAGCCATTTTGAACCCAGTCTTCAGATTCTTGGGGAACTTTTGTAGCCATCGCTGCAGTCTTTCGACTGTAGCTTTGTTTCCGCAAATCTGGTTAAGGGAGGTCGGGGCGTACTTGGTCGTCCACAACCGGCTGTCAACAGCTGGCTCAGTGTTCTTCGTGGAAGGAGGAGCATCAGCCTTGCTACCTTTAGCGGCAGCCGCGGCTTTCCGAACCTTTTCCTCCTCTCTTAAGCGATTCTTCTCCTCTTTTTCCATCTCTGCAGCTGCCTGCTGGATCTTCTCTTCCTCTTTGCGTTGCTTCTCCTTGTACGCCGCTTGTGCTTTTGAGTCACCCTCGTGGCCACTTGCTGAGAGTTTCTCGATGAGTGCACGAAGCCCATCCTCGTTGATAGTCTTTATCTTCATTTCTCTGATCTTTTGAAGCTTGCTGGGACCGGCGTCTGATCCCATGACAACAAAGTCGGTCTTCTTGCTTGGGGCTCCCGTGACTTTGCCGCCATGGCGTTTGACGAGCTCTTGGGCCTCTGGCCGGCCCCATTGTGTAAGAATGCCAGTAAAGACGAAGGTCAATCCTGCCAAGCAAGTCTCAGTCCCGGAGGGCATATCTGCCGACGAACCAGCAGCCGGTCCTGCATCTCCACGACCGGCGTTGGCTCTCCAATCAAACTTCTGGCCTTCCACTTTCGGCGGTGGTGTGGGCGGACGTACTTGCGGGATGCTGTCGTAGATCGCTCGTATGTTCGCGGTTTCTTGGACTTCCTCCTTCTTTGCCTTCTTCTTTGCAGGAGCTTTCGCTTTCGCAGGGGCCGCCTTCTTTGCCTTACCCTTCTTCTCGATCTCTTCCTCCTCCTCTTCCTCCTCTTCCTCATCATCGGACTCTGGTGACTTGCGTTTGCGGGCCGGTGTCCCCTTCTTCTTTGGTTTGCTTTTGGGCCGCACGTCGTTCTCGTCTAGTTCCATAAAATCCTGGTCTAGGTCCGCATCCTTCATATCGGCGTCCGCATTCGCGACATCGAAGTCGTCATCATCATCGTCTTTGCTCTTCTTCTGCGGGTTTATGGGCTTCTTGGGCGTGGCGCGATGTGGCAATGCAATGGGCATGTCGTCATCGTCGCTATCAGCGCCCTCGACATAGTCATCCTTCTTGCCGTTGGTCTTGAAATCATCGCCAAAGATATCGTCTGCTGCATCGAGATCGTCATCCGGGAATTCATCCTCGCTGTCCTTTGGCTTGTATGAGATAGGTTTCTTTCCCCGTGTTGAGACTTTACGATTGGTCCCAGGTATAGCATTTTCCGACACCTTTCCGTTTGTCTTTGCGGGCGCAGCTTTTGGTGTGGCTTTTGGTGTGGCATCGACGGCCTTTTTTGTCTTCACGGGCTCGGATCGCTGGGGCTTATTCTTGCTTGCAAAGAATGCGGACGTGGTGGTCTCCTCAGGCTCGGGGGTTGGTTCGCGTTTGGACTTTTTGGGCGCTGGTTTCGGTATCGCTTTCTTTGGCCTGTTGGCAGTAAGCTTCACATTTGGTTCCACTTCGGTGCCTCGCTCACTTGACCTCCTCCTCCTCCTCCTCCTCTTCCTCTTCGTCACTTTCAATCACTCGGCTGGCTCGCCCTGTCTTCTTGGGCGCAGGTTTCTTTGCAGGTGCTTTCTGGAACGCATATGTTAGCTCTGCTAAGTCAGGCATTGTGAGATCGATGTGATGGTGTTGGAAGAAGTGAGATCAAAAGACTTCGAATAGACCAGCGTCCAAAAAGATATGAGATGTAGACGTACCTCCACCTTTTTTGCCGATGGCTGGCTCGCGCCGCCGCCGGGCTTGCCAAAGAAATTCCGAATGTCCATCCTTGTTTACAATCCTATTCTTTGTGTACAGTCAACTAACCGTATATTCAACAGTTCTCAGGTGGTAGAAAATGATGTTTAGTCGTGGTCGTGGTCGTGGTCGTGGTCGTGGTGTGCGTTGTATTTGAGCATGCGGGCGAGGAGCCAATTCAGGCGGAGATGAAGAAAGTCGCGGTCATGATAGATCAAAACGCGAGTTCACGCCGCGTCTCCCTAATTGCGCTAGGCAGCTGCTCAACCACCCACCAGCCACAGGAAGAGACGCCACAAATGTCCTTGGCATGCCCGAAGATTCATATAGTAGAGAGGGATGAGCTCCGCAACGTGTAGCAACATCGAGCGACATCAACAAATTCACAATGCCGCCCCCAAGGTTACAGCAGAGCCTGGTGGCTCAATTGCGTCAGCTCTCCCTCTCTGCACCACGACCACGCCGTAAAGAACC
>MU005772.1:1277292-1348711 GCA_010093715.1 Pleomassaria siparia CBS 279.74 | reverse complement strand
GGAATTTGTCTTAGGCGGTATATAATAATAGAGGGAAGAGGAATTTGTCTTAGGCGGTATATAATAATAGAGGGAAGAGGAATTTGTCTCAGGCGGTATATAATAATAGTGGAAAGGAAGAGGGAATCTGTCTCAGGCGGTATATAATAATAGTGAAAATGGAAGCGGTGCAGTGGCGGTGTGGAGCTTACCTCGTCGAAGCCTAGTCTCTCCGCCTTTGAGTTCCAAGAAAAGGAAGCAAGGAATGAGTAGTTTTTTTTGCTGGCCTCTCTGAACCGCGTAAGGTCCTCGCCCAGGACAATGACTGCTTCGGGGCAAACCCTCTTGGCTTCCTTGATGGGCTGCAGCTTGTAGAGGCCCTGGGCCGTCAGCGACTATTATTAAATAGACTGGGGGGGGCAGGACATGATTACTCGTCTTCTGGCCTCGTAGTTGCATGTGACGACAATCTGAAGCTGGTGTCAGAGGGCGACTCTGGCGGAAGTGGTGCAGTGGACCAACCTGCTTCTGCTGCACAGCCAGCGGCAAGTTGCGGAGTTTTGGTGTTTCATTCTCCAAGACGGCGGCATAGAAACAGTCCTGTGGGCGCGGAGGATTGCTGATGAGCCTCACGGTGTGGGGGGTACGCACGGTAGATGGGTGAGAAAAGTAAAAGTAAACGTACATAGTCCTAGCTCCTATCGTTAGAGTTGGCAGAAGCAAACCAAAACTCATAGGTAATAATACTAATAATTCGGGTTGCGTGACGCGTGACGCGAGGCCGAGGCGAGGCGAGGCGAGGCTCAAGAATGAGTGCTTATTATTATTATTATTACTATTACTTACAAAGTGGATGATGATGGATGTCTGCTGACGCCGCAGCCTCGTCCTGGCCAAGATGCGTCTTCTGTCGTCGGCCACGTCTCTGTTGTACTCTGGTGTATGAGTATCCTTGTCTCTATAATCTGTACAAGTATCCATGTCTCCATCCATGCCTCTATCCATGCCTCCATCCATGTCTTCAGGCTTGCAGCGGTTCGCCGTTGACAGGTGGGGGGGAGGGAGGGAGTGAGAGGAGTGAGAGGAAGGCGAGGGGCGGGGGCAACGACGCGCAATGGACAACCTCACAGGAAGCTCGCAAAAGGAAGCTTGGAAAAGGAAGCTTGGAAACACGGAGGTTGTATCAAACATGCATGAAGCAAGTCTCCGAAAGACGAGTCCGCCAAGCTTTTAATTGGCCTAGAAGGATGCGGGCCCGCTTGTCGACGCATTTGTATGTCGCCACCACCAGACACTTTTGCGGAGCGGAGGACGGAGACTGGAGACTGCAGACTGCAAATGAGTGTGTGCGTAGAGGCCAGAGTGCAAAAGTGAACAAGAGTGCATAGTGCCAAAAACTGCAGCAGAGAGAGGGGGGGGGACAAACAGGGACAGGGAGGGGTGAGGGCCCGAAATAGACGCCCTGGCCTGCCCAACGCCCATGCACGCCATTCATGGTTGCTATCTATATCCATCATTGGTTGGTTGGCTGACGGGCGCCACATAGACCCCGGAAATAGCCTACAAGCCCACAACAAGCCCACAAGCTGGAGCCCACAAGCCAGCCCACAAGCCCACAAGCCCACAAGCTCACAGCCCATCAAATCCGCTAATAATCATCATTAGTTGCCTTTCCATTCCAGGCCACCCGCCTAATTAATAAATAAAATCAATCCATGCCTCATCTGTCTTTATAGGTAGACAGCGCCTCCCACCTCCCCCCACCCCGCCGCCGCCTGTATTTTATACAAGTACATATTCGTACAAGTACAGTCTTGTCTGCTTGTCTGTCTGTCTGCCTGCTTCTGCATTAATATTCGCTGCCCGCATCCGCGTCCACTTGCCAACCATCCCCTCCCTGTCCTTTGCATCCCACTATTACTACTTACCACCACCACCACCATCACCATCACCATCATCACCACCACACACTACACTACACCGGACCATCACCACTCGTATTCACTGAGACGTCTACAAGCCTCCCATCGCCGTCAGCAGCCAGCCAGCCAATATATACACACACGAGGCCACCGAATACGAGACAACGCGCAGCCCATCCACCTAAGCCCCAAGACGAGCGGCTCCCCTCTTTATCTAGGCCCGCCTGCTCCCCCCCCTCCCCTCCAAGGGCAAGTCCCGCGACCGCACACCTCTGCTCACATGATGCTCTCGACACTCTCACACACCATGTCGCTCCCCTACGCACAGTCGCGTGCCCAACAGTCCACCATGACCGCCTCGCTGCCCATATTACCCCAGCGCCAGCCCGTCGTCCTCTGCCAGCCCGAACCCAGACCTGCCCTTCAACGCCCCAAACTCCATCTCAATACTCGCCAGCTTCGCACCTTTGGAAAAAGCTCCACCAGCTTGCGACTCGATACATTGAGCGCCGTCTCGCCCACCCTCCGCAACACCTTCACCAACGCCTACGAACCCCCCACCTCGGCCGCGCCTTCCCTCGGTCGCCCAGCGAAACCCCGTCTGTCCATCGACAGCAGCCTCTCTAACCCCAAACTCTCGAGCGATCCCTCAGGCTCCAGCACACCAAGCTCTGCCTCGACCCTTTCCTCGGCAATCACATCAGCCACCTCGACCGAGTCCGAGTCGGCCACCATTTCAATACCCTACAAGCAGCCCCACAACCTCACTTCAATCCTCTCCAACAGCCCGGCCCGACACTTGCTCCCACGCAAGATGGCCCCCGCAAGACCCTTCTTCCCGGCGGAGAAGAGAGTATCTTTCCGCACGCCCCTCGAAGAAGAGATCAAGACGACCAAATACACCATGGCATCCATCGACATCGAGTCCTCGATCAGCTCGCTCGAGACCATCTCCTCGCTCGAAACCACCGACTCTACACAGTCAAAGTCGTCAACTGCATCGCTGTCTATTCCATCGACATCATCCCTCAACCTGCCTTCGTCGCCATCCGAGCAGTCAAGTTCGCCTGCAGTATCATCGGTCGAGAGCTCTCCCCGGTCTGGCGGCGCACGTGTAGGAGAGAAGCGCGATTCGTCAGAATCCGACAGCGATTCGTGTCCCGAGACGCCTGTCGCCGGGCGCCGCAAGCGCAGAAGGGAATGGAAGTGGACGCTCGGCTCTCTTTCCACCGACAAGTCTTCTTCGACAACAAGCGAGGCCACTAGCGAGGCCACTAGCGATGAGAGCGATTGATTCAACATATACGGCATACGGAGGCATCATGATAGGATCATCTACGGAATATAGTGGTCGGTTCACAGGCAGGCATTTGGCGTTTTTTATTGGCATTTCCCCGGTGTTGTTCTTGTTGTTGTCGCATTATGATACCAAACGCGCGAGGATATTTCGCATGGCACGGGTGGCCAGGCGTCGTCGCATTGACTGACATATTAGTATCGTTTTCTCACCTCTGTAAATAGCTCTACCATACTACACATGGCCCCCATAATCGCACGGGGGCTTGTGATTAATCATATCCACACCACACCAAGAAATCTTTGCAAAGTTTTTTTTTTCATGAGCAGGCATCGTAACCGGATTATTTTCTGTCTTGGTGCAAAGCCTCCAAACATCCATGTGTGATCTTGTTCAATTTTGGTGATTCGCACCGAGGTCTACACTAGTCTAGCCTACTTCGCGATTCGAAGATCAGGGAATGATCGGCGCCGATCTTGCGCTTGGTCCAAATGAGTAAGTGGAGGCTATAAATTGATTTTTTTTGCAGCTAGTCTAATGAGTTAACGGCGCATCATGAGTAATGCGTCGGAACGACTGCTTCGGGAATTGATTGCGTGTACTACGGTTGAGACTTCGGGGTGGCGGTGGGGGGAGGCAACTCGTACAGTACAAGGGCATAATAACGACGGCGCTGCGCCACGGCCATGCAGCGAGGCAATACCTTTTGTACGCTGACGGGCTGATGTTGGTGGATATGAGCATGTACTGTACTGTACATGTACATATGTATGTATCTGGGTGTGGGCTTTTTTTCTTTCTTTCTTGAGCCCAGCAGCAGCTAAAGAAAGATGCTGATGAAGCCTAGCGCTCAATGTATGTTACAGCCCATGTGGGTACGAGGATTACAGTATAATCACATACCTACATACACGAACAGCAGCTTATCAACAACTAATTAGCCCTTCGTCGTCGCAGATCATGTCACTCGGTTATGGCCATTCGTCCATCATGGAAGCGACAACAATACTAGGGTATGACATGGTCATCGCCATCCATCCATTCATTCGCCCGTGGAAGAATAGCACTAGGGTATGACATGGTCATCGCCATCTATTCATTCGTCCATGGAGGAACAATACTAGGTAGGGTATGGCATGTGCCATGACCACCCTCAGGCATATGTATGTATGTAGTAACCTACAGTAATACCGCAAACACCACACCATCCAGATGGCACAAAAGGTTAATCAATCATTTCCCAATCAATCGCTCGTCGTGTGCGACAAATCTGTCTATCTTAACCAAGAAAGTGTTTCAAGTCAACTGCCGGCCTGGGGTTTCCCCCCCCCCCCCCCCCCGTTTCCCCCCTTTTCACACAAAAAGGCGCACACACACACACACTTGTTTCGTGTTTCAAAGACGCGGGCGAATGCCATTACATACATTGGCTCGGCTCAGCTCGGTTCGGCTCCCCGGCATAATATTATATTTATATATATATATAAACTCCTTGAAGGGAAAGAAGAACAAGACGAAAAAAGCAAAACGTGCGAGCCAAAAAGTCGGGAATCGCGAAAATAAAAATAAAAATAAATAAAAAAGGTTGCTGCTCAAACAAAAAGGTGATACCGAGACGTGTTTAACTGTGTATGTACATATGTACTCCGTTGCGTTTGTGATCAAAGCACGTGGGCGCTGTTCGAAACTACATATGTAATGTTGGGGAGCTTCTGCGTCGTGTCATGGGAATTTTATTTTCTTCTATGTACATATGTATAGTACATGTGTCTTCTCTCTCTCTCTCTCTCTGTCTGTATGTCTGTCTGTCTGTGCGGAAGATGTAAACATCCCATATTATTAATATTCTACCAATTCCAAACATGTAACTACTTTCAGGGAATAGGCGACATGATCTGCCTCGGTTGTTGTTGTTGTGCATGCATGCATGCATCGTGTCCGTCAGCACAAAGTTTAGATATTTATACTACTACTACTACTACTCCTTCTCCTCCTCGAGATGGGGATATGTAGAAAACGGCTCCGGGTTAGGGAAATTTTTAAACTCTCATAACCGAGATCCTGTGAGGTCGAACTCTTTCTAGCAGATACTTGCACTTGAACAAGATGAGTGGAAATTATGATCTAACCATTTCGAGCAAAGTCAAAGTGGCTGGTTTAGCGTGGTTCACGGGTTGGCAACGACATGTCAACGACGGCCCCCTTCCATCAACACCAGCACCTGCTTGGAAACCCAATATGCCGTTTCCCTGCCAGAACCACAATTCCCCTTTCTTGCCTGTCTCTTAACGATAACTCCAGCAAGTACCATCTGGATCGCCTATTTTCCCGTCTGTCTTCCCGTCTGTCTTCCCGTCTGCGCGTTTTCTCTTCTCCCATCGCTCGCACATCGATCAACATCATTGTCATCTCGGACCCTTCGTTTTTCATCGTACTTATCCAAATTCATTATCTCTTCATTCATTGGACGGTTCCATTCTTCTCTGCACCTTCCATATACTGCTCAAATTGCACGCATACTATCCTCATGTTTACCTCGTTCATGAGGTGTAAGCTTGCAATCTCTCAATAGAGGGCGGTTTTTCTGAAAGAGTGTAGCGAACCAGACCTGGGAGTCGTCGGAGAGTCCGGTCAGTGGCAGCGGCGCTTCCGGACCCTCGAGTCAGTCACCAACCGGACCACGTGTTAGTGTCGTCGAGGTAGACCCTAACGCGGAATTTGAGGAAAACGTCGAATCGCACCAACAGTCGGTTCCTGGGAAAGTAACCGAAGAATACGAAGAACCTTCCCAGCCGGAGGCGACGTCCTGGGCCACAGAATTAGCAGCCAGTCGGGGAGAAAGTTCCCCGCTGCCGACGTTCTGGGTCCGAAAATTAGCAGCTAGCCTGCGAGTAGGTTCTCCTCCCCCATCGAGGAATGACATCAACCAGGATCCTTTTGCCCCAGTACCATCCAAAGTACTACATTGCCCATGCCACAGGACCTTGCGACCTGGTCGTAGCAAGTTTAGAATTCAGTCTCGTCCCAGTGGAGGCGGACAGATACAGGAGAGCTTAGGAGAATATGTGAGTGAGATCGTTCCCGTACAGCGTGGATTTTCCTATGCGGTCACGAGGATCGTGGTCTCCTATCAAGACTAGGCTGACCCGTCACTAGAACACGCCTTACGTCTTCGGAAGAGTTCGCCAGGCACGCCACGAGTCGGTAGTGTCGCCTCTCACAGAGATTCCGCCACGCATACCAACACTACCGTCGTCTGATATGACTCCTCCAGCAACGTCGCCGTCCCAGGGATGCCGTGGCATCTACGATTCCATGCTTTGGTGGCTGAATCGAGGAAATTTCTTGGTTTGTAAATGGCCTATGAGGGCTATTGAGTGGTGTGACTTTTTCCTGTAAGTCTTCGCGTATGCTGTTTTTTCACATGTCAATGCCGATATTGAATAGGATGCCAAACTCTATTCGACAGGGCTGCCAAAGGATGCTGAATCAGAATTGGCATCGAAAGCTACCTCTTATTCAGTCTCAATCACCCGCCGAGATAGCCTGCGTCGGGTTACGCAGTGCTATCAATGAGGTCTACTTGAAGACCGAGAGAAAACCACTTCTCGTAGTCGACTTCTGTGCAGGGGGTGGCGGTCCAACACCCATTTTCGAGCGTCTAATCAATGCAAGAAACAGAGACGACCCGGATATGAGGAACTGTGCTCCACTTCAGTTCATGTTGACCGACCTCTACCCCAATGTGGAAGCCTGGAGGGAGGCTTGCAGTCAATCGAATAACCTCAGCTACAAGGCGGACAAGGTTGACGCGACAGATCCACCGGTTGAATTGCTCAGTGATGGCTCTGACTTGAAGGTTAGTTTCGTGGATGAGGGCCTGGAAGGTCGGCATCGTATCTTCCGACTGTTCAATCTTTCTTTCCACCACTTCGACAATCACGCTGCCAGAGAGATTCTCCGTAGTACGTTGCAAACTTCCGACGGATTTGCCATCATCGAGCTACAGGACCGCCGTATTGGATGTATAATGATGATGCTGTTGAACTGGATCCTGGTGTTTATTTTCACGTTGCCTTGGTTTCTTCCATTCCGCGGCCCCTGGAGAAGGTGGTGGCTAAACATGAAACAACTGGGACTCACCTACATCTTTCCCGTACTCCCCTTGACGCTCTGTTGGGACGGTGTCGCGAGTTGCCTTCGTACCCGCGAATTCGAAGAGGTCATGGCACTCGTAGGAGAGGTCGAAGGAGTTGAACCACATATCCACAAGGAGAGTGAAGAGGTAACCGCGGAAAAGGCCTGCCAGATTGGAGAGTGGACTTTTACTTGGCGCAAACAACTACATACATTTCCTTTGATGTATTGCAGTTGGATTACGGGTATCAAGACATCGACGCCAAAAAGGGAGCGAGCTGGCAGTTTGGAGGCGAGCTCCGAGGCGAGCGGGAGTCATGGCAATCTCTCATCTTCGGCGATCAATACCGACCCTGAGAGTGCACGGGCTGAGAGATTGGACAGTGTTCAGTTGAGCATCGGGGCGAATACTGGGATGAGTACTGGGGCGAGCGCTGGAGAAAACGCGAGGGAAAAGAAAAGGCAGGACAAGGGCAAGGGCAAAAGATTGTCTTTGGAAACCAATATGACCGATGGGAGTGCATGAGCCCCACGTTCCCATGCCGAGGATCAGACACCTGAATAGGAATGAACAATGGTGACTTGGGGTGCTGTTGAAACTGTCAGGTACCTCAAATAAGATGACCGTGTCTATGGCATGTCATATTGCGCATTCTCTCAATTAACTGTAAGGCAACGTTTGGCAGGTACAATAGAGTTTGGTATATTTACGACTACCCTCCTGCCTGCTATCCGATATACCTGAAGACACTATAAGCGCACATGGAAGCTTGGAAAAAAGACTCCAAGACAAGGTACACGAAAAGGTCCATAGGGCGGGCGACCCATGTGGGACGAACAGTTGTTGTCACGTGGATATGATTTAGGGAAGCACGTGCTCCAGCTACCCACGAAATTCCATCCCATGTAAAACGATTGTGCAAAGAGGATTATGGCCACTTGTTTGGAGACAGTATTGTACCCTCGAAAAGCAATTATTCTACACGTGTAGACTACTTCTTGGGCTTGGGCTTGGGCTTGGGATAATTAAATGGAAATGATGGGCTGGGATAGACCAAGGCGGTCGTTTCAGTAGCCTCTTCTTCTTCTTCTTCTTCTTCTTCTTCTTCTTCTTCTTCTTCTTCTTCTTCTTCTTCTTCTTCTGCCATCATGGTACTGCCTACTTACCTAGCGAATGGTTCTCAATACCCCAGGTATTATTTAACTTGACAAGAAAACAAACAAAAAAAAAGGGGGGGAAGACGTTCACTTTACATACTTTCTTTCCCAAATCAGCCCATCTCGACGAATCAGACTGACTCTTCGCTTCGTGAGTCGGTCCAGTAGTTGATGCTGTCGCTGCTGTCGCTGCTGTCACTGCTGTCACTGCTGTCATTGGTGGTCTGCGGATCGCCGTCATACTCATCTACTAGTACAACGCGCGTTACGGCGTCTGCTTCTTCTCCTTCCGTCCGGAGGATATCGAGATGGGGACGCTGGGGGGGAAATCTGTTTGTGTTTGTGCATGTGCTTGTGCATGTGCATGTGTCTGAGCTCGAGTCTGCTCACGTTCGATATTTTCTACAGACCGGCTGTGTTTGGTTTGGTGGTAGGTGTGGTCTGTCTGTTCCTGGGGCCGCTCCAGGTCTTCTTCTACGGATTGGATGAGTGGGCTTCGGTGGTGGGGAGGGCGATTGGTACTAGTAGGAGGAGGAGGAGGAGGAGGAGGAGTAGGGTCTCTGTTTGGACTCTCGGCCTTTTCTGCCCTATTACTAAATGATCCCGTTGGAGAGTGAACAGGTGGTTTCTGATCTGCATGGTTGTTAGTCACGAACGAGAGTAGATTTTATCCTCTTTGTTTTTCTTTTCCATTTTCCCCGCGGGAGGGGCGTTTGTAGTGTGTGTGTGTGTGTGTTTTGACGTCCTGCGTGGATACAATATACACGCCTGGAGATGAACCTGGCACTACTCACTCGTGTGGTTGTATTTGCTCTCATAGTCCCTCCTCGCATCGCGCCTTGCTCGTCGTTCTGCTCTCATTTCCTTCCTTTCCCTTCTCGCATCACGCCTTGCTCTTGTTTCCACCCTCCTTTCCCTCTTTGCGTTTTCCTCCTTGACGTGCTTGTAGCAATTCATGAAATGCGTGCCTAGCCCCAGCGTGAGACCGAGCTTAGGCTGATATGTTGGGGGTGGCGGCATGCGAGGCGATATCCTCCTGCGATGTTTACGTTGGGGTCTTGTCTCGATTCCTGGTTCAGCAGCACCGCCATCTCGAACGGGAGGATTGTGGGTTCCTGACGGCCCAGCACCACCACTCATCATGTAGCGAGGGTCTCCACCGGAATACCGCGAGTCTGAGGTGTGTGCTGGCGGACCATCTTGTCTGCGGGATCTGTCTTCGCGCTGTCGTCGATCAGGATCAGGACGTACGTGGTGGTCCTGGCGAGGATATCTTCCCTCTCGGGATCTGCCTCGATTTCCATCACGAGACGACGTATCACGCCCGCTCTCACGATATCCACTTGGACGATGCCGCTCTGCCCGTCTTGGAGTTTTCTTTGATCGCCCCATACCGAATTCTCTCTCCAGTTGCAGGCGAATCCTGTAGATCTTTAGTTCTTCCACCAGACCTATCAGCAATAAGCGTAAGAGAGTCCAGTCTGGTCCTTCGTTATCTAGGTACATTTTGATGCGCTCTTGCACTTCCTCTCGATCGATGGGCAACATGATTTACAAGGCCAAGGACACTCGAGAGTCTGTCTACCTTCAGAATGGTGGTGCAGAGAGTTTAGGGAAGATGTTATTATTACTAGGAATGTACAAAGGATTCATGAACGAAACGCCCATGGCACTTTATATTGATCTATTCATGTTCATGAACCAGCGTTGCAGCGAACGTGTATGCAGAAAACATGTCAGAGATGTGTGAATACCGGGTTGGCCTTCGAGATGTAGCAAACAAATTGGTAACAATGCGCTGTCACGCCAGGGAACACATTGATTAGCCTCCAGAGAACCGTTTATCACCCCTTGGTCGTTCTAGTTACGTTTACGCAAACGAGTAATGGGGACGATACGAAATATGAAGAAAGGATGTTCGTGGCCATGCGTTCTGTCACAGTGCAAGGCGAAGCGACAACGTAAGTTCCAGTTCCAGCACTTCCGCTGTGTGAAGATGATGAGACGGCGATGATCAATTGGAGAAAAAGAGAGTAGAGCAGGAGAATGATATCGAAGAATGATATGAGCGGTTGAAAAAAGTCGTATCATAGCCGCCTGCTCTCGAAACTTGATTGCAATATCTTCTTACGATTGGCTGCATGAGCAACAACAACAGAAGAAGCGGTTATTGATGAGGCAGACTCGGTTACAATGGCATATTAGAAACTAGCATGCTGCATAAATGGAACAACGACGCAAGCGTTCTGATGGCGATTACTGATCTCGAATAAGGTTTCCCGCCGACCAGAAGACGGGTAGTTTCCAGGCCGCTGACGTGTCAAAAGCCTCGTTTCTAGGCGAGGGGAATGTGAATTCGGTAAGGGAGTGCTGTTGGCTTGCTTGGTGTTGACATTGATGTCTCGCTTGGAGGGTGACCTTTCCTTGTCTGGCTAGCGTCTTCTGTGGTGGGGTCGTCCCGAGGTCATACCTACCCTGTCCCGAATTATCATGTCGGAGTCATGTCCTCACCATTTCTAGTTCATTAACCAAATTATATCGACCAGCCTACTATTAATCAACCTTTTTTCATCTCCAATTCACGCCTGAAGAAATCTCAATATCGGTACCAACAAAGGGCATATGACATGGCAACATGAAAGTATACATAGGCCGTTTGACGACCAAACATATCTAGGGTACATTGCCACTCATGCCAGACTATCGCCTAACATGGTTATACAAAAAAGGTCTTCTTATCCAACCTCGCATTTCCTCTGTTTGGGACAACATGCATGGTATGGATCCATCAATCATGGACAAACCGATGATCGGATGGAACCAGCGATATACCCTTCCCTCTCACTGATGAGCTACCTCTGTACCCTTGTATCCATGTCGTCTAATACTCTGTAAACAGTGCTTGTGTGAACCATCAAACTCCTCCTGTACCTACATGAGTATGAGTACGTATGTACTTGGGCACACACACACACACACACACACACACACACACATACACACAACTCTGAGTGGTTGCGTTGGTACGCCGTTTCACATCTGTTGTACGTCGTCATTCATTTTTCTTGTTGTTGAGATTTGAGGAGAGCCGGACACCCACTAACATTTAAGCCCTTGGCGGAAAACAGACCCTGATTGGACCGGCACGGACCAGAACATGGCGATAAGTTATAACTACATACATATGTACAAGCATGTTAACTGTTAACTGAGATTATACGTCTAGTGCCCCTGTCCGATTTGCTCTGTAGCCTCGATCTACCGATCTTTACAGGCGATCATCCCTCTTCGTTCGCAACGAGGTCTGCCTTTGTACCTACCTACCCAATGCTGGTTCTCTACTACACTGTCGAACCCAGCCTCGCAGTCGTCATCAACTCTCCAACCCGATGTTCCATGTTCATCGTCGCAAAATGCTACCGACCCGATGTGCAGTCTCGGTCCCTAGAGGCTGTATCCTTGTACACCGCCAGCAAAACAACCTCATCCGGTCCGGCTCAGGACGACGCGATCTTGCATCAATTTGTAACGACCCAAAAAGCATCATGGAACCCTTTCCGACCGACCCTTCTTGAGGCCGGGGAAATGGCCTCTTTGGACTATTAACTTTGTACTTTATCCCGTCTGATAATACAAACTATGTGCAAATACGAGACACGATCCCCCAGATATGCAATCCGGACAATAAGAGAACCGCAACCAATGAGTGATACTCGTGGCTGTCGCATGCAAGGACGGTACAAGGGTAGCACAATAATTAGTCTGTTCCAATCTCAACTGCGTTGGACAAAGTCCCCGAGAGGCGGCAGCCGCTAATGCACAACCACTGTTCCCCGGTGGCAAATCGAAACTTTTGTATTCAAGGCTAGCAACATCCCAGAACTGCGTGGGTCCGATCTTCTTCCCTTGTCTTTTCATATCCCCACAGTACCTCTCGCTCAGATCCTTCTGGTAAGTAGCTGAGCGACAACATATCTACCTTCGCTTGAACATGCCCACACAACAAGAAATACTCAATTCCATACCATCCTCGAGCAACCCACCTTTAACCCGGCGACAATTTCATAATCGTCGACGGACATTACAGACAGTCAGAGAGTTGGCTTCGGAAGATGCAGATTTGAACGATACGTGGTTATATATAACCGACAGTACCGTCTCCAATGCGCAGATTAGCGAAGCAAACGATATTTCCAAAACTACAAGAAGCCAACGACGGAGGAGCTTGCCGCAGCAACTAGCACGGATACAGGCTTCGAATCCAACAACCCCCATTGATTGTGGCCGACGCGACCCACAGAACCCAAACCCTCACGCTGAAAGCTCTCGTATCAATAACTCCAACCGACACCCTTTGAACAATCCTCTGAGCAACCAACTTCTTCCGGAGATCAGACCGTACAGTCGTAGACTCACTCTACCAGATGATGGATACAAGCAGTCGTTGCAAACAGATACGGCACAAACTGGTCAATTGTCTTCCAAGGGAAAGGGAAAGCATCCTGTGCAAGTGGAAGATGCTACAGGGAAGACCGAGTCACATGGAGGAGGGTGGAATGCTCAACGAGAGAGAGAGAGGCTGAAGCGGGACCAAGAAGTGGTTCAAGCAAAAGCCTGTCGAGATCGAGAACGCCGGGGGCTCACTATTGGAAGCCCGTCAGTTCTCCCATCACTCTCACCAATGCCTATGGCCAAGCCCAACGAGGTTTACGTCAGAGGTCGTGCGAACCAACAACAGCTCTTATATAACATCAAGACGGCGCACAGAAGACACACTGCAGAGAGATTGAGCGGAAGACCCAGCCACGCTAGATTGAGCGGTCATATTGACAGCAACGCCGTTAACGCTCAACTGTTGAAGAACGCAAGTATCAATAACAGTCCATCATTTCCCACACTCTACGATGCCATCAGAAGACCTCGTTCTACACGATCGAATGCGGCAAACTTCCCACGAGAGGCGACTCAAAGTGCGCCATGCACCCCAGTCGTTCGCTCGTATTCTAATCCATCTGCAACACATCACTCGCCAATCTCACGGCCGACTTCTGTTCAAGGCCAATGCTTTACTCGTAGCTCCTCCGTACACTCTACCGCAACGACCAACACCTCGATATCTAACGGCACTCGTCATTCTGAGCAATCTCCAAGGCTGTCAGGAGGATCCTATACCAAGACTCGATGGCATCACGATGGAGTGACGAAGAAGCATCTCGAAGCCCTCGCTGCCCTCACATGCCCCGTGCCTTCACCCAACGGCTGCATGACACCCCAGTCGCTTTCGTTCCTCGAAGCGCAACAAAATGAACTCGACGATGACATGAGAAGTGCAAGCGCCGCTTCAGATGGCGTGACTCGTGCAACTCTGATGCAACAACAGCCCCGGTCGCGAGCCACATCGCGAGTCTCACAGTATAGCTGTGCTAGCGATATTTTGCGGAGTCACCCTGTAAACAATCATAGTACTGTATATGGTGAGGAGGGATTGGGCGGAAATGCTTCTTCGGGGTTGACCGAGGAGAGCATACGGCTGCTGCGGGAGAAGGAAAAGCTACTTCGGTGGAAAGCCGAGAGAGAAAAGATGGAGTTTGAACAGAGAGAGAGGGAGAAGATCAAGGAGAAGGTCAGGAGGGCGAACGAGTTGGAGGAGGAGAAGAGTAAGGCGTTGGAGAAGGATATGAAAAAGACGATGGGCTGCTGTGGGCTTTTCGGGCTATAGGATAGCATGCGTGCGTGCGAGCATACATGCATGCAGTGTAATGGCGTGGCTTCAGCGAACCAGGTCCAGTTGGCAGAACTTTTTAATATCAATCAATAAAGTAACAAGGTAATAATACAATATTGATCATGTCGCTCCTTATTCTAATAGCTGACATGATTCGAAGCGGAGGTCTCACTATCACGAGCCAGTGACGTGCCGTGTCAGCCGCAGAGCCCCAATGTAAGCTCGGTACGAAGAATTACTTGGAAAGGTTTTCCATGTGGATATATATTTACTTGTGTGTGAGAAGAGTGAATGAGCTGAATGTTATACTATTACTATACTATCATTATACACATGTCGGTGAGTGGAAATCGAAAAGATGCGTTTGCGGCGTTGTTGCAATGGGGGATTGATCTCTCTCCCTACGCTAGGGCCCACGGCGAAAGTGAGGTGAGGGGGTGAAAGTCAATAATTATTATGTACTTGTATGTAGAAGCCTGCATATCCGGTCCCGTTAAGTTGTACTGGTTGCTTGCTGTCACGGGGGGCCCGAAGGATGAGAGGACGAATGAAGAAATGGAGTCATGTTAGGATAAGTCAGTCTCATTTATGCCCAGGCGGAGCTAGCCTAGACTGTCCGCGCCGCCTTCCCCACGCCGGACGGAGCTGTAAACGTTGTCGGCATATCAGATATCAACACCACCAACGGCCCCAGGTGGAGACTTGCCAGACGTCCCTTTTCACACGTCTTCTTTCAACCCCTCCTCCGGCCCCGTTGTTCATGGCAGCCGTCATTCTCCTCAGCGGCTCGCTGTCACACGCCCATTACAGGTCGCACAAAAGGCCGTCCCCCTTTGGTCCCGCCCTCACACACCCCCCCCCCCCCCCCCCTCCCCCCTCTTCCCCCCCCATTCTAGGCGCCGTCGTGCCACCCCTCGAGTCCAGCATGTCCGCCCGCACAGTACACGCCCGCTCGAACCCCAATGCCCCGCCTAGGACCGCACCTGCAGAACACAAGATGCGCACCGAGCGCAACGAGAAGGCCAAGAGCGCGCAGGCGGTGCAGGCGGTGCAGTCGCTGCGTAGGGAGTCGGCGCAAGAGGCGGCGGCGGCGGGCGGTGCCACAGCGCAGCGTCCTGACCTCAAGACTCGCGCATACTCGGCAGGACCCATGGTCCCCAAGTACCGCGTCGCTGGAACCGAGCAGGACCACGACCTCGAAGCCGGCGAGCATGGCGACGACGACGAAATCACGTGTGACCCCTTCTTCCAGGCTAGTTACAACTTTCCCAAGAACGCTGCTGCGAACGACGCCTCGTCGAGCTCTGCAGACTCGTCCTCGGACACTGAAGGGCCCCTCTCGCCCACCCACCTCATGAACCGCCAGCAGCCCTCTGTAGACTCCCAGTCCAGCCCACGGTCCCCCGTTGCATCCATCGCGGTAGGTCCTGCTTTCTGCACCCTTGAGAGCTTTTGCCCCGAGAGTTGGCCCGCTAACATGTGCGAGTACAGTCTGGAAGTAGCGATACTGCGTCCGCCATGCAGGACATCAATATTGCCGTTTTGGGTGCCCGAGGCGCAGGTAAATCCGTCTTCATACAGAGAGCCTTGAATCTGCCTGCCCCCGTTACCTCCGCCATATCTACTCGGAAAATGACAATCGACGGCGGTTACTACATAGTACGGTTTTTGGAGATGTCCTTCAATGATGTTCTCATTGGAGAGCGAAGTACAATACGATGGCCAGAAACCATGGACGATCTAGCTACTCCACGCATCGACGGGGCAGTTACGCTGTACGACGTTGCGAGTCAAGAGAGCCTCTCTCGCGTACCTGAAATGCTGAGTTAGTCCAACTTTCAATCTGCGAGTTGATAAACGCGGGTTGGCCTTTTGCGAGACCAGAGCTGACCACGGACTATCAGACGTGCTATCCAAGTCCTCTTTGCCTTTCGTCCTCGTCGCCTGCAAGTGCGACAATCACCCTGCTCATCGCGAAGTTGAACCAGCAGTAGTGGAGCAAAAGGCCAAGTCGTTTTTAGGAGAGGTGAACACTTTTCGGACATCCGAAGCAACACCAGACGCGTATCGGGGATGCTTGTCTGTGATAACGCGTGCTGCAATAGCGGCGAAACGTCGTGAGTATCGTCCCGTTTTCTTGAACGCATCCCCCCCCCCCCCATTCCAATTCCCATGTACAAGAAGTAAAACCTGTCTCATCTCATTCGTTCTCTTCCGACTTGACGATTTTCTCCTACTACGTCTCGTGTTCAATCCGAACCGTAATTGACCCAAGAGTCAGCGCGATCACAAGCATCGACAGCACGACGACGAGCGAACTCTTCCGCAGTGCGCAATATTGCGTCAAGGGACCAATGGGGACGAAAACACGAACGTGCAAGCTCTGAGTTCTCCGTCTCCCGATATCGACCGCGTTCGTCAGATGTGAAGGGACACAGGTATAAATCGAGCGAAACCCCAGGGCACACATTCCTTGACCTCGAGGAGTCTCCTGGCTATGATTCATATAATTCTGATACGCAGGCATCGGACACGGAGCAAAGCACTGTTTCGGAGAAGCCCACGGACGAAAGTGGATACACCTTCGACCAGTTAGTCGACCGCCTTCTTGCTCAGCCCATGTCCAAGAACGACTCGAAATTCGTTTCCATATTTCTTGCTTTGTACCGCCGGTTTGCGACACCGGGTCAACTACTCGAGTGCATCCTGAAGCGATTTGATGCTTTGAAACGAGACAAGAATCCGCAAGTGATACGAATTATTGCCCAACTCCGCTATCTCGCCGTACTACAACAATGGGTCAGCTACTATCCTGGCGATTTTGCCTACCCCTCGACACGACGGAGCATTCGCAGATTTGCTACAAGTCTAGCAAATAACCGCGAGTTCTCTGTAGCCGCAAAAGAGATTATTCATGACTTGGAGGCAGTGAGCGAGGACGATGACACGGACTGGGCATGCTGTGACCGTCTGAGAGATAGATCCGATTCGTTACCAACATTCCACAATGTGTTGGACGATGACTCGGACAGTGACGATTTCACAAGAGCCCTCGGCAGCATGTCAATGTCATCTGATCGATTATCAATTGCGAGAAGTAACATGACAACGGCTTCTCGGACGACGCAATCCACGACTGGCTCCTCGGGAAGTACGTCGGAGACGCTGCTTAGTCAAGTTGACAAGAACGAAAAGCTAGCCCAACATCTTGTTCCAAATCCGATAAAAACCCTCTCCAAGACCCAATGGCACCAAATTATGAATGAAACCGACGAAGCCATTGCCAAGGAACTGACCCGGATGGACTGGATCATGTTTTCCTCCATCCGACCCCGCGATCTTGTCCGACACGTTAGCATGAACGCAGAGGAGAAGAAACGTTGCAAGAGTTTGGAAAATGTGAATCGCATGATCGATCACTTCAACCATTTAGCCAATCTGGTCACAAACTATATCCTCCTGCGGGAAAAGCCAAAGCACAGAGCCCTAATGTTGGAAAAGTGGATGAAAGTGGCGAGATCTCTTCGTCAGCTCAACAACTACAATGCCCTAGGCGCTGTACTCGCAGGTCTTAAAAAAACAGCTGTACATCGTCTAGCAGCGACACGAGATCTAGTGCCACAAGGAACTGCGCGCGATTATATGAAGCTCGAAATCCTGATGGGAACACAGAAGTCGCATTTTGCATATCGTCTCGCTTGGGAAAACTCGTCTGGCGAGCGCATACCCTATATACCTCTTCATCGTCGGGATTTAGTGTCTGCATCCGAAGGCAACTCTACTTTCGTGGGTGACAAGTCCAAGCTCGCACCAGCCTTCACTCCACATCCTGGTGTAAGTGTGTTCCAAGGCGCACCAGGAAACAGGGACAGTAGGGAGGCACCGCCTGGTGGGGTTCTTGGCAGGGAAAGGATCAATTGGAAGAAATTTGAAATCATGGGTGAGGTGATTGTCGGTGTGCAACGTGCTCAGGGAACACCATATCAAGGCCTATCCAAGTCCGAGGAAATTCGGAACTTAGTTCTCGACGTCAAAATACTTATCGACGAAGACGTAAGTTGTGACATGGTTTACAGGCCCGAATGAGCTCAGGCAACTAACATGGTGCCAGGACCTTTACGATCGAAGCGTACAGCTCGAAGCCGCAGGCGCCGGCGAACGACGGAGATTCAACTGGTTCCGTGAGCGTTAGTGCTTCAGCTTTTCGTATGCTTTGTTTGGTGCTTTCGATGTGCTGTGTAAAGTGCTGCTACCATTTTTACGAACCGTCTATACTAAGACGATGTCCACAGCCCGTCTACCATCCCTCCCGACACTTCCCCCCGCACAAAATTACCAAGCGTCAAGCGCCGCCTCGAATTATATGCGCATATAACTCCATTGCATCCATTACGTCCATTACGTCCATCGATACCCACATACCTACCTCGCTCGCTCGTTATTACTACGCCTCCTCCAGCACTGCGTTCTTGGTTCTCGGATTCTTGCATGATACCTCCTCTTTTGTGTTTTTTTTTGGGTTCATTCGATATGCGAGTACAGAAGAGCACACACCATTTTTCGAATGCTTGTTTGGACGACATGCTGTTCATATTATTAGCACACTTCGTTAGCATATACCACGACGTAGGGCGGGCCACCTCTAGCACATATCGCATCCTTGATGAATGCCTGTCACATCCTCTATGTGTTGGTGTAAGAGGGGTAGTTGCCCTCTGGAATTGGAGGCTTCTCGACGATAGCAGGGTGGTAATCCGTTGGAAACGTACGGTGGATATGGGCAGGTTTAATAAGACACAGAAAAGGAACTAGTGTGATGAACTAGCATAATGAATGGAAACGATCTCAAGTGTGTGAATGCTATGTGAGCAATGCTCAGTTGTAATTATGACTTTTGGGCCAGGCCATGATGAGGCAAATGCGCCCGTCGAATTTCGTATCACAGCTACTAGTAGTCACGCCACGAAGAAGGGAGGTCGACAGGCGATGAACCTAGGACAATAGAGCAGATCTAGGACGATAGAGCAGATCTGTATTGCAGGAAGTTGATATATGGTATGGTTACTCTATTGTGATGGCAGTCTGTGTGCACTGTTATCCATTTGATAAGAAACCATTCTCCGGCCACGAACTCGTCTACTGGTCGAGCTTGCAAGGAAAGTTTCCATTCTCTGGATTGAAGTCAGCATTCAAGTTCTTCGCAAGATAATTTTGAGTTTTACTTACCACGCTGATCATCCCAACGCGAGGTCCATCCGTTCGGGCACAGCGATCGGTAAGCGAGGTAGAACTAGGTAGTCGAATTAGCGAGACAACATGGACGAAGAGATTGTAATGTTAAGAAAAGAAAGAGAGGGGTGTACCTGACGGCATGGCGCAAAGTCCTCGCCTTTGGCTAGAATGCACTTGTGGTAATCGACATAGTTCTGCCAGCAGTGCTTGGTCTGGTTCTGGTTCGGGAAGCGGGCGTCGAAGCCTGTGAAGCGGCGGAGTACGTCATCAGTCACTGATTCTACTTCCTGTGTGTAGGGTACGGTGCATATTGTGGGAGTATGCCTGCAGGGTGTATAGGCAGATTAGGGGTGTGGCGGAGGTGGGCGTACCGGCTGTGGATGTATGTTAGCTTGCGCTCGACTTCACGATTGGGGGAGGGGCGCGCTCACCAGTCACGAACTTGAAGGGCTTGGTCTCGGTTTCCTCGTCGGACATGTTGGCGATGTATCAAGGTGCGTGGGGGGGAGGCAATTGGGTGCTGGTGGGATCGAGAAGTGAGGTTGACGTTTGGGCCGGTGGTTCGACTTGGGAATGCCGCTTTGTCAATTCCGCCAAGGCTCGGGGCAACTTTAAGCTCCAACATTGGCCCAACTTCACGACAACTCCACCTTCTGAGACCAAACACTCCGAGATAGCCACATCGCCATCCCACAAAATGTTCCGCACCACACGAGCCCTCGCTGCTATGCAGCCCACGCGCGCCCTGTTCATGCGCCAGACCCCGCAACTGTATATGCGCTCGACCGCGCGGATGATGTCGCCTGTGCCGGTATGTGCTGCCCGTCTGAGATACTTGTGAAGGATGCTAACGGGAAGTAGAAAGAGGAACACGGCGGTAAGGCATTGGTAATATAGGAAAGAGAGGCAGAGGCTAATTGATATATGCAGCACACACCATCTCGCAACGCCTTCGCCAGCTCAAGAAGATTCCTGCTGAGTTGATACCCCTCGGTACGTGTTGGCTTTGGCTATACTATCCTTCCCCTGCCCCAATTGGGCCATGGGGGGTTTTTTTGTGAATTCAAGCTGACAATGTGTATAGGTGTTGTCCTGGCGTAAGATGTTCTACTGCTCTGCTGTTTATATCTCACATCTAACAAGAATAGCATTGCCGTCGGAGCGGCCGTTTTCTCCATAATTCGGAAACTCTGGGTTGACAAGACACTTCGTCTTAAGAGACAGTCGACGAATTATTAGAAGAAGATTGAATGGTGGAATTAGGGAGGGAAAGGATTGCATGGTAGCAGAGAGGGATTGCGAATTGTACAAAGTGAAGGGGTTCTATTGAATTTCAATCCAAATCAGAAGCAACCCATGTCCCTTTTTCCCGTGCGGACCAGATGTCTCTTATAGGCGTAAGGCTCTTGATTCCCTCCCGTTGCCCATGCGAGACTGTTCCGCGCCCCTAACGCCTAGCCCCCCTTGAAGATGCTCAAATGTCGAATAGATAGATGCAAGCCGTAAACATCCACGCCATACGCCTTGCGTAGCTTGGTGAAATCTAGTGGCAAGAACGAGTTCTCATGCTTGCCTTGGACCCGCTTCATCCAGTCCCTCTAAGCCTTGCATTGGATCCATTGGTCCTGTGGGAGATGCCTCGCGGGCACCTTCGGCTGCTTGACGGTCCTCCTCGCTCACGGCATGCTCTGCCAGCCAGCCCTCCTATACACAAGTTAGAGAATGATTTTCACAAAATCAACATGATTTACTCACCTGCTCCCAAACGGCCGTCTTGCTCCCCAGTCCTTCGTTGTGGTCTTTCTGAGGCTTGGCAGCTGCAACTTTGATAACTTGTCCATACAGTTCGCTCCGGTCCATGTTGTCGATTGCATCGGTCGCATCGGTTGCAGTCTCGAATTCCACGTAGCCAAATCCACGGTGCGGATCCTTGGAAGAAGGGAGATCTGGTTTGGGCAGGTTCACTTCGACAATATCGCCAAATGGTAGGAAGGCGTGGTATAGCGTCTGTTGCGTCACGGCATGGTCGAGGCCGCCCACGAAGACGGTGGCTTTCAGGCGCGAGGCGTCGGCCATGTCTGCAGCAATTTGATGTTTGTATTTTTTAATTGAGTACGGTTGTGGTGCAATCAATGAGTGCGCGAAGGTTGCTGGATGGAGAGGGCACATCCTGAAAAGGCAGCGTCACGTGAATAATGGGGGCCCACATTTGAACTAAGCCCGAGTCCGTGATGATGGGGACAGGTGTTGGAAGCTGCCTCCAGCTCGACACAAACACCGGGCACACCACATTGCTTCTCCAAATCCAACACTCTCTCCTCCCCTTCTCTACCTTCTCACCCACCTATTTTGACTGTCTTTTCAATTATCTCCATCTGACAGCCCTGACAGCCCCTACACCCCCGCCCGCTATGGTTCGCATGCGCGAAATCCCCCGGACGGCCACCTTTGCTTGGTCGCCAGGCCCGACCCAGCCATTGATTGCTACCGGCACAAAAGCTGGGGCTGTAGATGCTGATTTCTCCAATGATACGACATTAGAGATCTGGGAGCTCAATCTGGACAGCGCTGGCCAAGCTGTCGAGCTCCAGCCTGTTGCAACAGTGCAAGCTGATTCCAGGCATGCATCCCTGATTTGCGGCGAGGTAGCTTAGGTACCTTTACTAGAAAACTAACACGTATCCCAGGTTTAACGATATTGCATGGGGCCTCCCCAGTGAAGACTATCCTCTGGGTATAATAGCGGGTGCATTGGACAGTGGGGCGCTGGTGCTGTGGGATGCTGCGAAACTGCAGGCAGGCGCAAGGTCAACACAACAACCACATATCCACTTTTACCCGTAATATCAGTGCTAAAACTCTGCAGCGACGCTCTCATTGAGCAAATCGATAAGCACACCGGACCTATTCAGGCCATCCAGTTCAATCCGTTCCGGCCACATATCCTCGCTTCCGCCGGCGCCAAAGGCGAGCTCTACATACACGACCTAGACGATCAGTCCAAGTCCTTTCGTTTAGGAAAGGCCGGCGCGAACCCGGACGAATACACCACGCTGGATTGGAATAAGAAGGTGGCACACATTCTCGCAACGGGAAGCAGCGGGGGTTTCGTTACTGTGTGGGATGTCAAGGGAAAGAAGGAAAATCTCACATTGAACAACTATGGACGGAAATCTGTGAGCGCTGTATCTTGGGATCCTGATGTTCCCACCAGACTAGTCACCGCTATCCCGACTGATCAGAACCCGTTGGTGCTGGTGTGGGACCTCCGAAACTCGAATGCGCCCGAGAAGACGCTTCAAGGCCACGACCAGGGTGTACTATCTCTTTCGTGGTGCGCTCAGGACAGCAATCTTCTCCTATCTTGTGGCAAAGACAATCGCACGATTGCCTGGAATCCTCACACTGGCGAGAACCTTGGCGAATTCCCTGTTGTGACGAATTGGACCTTCCAAACGAGATTCAACCCCACCAACCCCAACATTTTGGCGACGGCCTCGTTCGATGGCAAGATTTCCATTCAGACCCTCCAAAATACCGGAGCCGCGACGGACCAGACCAAATCCGCTTCTCATGCGCTAGATGGCGAGGATTTCTTTTCCAAAACTCACGTTGAGCCACAGGGTGCATCATTCACTCTCAATACACCTCCGAAGTGGCTGAAGCGACGAGCCGGTGTGTCATTTGGTTTCGGGGGAAAGCTTGTCAAGTTTGGCATCGTGGATTCCAAGTCGAAGATTAGCCTATCGACTTTTGTTGTTGATTCGGAAATCGGTGCTGCTAGCGAAGAATTTGATAAGGCGTTACAGGCCGGTGATTTGACCGCTATCTGCGAAACAAAGATTGCAAAAGCTGGCACGGAAGAGGAAAAGGCCGACTGGACGGTCATTGAGACGCTCATTTCAGAAAGCCCTCGGGGGAAATTGGTCGAATACCTCGGATTCTCGGACAAGAAGGAAGAGGAAACTGTGGAGTCTACCGAAGAAGAGTCAGCTGAAACTAATGGAGTCGCTGACGAAGAAGGCGCTTCTTTCTTCGACCAATCGCCTGATGGGGGCAACTTTCTGTCTGATCTTGCATCATCAAAAGGAGCAAAGACCAACAACCCATTCCAGATATATACTGGATCCGAGTCAGAGGCTGACAAGAAGATCACTCGTGCTCTCATGCTTGGCTCTTTCGATGCCGCTTTGGACGTCTGTCTCAAGGAGAATAGGTTATCTGACGCTTTCATGATCGCGATCTGTGGAGGAGAGAAATGCATTGCCAAAGCCCAAGCTGCATACTTCAAGCAGCAATCAAACGGCCCGAACTACATGCGACTGTTAGCTTCTGTGGTTGGCAAGAATCTTTGGGATGTCGTTTACAACGCTGATCTTGCGAACTGGAAGGAAGTCATGGCTACCATCTGCACGTTTGCAGACCAATCAGAATTCCCTGAACTATGTGAAGCACTTGGAGACCGGTTAGAGGAATCGATATCTGGAGAGGCGGGCTCTTTGCGCAAGGATGCTTCTTTCTGCTACTTGGCGGGATCCAAGCTGGAGAAGGTTGTAGTGAATTGGGCCCAAGAGCTACAAGAGAGCGAGGCGGCAGGTGTTGAGCAGTCCACTGGTGACAACAGCTTCTCAATCCACGCACGGTCATTGCAAGATTTCATTGAAAAGGTCACTGTCTTCCGAGAGGTCACCGGGTTCAAGGATCCCGAACAACAACTGGATGCGGACTGGAAACTTGGCCCACTATATGCAAAGTACGTTGAATACTCCGATGTTGCGTCCGCCCACGGCCAACTGTCTATTGCGCAAAAATACCTGGACCTCCTCCCTGAGAAGTATCCCGCAGCGGATGTGGCACGGAACCGGATCAAGCAGGCGGCACGGAAAGATGCGCCCAAACCTGCGGTCACCCAGAGACAGACACAACCTGCCGCTGCTACTCAGCGAACCTCGCGCGTGGTGCCTACATATCAACAACCTCAGCAACAGGCACCGACGCAACAAACGAATTCGCCATACGCG
Source organism: Pleomassaria siparia CBS 279.74 (assembly GCA_010093715.1). NCBI lineage: Eukaryota > Fungi > Ascomycota > Dothideomycetes > Pleosporales > Pleomassariaceae > Pleomassaria > Pleomassaria siparia. The sequence goes on along the minus strand of MU005772.1, from coordinate 1,324,240 downwards.
CCTGTAGGTGTGCAACAATCTGCTCCAGCTTATCCACAACCACCAGTGCAGCGAAGTGCATATACACCAGCTGGATTTCAACAACCTTCGCAACCGGCCATTCCCCAACCACCGTATGGAGGTTATCAAGCACCACAGCATCTTCCAATTGCGCCACCCCCGCGTAACTTCACGAATTCTTCTTCTGTTCCTCCTGCTGCTAACCGGAACAACATCCCGAACTGGAACGATACACCAGATTTTGGACCTCCCAAGCCAGCCTCTCGACGTGGTACCCCAGGACTTGGTGCTGGTGCAATAAATTCTCCTTTCCCGCATCAACAGGGCAATGCTGGGCCTCCTGTTGGACCCCCGGGGCCGGGTACACCTATGTATCCCGTGTCGAGGCCAACCCCCCCTCCTCCGCCAAAGGGGCCACCTCAAGGTCCTCCTCGTATTTCTTCTCCACCATCGGGGCCCCCTACAGGTATCAACCAGTATGCTCCACCGCAGTCAACCAACGCATACACCCCACCTCAGCCGACTGGCTTTGCACCCCCCCAACAGCCAGTACTCCCTCGTGGAACATCACCTTACCAACCGCCGCCATCCGCAGCACCCTCATCGAACCGATATGCTCCCACTCCTGGGACGCAACCATCGGCTCCTCAAGGAGGTATGCCGCCACCGCCTAGACAGGTCGCGCCACCGCCGAACCCATACTCTACGGGCTATCAACCGACACCACCCCCTCAAGCTATTCCCCAGGCTTCGGGGCCACCTCCGAGCTTCGGACGGCCCGGACCCCCACAAGGACCTCCGCAAGGGCCACCTCCAGGTGGTCCACGAGGTGGCCCTCCTTTACCCAGTGGACCGCCCAGGGTAGAATCTCGACCAGGAACAGCCACCTCCCAGAAGGCCCCCTCCAAGTATCGTAAGTACGAGAAGGACATTGAAGCTTGGTGTAACACTAACGTTCATCAGCTGCCGGTGATCGCACCCACATTCCCCAGTCCTCTCGGCCCATCTTTGAGATACTCAATGCAGACTTGCAGCGTATAAAGGCCAAAGCCCCGGCGCAGTTCAAGCAACACATCATCGACACGGAAAAGCGCCTCAACATTCTCTTTGATCACTTGAACAACGAGGATCTGTTGAAGCCAGATACGATTCAAGAGCTCAACGAATTGTCCGGTCATATTCAGGCCAAGCAGTATGACGAAGCGATTGCAATCTTCTCCGATCTGATGACGAACAAGACGGACGAGGGTAGCAACTGGATGGTAAGTGGGCCCATGTCTGCATGATGGATGAGATGGCTGGGATGTATGCTAACATTTTGGCACAGGTTGGTGTGAAGAGGTTGATACAGTTTAGTAAGAACACGCCTGCCTAGTTGATTTTGAGTTTGACGGCGGGTTGGAAGAATATGAGGAAGCAAGCCAAGGAGAGGGCGGCGCAAAGAAGGGCGAGTCATGTGTACGTTGACGAGTAGAAGATGGGGACAGATGACATAGCAAAAGATATTCATGGTTCTTAGACCATGGCACGTTGGGTATAATTTACGCTTATAAGATTATGTATGTTTGTTTCCCCATTGGTCAAGGCTCGATGTTGGGGTGGCGTGTTTGGTCGGCCTTGTGGTGTGCCTTGGCTGGATTGTGGATACGACAAGAGATGTCCAAACTCCAAACACGATGTCGTGAGTAATGTGTTACTGGGAACTTGCGGCTCTGAGTAGGGTGGAGTCGTTGGCGAGGTTGTGGCTGTGCGGGGCAATTCGCAAAGTCTACAGTGTATTTATGTAATATCTAAGTTGTGGATACCGCTCTTTCGGAATGTGCCGGTTGATGAGAATCTATGGGTAATATGTATGTACTGTACAGTAAAAGTGTATACTGTAGGTAATACAGGTGTATGGCCCTGTCCTGTCTCGCACTTGTTTGCTCTAGAGTCTAGACGGTGCGACAGGTATGTACGGAGTACTCTGTAATACCCATTTCTTGATTTATGATGGGTTACCCTGTCTTCTTTTGACCTGTAAGAAGCACGGATCCACGGCAGGGTAGACACGACATATAACATACAACATATCATGCCACACAGGTACAACCAACTTGAGAGACGAGGGGTGCAAGACGGTTTGTGGTTAGAGAATGTCACGCAGAGCTTCATGGGCACAAAAAGAGAAGAGAATAGAAGTCGAGTGATTATTAGTTACGCTGGTGAGTCGAGAGGGCAATGTCACTGCTGGCCTGGCATGTGTCATTTCACCACTCAGCACACGTTGTATACTCACTACTCTGTATGTACTCTACCCTTTGTATGTGAGGTCATAAACGCAGGGTTCTCGTGATGAGCAAACTGGCGGTCGGGCGTGCAGGAAACGGCCTAAGGATGTCACCCAGTCAGACATGTGTGGCGGCAGGCATCAAAGGTGTGCTTGACTGTTTACGGTGTGGGCTCGCTGCAGGAAGGAGGAACCCGCTGATGGGGAAAATTGTCAATGAGCGTCAGTAAAAGTGGACTCTCTTGTTGAGCAGCAGCATCTGCATGCGTATACGGCATAATGTAATCACACACACACACACACACCTCTTCTTCCATCCTCCAGCATTGCAGTATCTCCTCCTCCTCCTCCTCCTCCTCCTCCCCCTCTCTCCTCCGCTCTCTCTCTCTCTCTCTCTCCTACCTGGCTCCACCGCCAGACCGCCTGACACTGTCACCTTCCACCACCGCGTTGCATGGCTTACTCCGACTACGACCGCCGTCCGTCCTCGTACCAGCAGTCACGGCGCCAAAATGATCCATACGTCTCAGAACGATATCCTCCCCGAGACACAGGCTATTACTCTAGGCATGCCCATTCCTCATCCACCATCGCCAACGACGAGCTAACAGAAATGCGAAGCAGCTTGAACACCCAGGGTCCCTCCTCGACCTCGCACGGTAGCTCCTACGGCCCCCGCTATGCAGCGAACCCCCCGCTCCCCACGCGATCGGCCGCCCACCCGTATTCATACCGCCCCAGCCACCCCACCAAGTCCCGATGGCCACCCTCTCCCAGCGTCGAGGACGAGACGCTGTCACTGGCGAGGGAATTGAGCGTTTCGGCAGGCCTTGTCGTGCCTGGGCCTGGTGAAGTGCCGCAAGCGCGGGGCAGCGTCGATCAGTACCCCATCATCGAGGAGATCGACCCTCCACCTGGAGGATACTACAACAACAACAACAACAACAACAACAACGACAACAACAAAAACAACAGCAGCGACAGCGACAATGATGAGCGCCGATTTGTGCTGGTGTCTGATCCGACAGCGCCGCGCCGCAAGAGCTTTTCCGAGCGTGGGAACATGCCGCATCTGAAGACTGATATCAAAGACAATGACCCGCCCGTCTACACCAAGCGCACCTCGACTCCCTACGCCTACACCAAGCCACAGAAAGAATACATAGCTCCATCGTCCGAGTACACTCTGTCTCCAGAGCCCATCACGCCCTCGGCATCATCGAGCATTCCGAGGTCCGTTCCGAATCGAGACGATTGGAATGCGCAGTGGGACCAGAATGCACGTCCACCAAAGCCAGTCCACGGCCGCTACGATTCTGTCAACCAGCCACCGCGCCCAACCAAGACTGATACGTTTGAGGACTCGGATGTCGACGAGGATATTACGCGTTTAAGGACAGAGCGGAAGCCGGCCCGGTACAGCTTCGTGAAGAGTGACCTTCAGAAAGAGGACCTCAGGACGAGTCTTCGGGATACCAAGGCCAAGACAGATAGTAGGAGACCGGAACAGCCGTCTCGTAAAGACAGTGTTCGTAGAGACTACGACAGCAGCTCTGCTTCGTCAAAGAACCCAAGTCCTGCGAATCACTCGCCACGATCATCGACGTCGTCTTTGAATAACGCCAATGGAACCAGTTCGCGACAGAATTCTCGGCCCGACCCTATAGAGACAAACTATAAGAACTCGAGTAGGTACCCTAGTTCTCGGCCTGCATCTCCTCGGCCCAGCTCGCCGTTGTATCGTGAACCCTCGCAACCAAAGCCGCGCCCTGTTCCCGTTGAAAACAGCTACAACAGCCCCACCAAATATTCAGACTCCCGGCCTGCGTCTCCCAGACCCAGATCACCACTCTATCGAGAACCCCCTCAATCAGCTCCACGCTCACCAAGGCTTCCCCCTCGACGCCCTGCAGAGTCCCCGCCAGCTTCGCGACCATCCTCTCGATCTGGCCCCAGCTCAAGGCCGGCCTCTCCTCCCCCGTCCTATTCGGCCAATATCCCCCCTTCACATAGCCGCATACCATCCGTTACTGGGGCGGACTGGCACGCTACCTACCCTCCCACAACCAATGACAGATCAAAACCACAGACAAGATACAACACCAGGCATGAAAGCTTACCAGTTCCTACGCCACGAATCGACGTGCAGAGTCCGTCTCCTGTAAGAGCGCCGAAACCGGGGAATCCACTTCCCTACCCCGTCGACGACAGACCGGTCGATGTTTTCATGCCAACCGAGGAGGCCTACCAATTTGATCACTCTTACACCACTCCTCTACCTCCGTCCCCACATGTCAACCAAAAGCAGTTTTACCCTGATTCGCCGAGATTGACTTCATCGCCAATTCCTGGCCCTCCCTGGGACCGACCTTCTGCTCTCCGGCCTTCTGTCAACAGCCGCCACTCGGCTACCCCTGAAGAAATACCCCGTTTGGCAAGAGTACGTTCTGATAGTATAAGATCACAATCTAGTCACGAGGGCCGACGTGAACGCAGACCCGTAACCTCCGCTTTTGATAGACCACTTCCATCATGTCCTAGAAGCCAGCCGACCTCCAAACATGACGATTGGTACACACTTGAAAACTGTCCAAACTTGGATATGTGTCCGTCGTGCTACGACGGTGTCATCGCTGGTACTCCGTTTGCCGGATATTTCAAACAGACGCGTCGCTTTGAGCGGCCTGTGGAACGCTTCTGCGACTTCTCCAGTCCGTGGATGCGCCTCGCTTGGCTTCTGATAATTCAACAACGACGACAATCTCTCGATCTGATCTATGCACTTGCGACCATCAACGACGTTGAGAGACCTTGTCCCATGGATCGCGAGGTTACAACCACTTGGATTGGGATCCCAGATCAAAGGGATGGTGTCCACGTTTCCAACTTTGCCATTTGTCCCTGCGATTTTAAGATGATTGAAGTTCTTTTCCCTACAATTCGAGGGTACTTTACGCGATTACCTGCCCATAACCACACAGGGCCAGCCAGGCAGAACATTTGCAGCCTTCGGATTTCAAGCAGAAGGTTTCCCAAGTATTTGGATCTGCTCGTAGAAATGGACGCCGAAGCTCAAAGCTCTGGCCGTCCTCCGGAGATTTCCAGATTCGTCCAATTAGCTCGAGAGTTTGCGTACAAAGGGGAATGTTGTCGGGACAAGAAATTCGTCAGAAAACCATGGCATTATATACCGAGCTTACCAGAGTTTTCCGTGTGCGAGGAGTGTTACGAGGACCTCGTCTGGCCCGCCATCACCGACGGCAGTCCCGTCGCGAAGCTTTTCAACCGCACAATCCAAATGGTACCCGGAGAAGATAGTGACGGGACGTCTTGCTGTTTATACTCGCCACGTATGCGACGCGTTTGGAGTAGGGTGGTTGAAGGTGACGATTTTGGGCATCTGCAACGAAAAGCTGTAGAGAGGAAACGGGTGGAATCGAAACTGAGCAAGCAAAGAAAACAATTGCTGATCTGGTCTGAGAGGCTCGACAGAGGTGGGCAAGATTGGGTGAGGATGAAGAAGGATTTGGCAGAGTTGGATGAGGAGTGGAGATACTGGGAGTAGCATAGCGATTAAAAGGTTTGTGGTCGGACGGTGGGGAATGAATTATGAGCATTAGGTATGAGTTATGAGCAATGATATTATGTCAAACTACTGAATTAGTTCAAGATGCCGAACCAATGACGATACGTTGACAAAGGTGTGGGTTACACTATTACTTCGCGAACGAGGATCGGAAGCGACTTTCGGAGCCGCGACGCGTTTCTGCATCGGAACCGATCGTCGGGAGCGCAACCTGGGTGCTGAAGGAAGCTTCAGTGGATAACCTAACAAGGTGTTCGGTCTAATTGATGTGGAGACATGTCTATAAAGATCTAACAGATGCAACTAATTTATTGTCGTTTCTCATACTCTTATCTCCTAGCACCAAGATCTTTCTCTCTTCAACGGCATTTCCAGACAGGTATGTGCATTACCCGTGTGAAAAACACGAAGAAGACCCGTCCAATTAATCTGATATGTCCGCATAAAACCAAAACTTACTTGCTCCAGCAACCCATATCAACGCAAGATGCTTACAACACACGTCGCACTCGCCGGCGCCTCAGGCAACCTTGGTCTTCCTATCCTCGACATGCTCCTCAACGCAGGCATGTACGTGACGGTCCTCTCCCGCATCAACGGTAACTCGTCCAAACTGTGCCCTCACCAAAACCTCACCATCAAAGAGGTCGACTTCACCTCTGTCACATGCATTGCCTCTGCGCTGAGCGGCGTCGAAGTCGTCGTCTCCTGCCTTGCCACCTTGGCTATAGGCAGTCAGAATCCCTTGATCGACGCTGCAATTGCTGCAGGCGTGAAACGTTTCATCCCAGCGGAATTTGGCATGGATTCGCAGAATCCTTTGGCGGCGCAGTTACCCGTCTGTGCGCCCAAGGTCGCGACGCAGAGCTATCTCTTGGACAAGTCCATGGTTAGTAATTATGATGATAATAAGGAGGGCTTCACGTATACGGCGATTGCGAATGGAATGTTTCTGGACTGGGGACTCAAGATGGGGATTCTCGTCGACCTCAAACGACATACGGCCACCTTGTATAACGGCGGCCATGTTCCTTTCAGCGCTACAACGCTGGCTGATGTGGCCAAGGCCGTTCTAGGCGTCATCCAACATCGGGAGCAGACTGAGAACCGGGTAGTCTATGTTCAGTCTGCGCTTGTTACGCAGAATCAGTTGCTTCGATATGCGAGGGACAAGGATGGTGTGGAGTGGGAAACAGTTAGTAAGAGCACGGAGGAGATTAGGAAAGAGAGTTTGGATGAGTTGGAGAAGGGTCCGGAGGCGGCGGATGTCGAGGCTGCCATGCTGGGTTTTTGCATTTGTGGCATGTGGGATGTCGAGTATGGGTGTGATTTCTCGGCGCACTTGGATAATGGCTTGTTGGGGGTCGAGGGGCTGGGTGAGGATGGGGTGAGGAACTTGGTAGAAAGCTTTCTGTGAGACAAATTTTGGAGATTCCCAACCAGGGACTTGCTAGGGAAATACAATTTCGGAAGAGAGTAATGTCTCCATCACTTGGTTCTCACAAATGCTTACAAATCCGCAATTAGTTCAAGTACATAGGGGGATGCTGGTTTCTTAGTTATTTAATTAGTGCGGGGGACCAACTGTTACAATCTTTCTCTTGTTACAAACATGCCCAAGACCTCGACGACGACGACGACGCAACGGAGGACGCAATTCTCCAGTTGCGATGCTTGTCGTCACTCACGAATTGCTTGTGATGCGTCGAAACACGGTCACAAACCTGGTGATAAAAGATGGCGTGGCTCATGTTCAAAATGCTCGCAAAGGAAGCGACCTTGCACATTCGAGGTAAGGTAGAATGATATGTTGTTGATCTAGTTTGTCAATGATACAATAAATCATCCGATCTAATACGCATACACAATAGTGGATCAACAATGGAAAGAAGAAACCACCAAATTTACGTCAAAGATCGACGTCTGATCTGCCGGCGCCTGTGGCTGAGGCAAACTCGAATGCTTCTTCCCCTGACCCACCTTTCTTTAGCGGCGAATCTACCAACCCAGAAGTCGAATCGGTATCCGTCGGATTCCCGACACATTGGTCCGATGAAATCTTTCATCTCGGTTTCGAGGCCGTTTTTCGCTTCTCAATTGGTAGGCATGGCTGTCCACTTATGTAATTAATTAATCAATCATGTTTGTTGTCTCCAAACAGGCCGGAAATGACTGACCAAGACAGAAACGACCCGAGTAGAGAAATCTTCATTCCCGCAACACAACTGTTCGGCAAGCTTGATGCTTTGATAGACGAAGAGTTGGATGATCAGAATATAGCAGCCTACGCGACTGAGACACGGGAATCGAGACAAGGGCTGAGTGCCCAAATCGACCAGTCTCTGCGTTGCGTGATACGGGCCTTCTCAGCTCGATGGCTTCCGTTAGTGTCTCGAAAACATGGTCTTGCATCAGAGCAGGTCGATCACATCGTTAGGGACAGCTGGCGCGCCGCAAGAAAAGACATGCTCAAAGTGATGAACCGCGTTTCTTATCGATCCATCTTGACACTGTATCTGTTCGCTCAAACTCCCACGCCCGTCGACATCTCCGGAGACGAAGAGTCCGAGGGCATCAGTGCATCGGCGTGTATGCAAACTGCCATATTGCAAATCCAACGACTTCGACAGCGACCTCGAAGCGGTCTATGCCATGGAGCAGTCGATTCCAACGTCACGCAAGCATTTCTAGATCTCGAGAGTAGAGCTTACTGGGCGGTGATCATGTGGGACACGTCCAACTCGTTCGATTCGAACTCAAGAACATGTCTAACTTCTGGATTGAAGGGCGCGTGTTCGGAACCAGCATGGCGTCTGGCCAGGTCATATCTCGTGGGGTCTTTCCGCGCCAAAACCGAGCACTGGCGCATACACGGCTTTGAGATGACCGAGGAGAGAGCTTGCACGATCATCTCTTCGGCATCTATCAGCATTCTGTACATTTGGAAGAACATTACGTCGTTGAAAGAAGCTTTGAGAGAAGGAGTCGAAGAGGACAGTGTCATGTTTGCCTGGAACGCGCTCCTTGATGCCATCGACATCTTCACGACTTCCATCAGACCCCTTCTCGACCACTGCAAGAGGCGGCTTCACTTTCTAGATCAACAGACCAGACTGAGCTGGTACGCTACCATTTCGCAATACTACTTGGGCATACTAGTATTAGGCGAAGTACTCGAGACGGCTAACCGTTCCGACCTGCTACCCGGAGTAGCGATAGCGAAGCAGGACGCCGAGTACGAGGCTTTCAACGTGCTCAAACTTGGAATGCAAGCTTCGTACATGATATACGGACCCGGAGACGATTTGACCGCTGCCACCACTATTATCACGATTGACGGTGGCACCGGGAACTCGCCTGCGCGACCCATCATTACATCGCTCGTCGCCATTAGTCCGTATCCGTACCAGGTGGTAAACACCGTGTCACTGATGAAGAAGACCATGGACCGTAAATACCGAGAGGGCGTTCTCAAGCACCAAACTTACGCATATCTGTCAGACAGTCTACGCACAGCTCTCGAGCAGCTCCCGCAACATTCAAAAAAGGTCGATGCTGCTCTGAAGGGAAATGCAGCGGCATGATGGTGTTTATTAGTCTCATGTAAGACCAATACCACCCAAACACAGGCATAAAAAGCAGCTCCTCCGTTTTTTCTCACCGTGACAGTTTGAATTTTATCGGGCTGGACAACACGTGACCTCTTCCGTTTTCTTTTCTTTTCTTTTTTTCTTGACAGGTCCCCATCCCCCTTTGCTCCCACATCACACAACACTCAGCCATGGCTTCTCCATAAACATCTCGCATGCTGTTCGACTGAAATGGCTTATTTGGCGGATCATGCTGAATGTGTCACGATGCAGCTCACTGTAATATGCACTTTGGCGGCCAGGGCGGCCGTGTCTCTCTGGCGGCCAAACCCTAGCGACAGATGAGTTTGTGCACCCCCTGAATTCTTCCAGTCACGATTCAATTTGTATCTATAAATAAAGCCTTACTGTATCTACCAGTTTTTATTCTCGAATATATATATTTTTTTTTTTTTCACTCTCCTCAGTAGTAATTAGGTCCTGGCTAGCGCTAGCCGGTCTCTTCGACACAGCTGCTCGCATCTATATGTACAGTATGTACAAGTAGATCGCTCACGAAATTATGCCTTGCATGACAAAGGACAAGACAGGACCTTTTATAAATCACATCTGTTACTTCTTCGTACACCTCTTTTAGTAAACAAATAAATAACATTTGCAAAACGCGCTTTACCTCCAATTCCAATATTTGCCATATTATATACAATTACTCCGGTCTGCAACCGGCAGACAACTTATGCACCGCGCAATGATATGTAAAATCCCCTCCCCTCACCTAAGGCTTTGCCAGGATTGCCTTTGATAATACGTACTTGGGCCTGCCACACATCTGACTGGGGTGTGTCTCTTCGTCTCCGTAGGCGGTGAGGATAGGGATGTAGCTATGGTACGGCCGCGTTCCAATGAGCGGGGTGCGAATGATGATGTCTTGAAGATGATCATCATTCGGCTCTTGGGCCAACTCCAACTCGTCGTCGTCGTCGTCGTCGTCGTTGGAGTCCTGGCACAGCAGCAACTCCTTTGAATCTTTTCGCACCAGCAGCGTCTTGGTCTGGATCTTGCTAACACGCTCCGACACCGAGACGGTATTGTATCCCGTTGGCTTGCGAGCTCGAGTAAGATTCGTAGGTGCTGCTGACCCTGGCACTGGCCCTGGCCCTGGCCCTGGCCCTGGCACGTTGTGCTTGGCCCGCCAAGCGACGTCATACTTGGATCGCGTTTCGGCGTCCGCAAGCACCGTAAAAGCGCCTTGCAGAGCACGATAGTGACCTAGGGTTGAGGCTTGGAATAGCCTGCCTCGTAGACGTCGGTAGGCCGTCTTGATCTCCTCGGACGTGGCCCAATGATCAATGCCCAGGACGGCGTAGTAGTCGTCCAAGTCGAGTTGACCAGGGGAGGTGGTAGAAGCTGGCGGCGTAGTGGGGCGGGAAAGGTGCAAGGATGCATTCACGATGAAAACCCCAGAGTCCAGAGTGGAAAAGGTATTATTAGTATTAGTGTTGCGCATTTGATCCGTCGTCTTGAGAGAAAAGCGATGTTTTGGTTGTGTGATAATAATTGCTGGGCTTTGAGAGAGGGGTTGGTTGGTTGGTTTTTTCTTTCTTTCTTGATTTTGAATGTTTGAAAAGGGTTATTCCAGCGGTGAAACGCAAATCTTATTTGTCCTATCTTAAAAGGGCAGAGAATGTACGAAGGGATGTGGGGTTTATACAAGGGCGAGACGGGTCGGGATTGCGTTGCGTTGCGGTACAATGTTTTTACAAACTGAACAATGCTCGTAAAACAATGTGGGTGACAATGTCTAATTCGTTTTTTCTTTCTTTCTTTCTTTCTTTCTTTCTTTCTTCTTGGTGCGTGAACAATGCGAAATAGAACATGGTAGAACAATAGACAGTGATGAAGTCGAGGTTTGTCAGATCTGAGATTACCCAAGATGGGAATGACCATATCGCAAAGTCAATCTATGCTGGTTAGCAGATGGAAAAAAAAGAAAAGATCAGATAATGAATCGTAACAATGTTTTTGGTAGAATAGAATCCATGTCCACTTACACGCTAGGGTTTTCATAACAAGTAGCCTAGGTTAGGAATACGAATATTTTGGTAGGCTGTGAATGGAACCTGTAAGAGTGCTTGCAATACTAGCAAATTAACCGTCTACGTTCACTTATTATTACAACTTACAAAGACAAGGCCCTCTGCAATAGATTATCAAAGCTAAAGCGATAGATATTAACACTTTAGTAGAAGCAGCTTAGGTGTTAGTATAAACATTGAGTTTGTTTAATATTGTATTAACTAATTTTCACGTAACTAATTAGATTGGTTGCAGTATGCGCAAACACTATTTTCTTACTTTATAGAGCTAGAAACAATTGCAAATTGCACGCTTCGCAAGCAATCATTCCTACTGCTCGCCATCACCACCAGAGCTCTGCCATCGACCAGCACGATCTTGAGTGCCCATCCTTCTAAAACCCCGGCCTCTGGAGCCACCTCTCCACATACCCCTTCCCTTTCCCTTTCCCCTTCCCCTCCCATCACCGTCTGGTTCTGCACCCCTTCCTCTACCTACCGAAAACTGTATCTTAACAAGAGGTTTCTCCACCCACTCCAGGCCCTTCAACTCCAGCCTATTTTTCTCCCAATCTCCCAGCCTCCATGCCTGGTACAGTCCCATCAACTTTTGCTGATCAATTTCCTCCTTCTTTCCTCCCACACTCTTCGTTAACGTGACGCCTCTTAGCTCTGGTACCCATGCCTTGATATATTCGCCCTGTTTATCGTAGTCGAAGGCTTGCTTGACCGGGTTAAACACTCTGCCTTGACGCGGGTCGTTACCTACACCTGCAACGTATTGCCAGTTGCCCCAGTTGTTGGCTACCTCGTGATCGATGAGGAGGAATTCGTACCATTCGGCGCCGACGCGCCAGTCAATTTCGAGATGCGACGCTAGGAAAGAAGCTACGTTCTGTCGCGCGCGATTCGAGGTGTAGCCTGTCAGAGACAGTTCACGATTCGAGGCATCAATGAGGCCCATGCCAGTCTGCCCAGCCCTAAAACGTGCAAACACTTCACGGGTCTTGGTAGACCCCTCCCCAGTACCATTGATATATCTCCACTTCTTTCTTGACGGCTGTCCCTCCTGGTTGTGCAATTCTTCGGCGGCGTCGTCATTTTGTCCTGGACGTGGTTTAGGGCGATCGCGGATGCCGTTGATGTGGAACATTCTGGCTCCAAATTTCCGAGAGCAGAGCCTCATATAATCTCTCCACAGCAACTCAAATCGAACGGCTTTCGTGCCGTCATTCTCGCCCTTTCCATAATCACATACTTGCTGTCCGACTCCCTTCCCATCTTCGAAGTCCATCATGGCCCAGTGTATTTGCCGCGCGGTCACATGCCCTTGCGCGAGGTATGCGGATAGTTTCGTGCTGAAGTCAAGCCCGACCATGCCGTTCCTGGTCGATTTATATGAGCTCATTGCACCACTCGACACCAGATGTGTGAGTCTATCCTGCCCAGCCTTCTCTCCGCCCCCGAAAGGATACGCGTTCTGCGTGTCCGGGGGCATGCGAGGAGGTGATTGTAGCCCGAAAGTTGGATCCTTCTCGAATGGAGCATGGAGGGACTTCTGGAGACCTTCGAGAGAACTGGGTATCTCGAATGGTGTCTTCTGCGGCGGAATGTCCGGTGGGAGAGGTGGCAGTGTGGTGGGAGCAGATAGGGTCTGGCGTGGCCGTGATCGAAGAGGTTCAACTGATTTGCGGAACGCCGTGTAAATGTTTGGTAGGTCGGAAATGTGGTGGAAAGGAAGGTCGCGACTGCAGTTCAGTTAGTTTTACTGGCCTGACTTGTATGTAGAGTGGGGAAAATGAGAGGCAGGACACACTCGTCGATATAATACTTCACATCATCCCATACTTTGAACGCTACTCCATTCTGTTCTGAAATGTTCTTCACTTCTGCCTCATCGCGCTTCTCTTCGGTACCATCCTCGTTGCTCATCCATATACCTGCTACATCCGCCCTATTATCTTCGTCTTCACCTGACCTCTCGGCGTACCAGCTCAGCATGTGCTGAACAACGTCTCCGATCAAACCAACCCTCACTTCCAACCCCGAACCGCATCCCAAACCTTCAAGCCTTTCTTTCAACCCCCAAACCCCTTCGGCCGTGAATCTGGCGCGATGTGGTCCCGTGCGCCATAGTCCTGCTACGCGACTTCGTGCTTCTACGTATGGTGACCGGACGACGGAAGACGGAAGAAATCCCGAGACCTCGACTTGGTTCGCAGGAAATATGTAGACGGGTAGTAAATGTGTGAAATCGAGACTCTCGTGTTCGGACGTGGGGAGGTCTTCTCCTTTGCATGACCTATGTCGTAATGTGGAATCTGTTTGCGAACCGGGTTTGGCAGAAAGTGAGGCGCGATGGAAAATGGGATTGTCTGACAGTCGAACGTCGCGACGAAGGATGTAGATGAGGATTCGAGGTTTAACTCTGGACGCTTGCTTGAACTGATGCATTTCGCTTGAAACTTCAAAATCAGGAGAGAGATAGCGCAAGTAAGGGGCAGAATGGCATGCCGGCCATGTATTTCGGCGGTTCATTAGAAAATGAGGATCAACGATTCAGGTAGTGGGTGACAAAGAGATCATCCTGGAAGGTGACGCCAACGAAGTGTGAATTAAGTTTCCGAAGAGCGTCATGATGTGGCAGCAATGCCCGCGTGTCTGAGAAGAGTCTAGACACATAGGACTTACTCGCACTAGGATGACTGGAGGAAGAGTCTGTCATCCGTGACTTTATACCTGTGGGTTGCTCGCACAACCACACATCTATGGCGGATCTGGCAGACGTGCAGACGTGCAAAGATGGAACCGGTATTGTGAATCATGGTTAAGCTACGAACAGCTTAAACCGCGTAAACAGCTCAAACAGCTTCGTGCACGCTGTAGGACATGACGTGGACTACTGCGGTGCCGTGGGCGTATTATTGTATTGGCTACCTTTGTACAAGCATGCATTGTCACATTGGCAGGACGAAGATGGTAAGCTGGACCCTGGAAAGGGAGCCGATGAAGGCATCATCATCGGAGATAGCGCCGATCGCGAGGAACCATACGAGATCTTGGTATCTATGCTAGCCGGACATGGTTCCCTCCAGATTACCGAGATAGATCTTTATGCATCGAGAAACTAGTTGCGTTGTGCTCCGATACGAGTGCCGAGTGTTATGCTTTAGCTGCCTTCTGCCACAGACGGCTGGCATCGGTGCAACCTTTTTGGTGCAACATTTTTCGACGACGACCGCATTTATTCCAGAATCCACACGATGCTCGACGGGGGTGCACGTTCCATACCTCGCCGACGGGTCTGGCAGACTTGAGTCTTCTCGGGTCCTCGCATGCCATCTGCAAATGATACATACAAGTAATTAGTAGCGAAGAAGCTGAGAATCCTGTTAATAACTTCCCAACTGGGCAATGCCGTCGGGCGCATTTGGGCGCACATATAAATCCTCACTCAACGCCACAACGCCACGACAGACGCTTTTCCTCCGAACCACTGTTCCTCTCTACTAATCTATTGGCGAATGTCTGAATTCGTCGGTGTTATACAAATGTTACCTTGACGGGATTTAGAGTCGCTGCTCACGCCTCAATACCCTTACGTGGGTCTTGTGTACGACGGAATACGATCGAAAGGCATTGGACTGACAGGTCACCATGGTAACTTTTCCTTCCGAGAATTCTTAATCTTTAGACATTCTTGGAGTCTCGCTCCACGAGTTACTGCACTATTATTATTTCCAGTGTCCTTTTTCTTGTAGTTTAGCCTTACACGCTCTGAGGTAGCCTGGTACTCTGTTTTGCAAGCACATGTCAAATTGACAGAACGGTAATGGGAAACATGACACTGTGTCCATAATCTTGAAGCGGTAGATTACCCGATGTGGGTGACATCATGGTCTAGATCACGTGACTTTCTATCTCCCCCTGAGTACTCCTGAGTACTCCTGAGTACTTCTGAATGTCAACAATCTCATTTTATCCTACATATTCATCCCACTTTGCTTACAATTTCTGCGACCATTGCAAGTCCTATAAGACTACACTCATGTCCGCCGGATAAGTTGTAGCCCTGAAAACATTTTCACGTCCTTACGCACAGGTCAAGATATACTACATTGTTCAATCCTGTCAGTATCCATATAATTACAACGGTAGGCTGTTTCTGATCTAACAGGCCGTTATTGACATGCTTCCTCCCGGTAACGGAAGTCTAGAACATGGTCACGTGACCATCTTCTCTTTCGAAATCTATAGGTACAGTGTTATTTTTTGAAAATGTGTACGTCTTTCAGAATACCAGGAATAATCCGGGCTTCAAATTATAATTCATGCAAAGCTTGATCGACCGTCACTTTCTTGTCTGTTGCATTGTGCTTGTGAGGTTTCATACACCAGCCGTGTCTATTATTGGCTGCATGCAGCTACATAAAGGAGGCTGACTTCAAGTTAGTTAGTGACTAATCTGAACATCAAACTGCCAGAGCTTGATTCTCCCTAACCAAGGCCGGCGAGTTTATTGGGGGGTCCCAGATACTCCGGTTTTTAGCCAATATTTGAAGGATGATGGATGATCCTTGTGTGAGCTCAGAAACCAAACCTCTCCTCTCGAAGCAAAGCCTCCAGGCAACGTCGTGCGCACCGACCATTTCGTATACATAGGCAACAGCATGAATGGGTCAAAAATGGCCAATGGTAACGTTCGGTAATTATCCTTATTCAGAATAGCTCACAATCTGCCGCCCCGTAGACTTCATTTCCCGGAACGTCGGGGATGCGCTAGCCATTTTGGCCCCATGTAATATATGTGCACTATACGAATCAGTGGAGAATGAGAAATAACATAAAGTCGACATCTTAGCCATGACTTTGGACGACATCGAGCTTAATTCCCTTGTTCATCATCTAATATACTCACCCAATAGTCAATCGTTTGAACTACTTAAGCGCACTAATTCGCAATCATGGTTTCTTTCACCACCGCCGCCGCCATTGCTCTGCTTGCTTCGATCTCTTCCGTTGCTGCGGCGCCATTCGCCTCCAATGAAGTTTCTACACTCGTTGCTCGTCAAGCGACTTTGCCGACGGAATGTACCGATTACTGCAGTGTTTCTGCAGGATGCGTGTGCATCATCCGACCCACGAACTGTAAGCTGGAAGAGATTGTATGAACGATTGACACTCACTAACCACGTCAGGTGCTGAAAACTATACCGTGGACGCCGGTGAGACATGTGGTACTGTCGTTGATCGTTTCCCCAACATCACGGCAACCGCTCTCTACGAGTGGAACCCGTAAGTGATATATACCCCTTCTCAGCTCACACTTTGTTAATCTGTCTACAGGGAGCTCGGCCAGACATGTAATTCAATCCCACTGCCGACCTTATTTATTGAACTAACAATATCAAAGGCTTCGGCTTGACGGCTTACGTCCCCGTATGCGTGTCTGTTCCAGGCTATGTCTTTCCTGGTGCCGTCAAAGCTGGTGACATATTCACCCCAGACCAGACTCCAGTTCCCGTACAGCCTTCGATTGTGTCCAATTGCACCAAATATGAGTATACGGATCGTACTGGGCTGCCAATTCTTGCCACGGTTCTCTCGAGCAACGGGATTACCAAGCAGCAGTGGAATTCATGGAACTTCCCTACTCAAGATCCGGAAGAGGATTGGGCATCATGGGCTGGCTACTTCTCATGTGTCGCGGCTTAGATGATAGATCACAAGGGCTAAAACGTCATGATACAATTGGCCAGAGGTGATGTCGGGGGTTGGAGGTGACAGACATCCATGGAAGGGAAGATTAGAGTACGCATAAAATCGACCTAGCCATATTGGTCTTCTGGATATTGAAACGGGATGCCACGCTGTTAATGCCATAACAAACACTCGGCTTCGGCTAAGAAATTGACGTCTGGGCTGAGGATCGCTTCCACATGGTGCAATGCAATGTATTTAAGCATTCAAAACTCATCCTCAGGCGGCGATAATGGGACAACCGGTACCGAATAATCTTGCTTCGTGGTATCATACGTTGCATAGTTGAGAGGGACTCCGATAGAAGGTATGGAACACAGCGGGAAGACTAGCCACTATCATGATGTATAATCTTTGTGCAAAGCAAAATATAGAGAGTGCAGTGAGGGATTCAACCAAATTTATACTTCTTCTCTATTCGTGAATGGATTGTTGATTAATAGATGTTGACATGTTTATATAGTAGATTTGTGAATATTTGTCATTTATACTCCTGTTCACTAAAGTATAGATAGATGGTATGGTAATCCACGTGTTTTTTACATGCTGCCAGAGTGGGGAACAACAACCTGGCGGGCACCAATACTCGGCGTTATCTGAAGCCACCCTGAACCAAATGTAAATTGCTCGCTCGTTCCTCGTGCAATAAAGTAGGGGTTTCTGACTGATGAAGAAGCTGTGTCGTGGATTAAGCTGTGATTTAGCTGAGCTACAATTTATCTACATAGTTGGTTTACCGAGCTAGCGAAAATAAGCGAGATATTAGCGCTGATGGCCTAAGCTGTAATCTATGTATGTATCAGCACGCGAAACGCGGGCACCTGATAGATCATCAGCATCAGCATCAATTCGAACGGAACATCCCAGGTTCGTGTGGAATATTGAAGAGGCGCTGGCAACAGGCTAATAGCTTAGGTTCAAGCTAACTCTACAAAACTCTCCTATATCTGCCACAGGTAGTGTTCCTGTGTTACAGCTTCAGCCTCGAGAGACACTGAATCCAGTATAGCATACCAACGCGCCAGAATGGCATCGTCTCAATCCCCACAACAAACTGTCTACAAACCTCCTTTCAGACCTACTATCGACCGACCCTCCGTCATACTCTATGGGAGTATCGAACAAGATGTGTCCATAGATTGGCAGACTGAGCTCACATCATCACTATCAGACCTTCCCATCGCAATTCTGAATTCCCGACGTGATGACTGGGACGAGACTTGGGTCGAAGACATTTCATTTCCAAAGTTCAAAGAGCAGGTTGAGTGGGAAATGGATTACGCGAAAGTGGCAGATGTCATTGTGTTTTACTTTGCGCCGAAAACGTTGACCCCGATTACACTTTTGGAGCTTGGCATGTATGCTGGAACTGGGAAGGCGGTGGTGTGTTGTCCGCCAGGATTTTACAAGAGAGGGAATGTGCAGATGGTGTGTTTGAGATATGGAATCGAGTTGTTCGAGGATCTGGTTGAGTTGAAGAAGCATGTGCGACAAAAGATCCAGGAGAAACTAGGAGATCAGAAGAGATAATGATTGTGTGTCCGAGGAGAGATGCGTTCAAAACTGGTACTGCTTCGAGTAAGCCAGCTTTTTGATTTCTTTATATGCTTACCAAACGAATTTTGCACTCTCCTAACGACCGAGAGTGAAGTAATCCCATCCATCCCTCCCACTGCTTAGCTCTTTTCTATCGCCCCAAGCTATGTCATATCCTATCTTCCAAATAATTCAATATCTATCAAAGGCCTATTTTGTCCAAAGTAAGGGTTTGGTGATTAGACTCTTTGCCGGCCCAGCCAATACAGAATTCCGACTCAAATATGGGACGGCACTCTTCAACATATCTCCTCGATGTATTTTACTAGCTTTGATACACTGTTGAACCCTTTCTGCCTGCCAGCCGTCAAAGGCGTGCTTATCATTCTCGATCCTCTTGCCATATTTCAAGTGGGTTTCTCTCTATACCCAGCCGCATAATGTAGTCTTTCATCTGCTCGATTGGCAAATTACGAACATAACGATCGCCAAACTCGCCACCTCTTGGATATTGCAATTCCAAATGATGCAGATTCTCCAGTCCTCGCAGGATCTCAATGCTGTCCTCCCAGTTCCCGTCCAGCAAATAAAGTTCACTCCCTTCAAACGACTTCAGTGTCAACTTAAAAGTGTTCACAAGCTCGAGCATCTCTCCAACTTTGAAAGGGACGTTTATGAATTTGATACTAGTAAGATGGGACTTTGCAATGTCGTCCGAGAGGTCCAGTAAGTCGGAGATGGATATTTGAGGAAACTCGTGAAAACAAGGGTAATTGTACAGATTGACTGTTAAGTTCTGGAGGGTGGAAGAACTGAAGCACGCTTTTGCGAACGCGCCGAAACCAGCCAACTCTCCACGTGATCGATCGTTGTTCTCTGCGTAACTTCCCTTCCTAGCCCATCCTTGCATGTAGAAATCCAAGCGCTCAGCTCGTTCAAGGGTCTTTCTAACAGCCTGGAGTTGATTTGAAGACAAGTCCATGCAGCGCATATTTGTAGGGGCCGTGAGTTTGATTACAAATTGTCTAGGTCGTATGCGTGTATCTGCAAGCGCAGTAAACAAACCAGAGACCAGGTGGATCGGCGGTGATGTCAGCATCGCCGATTGAAACGTTCCTTTCCATTGAGACGACTGCAGACACCTTTTGGCCAGCTCGACATCACTCAGCTGGACTGCATAACTCAATCTGGTTTGTTGGCTTGGCTTGCACCTTCTCTTATCCTGGACAACGATTTTCTCAAGTGCTGTGAATTTCTCCAGGGCTCGGACCAGTCTGACGATACCATCTCCGCTGTGGTTGACGCTTTCTTGATCCTCGAAGAGTTTGACGTACTTTTTGTATGCGTCGAGGACAAGTTGCTGTTTCTTGGTCGCTTTATCTCGTTTGAAATCCTCGGCACTTACGCGGCTCCACTGATCGGGAATTGGGTAAGCCTCACTAAGGTACTGGTACTTGAATTTCTTCTTGGACCTTTTCTTCCTCGTGGCTACCTGGTGACAAGCGTTTACAATCTGGTTATCAGCATTTGCGGGCGCACCTTCGTTTCTTGATTCGTCCAATACCATATTCGGTACACCCTCATGGTTTCCCAATTTCCCAATTTCCTCTCCATTCACTTCTTCATTACAGTCGCTGTCTTTCTCTTCGTCGAGCTTCTCTCCATGCTCTGAATCCTCCGAATCACTCGATTCCTCATAACGGAAGCCACGAGACCTTTCCAAGCGTTCCAAATATTGACTCAACACAGTGGCTGCATTCTCCACAAAGTGCCTCAGGTCGTCGGCCAAATACTTGTCAAAATAACTGACATCGATTTTCACCTTCTTCACGCCCTTTGAGTAGACATGGTGGTTTGCGAGTTCCTCGAGCTCGCGAAAGGATTCTGAGGTGAATGATACGTATGCTTTCGTTATCAAGAAAGGCGAGCTGACGGCGTGCAGGCGGCGGGACACTAGACGTAGATTCTGGATATCGGGGGATGAGGCAAGACAGGCCGTGGATGTAGAGGAGAGATAAGATATACAGGTGCCAAGGAGTTCGTTGGGAAGCGTAGACAGTGTTGTTGATGGCATCGTTCTGGGGAAGCGATTCTTGTAATTGGCAATATGAACACGTAGATGATTCAACAACCGGACTTGGACGAAACATGTAGGGAGAACGCTGTGAGGGGACGCACTTGAGATTTTGAAGAAAAGCCCTCTAAGCGCTAGGTATTTGCTTGTACAAGATTGAGGGGCAGCTGGAAATCGATGAAATGGATGCCTGCGATTAGGGCTTCAGTCTAGCTGGATTGTGGCTAGTCGCTAAACTCAAAGGTATACTATAATAGATCTAGATCTCACTCACTAAACCTGTTTTGAGCATAACGCACGTTAGCTACGCTAGCAGCATGCTGATTCTCACCTGAGACTGAGAGACATGTGCCGTAGGTATGTAGACGTAGTTATGACTCAATATCCTTCAAACAAGCTCCCACTTTGCAAGCCTGCCCAACGCATGCCCTGCCTCCCTTACGATGCAAACGTGACCATATTTCCCGAGCCCCTTTCCATCCTCGCTCAAGACTCTGTGCAGCACCAAATTCGCAACCGCAGTGGGTGCACCTTCTGCGAGATTGTAGTTACCAGTGGTGACGTATCCGATCAAGTCTTCTTCATCAGGAACATTCGGATAATTCTCGTCGCTAGCTTTTAGAGAGTCGACGCTTGTTTGCGGAGGTTTTAGAAGATTTCTTGCAAGCTGCCTCGAGCGTAGATGCTTCGGTGGGTTCTTTGGCCTGGATACCTGATCCTTCCTGGGCGCTTGATTTGGGCTAGAGACAGGGCTGGGGGCTACCATCAGCGACAGCCACTTGCTTCGAAGTTCTTGGTTGTTTGTCGGAAGCCTGTAGATGCGAGCACAGGTTGTTGGGATGCCGCGTTGAACCATTATAATTTTGGCGGAGAACACACCCGGCGTAGAGATGTTCGGAGACACAGAATGACCAGTCATCAGATCCGACGCTTCTTTGGTCAGTATTTGCCGGAAGGGAGGTACTGCCGACTCGGCTGTGACTTCTGTCCCATCTTTTGCTTGCAAGAGACGTTCCCAATCACATGCCCATGGATCCCCTACCTCTCCCTTTCTACTGTTACCAAGGTCAATTGTCGCCCACTCAATCCTCTTTCCCTTTGGTCGTTTTGTCCACTCCATCTTCCTCTCAACGCGTTCTTGCTGTTCCCACGCCCACCCTGCATCGGTACCTGGGCAGTCAAACGGGAATGATGGCACTGATCGTTCGAAGTCGACCTGCCTCCTTTCCTTCAGCCCGCCAAACCTGGGGTTACCTCCAGTCGACACCGGATATCGCATAATGCCTCGCCAAACCGGAAGTACGCATTTCCACGGGAGCAAGACCGTCCAGCAGTTGTTTCTCCTCGATACGAAGGTGAGCATCGGGATTTGAGGATCGGTAGGGCGTGGGTCGGGATAGTTGCCTGGTGAGGCCATTGCCTTCCGGCGATTAATAGATTGCTGAGACGGGAGGGATCGGCAAGCAGCAAGGCGAGCGGTACGGTCGAATATTGCCGGAGTAGTCTGTGTCTTGTCTATAGGCCAGTACGCAAGCGTTTCAATAACCTGTGCTTGGGAAGTCATGTCTGCAGCCCTCGGAGGATCACGAAGCCGCGGGTCAGATACCGAAAACGCTAGGAGCGCGCTAGGTGGTAACTCTCGAAGATTGGTGACTGAGGCAATAGTAGACCAAAGCGATGGAGGTGTGTCCGAAGATAATTCTGTCGCAGAGCTAGCCGAAAGAACAGAACACAGTGTCTCGGCGGAAGCTGGTCCCATGATTTCTATGGAGCCAATTTCAAAACGTAGGTCTTCGACAGTAACTACTGGTTTCTGAATCTTTGAAGCCCGGATCACTTCGTTCCAAAGACTCAAAAACGCGCTTGGATGTACTCGAATGAAAGCCTTTCTCTTAGTGCTACCCTCTTGTTGCACGCTCCAGACCACTGTTACTTGAGCAATCTTCTTGGGCACTTTCCCTTCTCGCTCATAGATCCACCCTTCCCATACACGGGTCCCATTTAACCATTTCTTCCCTATTGCTTTTTGCTGCCAGGTCGCTTGACCATCTTCGTCGGTCAAATGCAGTCCTTCGAGTAATCCAACGATACTTGCCTCCGCACCCTCAAGTCCAATTGTAGCCATGTAGCTCATGTCCCAAGCGACAGCTCCTCTGAGCAATACAGCCCGATGGGTAAGACGGTAGGCCTTGCCTGCTGTCCTTAGCGGGATCGCAAAACGCCAGAGAGGTTCCTTTCCGGGAGTCATGGTAGCGCGTTTCGTGTGCCAAATATGTGTTGGGAGCCAAGTTTTGTGCACCTGTCGTCTGCGAAATCTCGACGACGGCGTATCAGGAACAGCAAGCACTGCGAACTTCCGCCTCCGCTTTTTCACGGCCGCCGAATGCTCCGTAGGTTCATCCATCATTGGGTGATCTTCTTTCTTCCTAATCTTCCGCGCCGATAAAGTACCCTCAATCTGTTCCTTCTTCTTCTTCTCTTCTCTCTTCTCCCTCGCATTCTTACTCTTCTCGATGTTCTCCACCCGCAGCCGTCCCTTCCCCCCCTTCCCCGTCCCGCTCCCACTTTTGCTCTTCGAAATGGGCGTATTATCCTCTTTCGCTTCCTTCCGTGCCTTGTCCCTCAGCCGCTTCGGTACGCGCTGCGGATTATGACTCCCAGTCCTCCTTCTCAGATCCCTAGGCACATTTTGAAACGCTCGCCTTGACAATCCCTTTTTCGCCGCTCTCATGGCATTTTCCAAAGACTTGATCTCATTCTCATGCGCGCGCATGAATCGCGACACGTTAAGCTCGCCATTTGGGTACGCGGTCGTGGTGGGGGTTGCGGAGATCGTACGGGACGGGTTCGCTGGGAAGCGGGCGCGCTTTGCTAAAGCGGCGGTATCGTTCGTATATTTTCGTTTCTTGGGATTCTCCATCATGGCGGCAGGTTAAATGATGTTTGGAGAGGAATAGTGAGCTAAAGTTATGTCAAAGTTCTCGAGTTCGAAGTTTTATTAGTAAGCTTGGCAGGCTAGTCTGGTAAAGATTGGCTCTAACACGAATACACGTGCGCATTTCTTTCTCCATCGTGTGTCCGAACTTGGCGCTCAAGATAGTATAATTCAGGGACTTGTTCCAAGTACGAGCTCTAGGTAGAGTTTTGTATGTATCACGAATTGTATAAAGACGTTATTGGTGGGCAATACGGACTCTGTTAGCTACCAAAGTGGTCAAACGACCGTCTGTTCTATCCTAGCTACTCAAGTGATAGCTGATATCTACAACTCCCATACAGTGCATGTATCTAAAAGCTTAACGTGCACGCCAAAGTCTTCTTTCTTTCTTCTTCTACAGTTTCACGGGAAATCTCTTCCTTACAAGTCCACCCCATTTTATGAATGTAAACGGGACAGGCGTAACGATCAAGGCGATAAATCCCAACACAGTGTTACCCCAACCTAACCCTAGATTGTCGTAAAGCTTCGGCCCAATAAGTGGCAGAAAAGCTCCAAACAAACTCCTCATGCAAACCAGAGCAGCTACTGCCGACGCAGCCGTATCTAGAAAGGCGTCGACCATGTATGTCTGGCAAGGAACAAAGATTCCCAGAAGACCAAAGCCAAATAGAATGAATGATAGACAGGGCACGATCCAATGAACCTCGGGGCGTGCAGTCCATCCATATATGAAGAGAGCGACGGGCATGAAGGGCGCGAAATACACTGTTGTGGACAGACGCATTTCGGCTGCGACGGTCAGTCATGTATAAGTAGAGGGGATGTCAGACAGTATATTACGTTCGAATACACCGTTATTCTTGTCGCGCATGCGAATAACACTGCGATCATTGAACTTCATGATGAGGCCCAAAGCTATCTAGTCTGCATAAGCAGAGTGCAGTGGGCGTAGGGTAGAAAGACTTACAAACATGCCCAGTCCAACTGATGACTTTTAGCTGAATATACAGGAAATAATAGCAATAATAAGTGGCTTACGACCAAGATATGCTAAACCAGTATATTGTACTGAAAAATGATAAGTGTTTTGGAACACGTTAGGTATGGTTGTGAAGAGTAGATCTGATCGACGTTAGAGCTTGAATCTTAGATAAGACACATCACTTACACAAGGTGCCGTATACAACACTGACGTACAGTGATATCAAAAATGCAATCGGCGACCTAAAGAGGAACTGGCAAATCAATCAGCGCTCAGTCTTCAGAAGGGCAAAGCGAGACCTCACTTTGACCGGCCTTGCAATGCTCCTCGCAAGGACTTCACGAGGGGGTAGTCGCATTTCCAAGTGTGAGTGCAAGTCATTACGTCCAAGCTCCTTCTTCAGGCGCCTGGTTTTTCTTTTGAGAATCGTCGGATGATTAGACTCCTGCATGAAAACAAACATGGCGATGTTTAGTGGTCCACTTCCCATTAGCAGTATCCAGTACGCCCATCTCCACCCAAGATACTGGGAGATAAAGCCACCGGCAATTGGGCCAACTGTTGTAATTGTTAGTACGCTTAAATCAATTCAGTCTATGAGATGTTTCCTACTGATTGGGGCGAGAGAGGGCGTCCCGACAACTATACATGAAGCGGCGGCGCGTTCGTGAACGCGAAAGACATCTCCGATCATTGCTGACACTATGGTCATAACAGCTGATCCCCCGATGCCAGCGAGTAGACGCATGATGATCAGACTGGAAATGTTAGGGGCGAAGCTGCAACCTAAGATGAATACGTTAAAGAACGCACTGGACGTATTGATCACAATCGTCCGCCCGTACATTTCAGACCTCGAAGAATGAATCGTTAGCAGAAATTGGTAGAAGGTGGCGACATCACTTGATTGTGCCATTCCCTAAGGAGGCAGGCATACTTACTACCAGCTCTGTTAGTTTGCGCTTGTATACCGGGATTACGAGAACATACCAGTGGAGCTAGGAACAGAGGGCCGACAGAATATCCGAGAACATATATGGAAATCATAAGAGTCCCAATGGTTCTTGACGTGAGCCCATAATCCTCAAGGGTGAGAGCAACTCCCGGAGCACATAATGAGCTTGCCATCGGGCTAAATGTGCACATGCTACCTAAAGATGGACGTACAAGGTCAGCTCATGGTTAATAGAGACAGAGGAGGATTTAAAGAAGCTTAAGTTGCAACTGGCTTGTCTTAGGCTGTGAACAATTTTTGGGATCGGGACAAGAAAAGACGCCGAGGAAGTTATTAAAGACGAGTGCTCTTTGCAGCCCACCTTACGTACCCATCCACAACATAAGCATCCACTTCTTCCCCGAAGTCCAGTTTCTGATCAAGAGTCAGCATTCCGCCTCAGTATGTGCTTATCTTCGCAAAGCTCACTGAGGATTATCAGGGTCCTCCGCACTCTCCCATCCTACCAATCCATTTTCCAAGTCCATCAGTACGAGAGTTCGATCCCCGGACGCTGTTGCAGCAGCCACAGGCTTATCATACTGGACATACTCAGCTTCGACTGACAACCCCAATGTATCCCTTTCCATGTTTTCTGTGAAGCTCTTCTCAGAACTGCACTCTGCGGCGATCTTTGAAGCAGACATAATTGATGACCATCGGACACTCTCAACTTTGGCTTCCTCAATGTATAGAAGGAAAGAGTATGCCGATCAACTTAACGTCTTCAGTGTATGAAGCCCGTGTCAAAGGATAGGAAACAAGACCGAGAGATGGTTGGTTCGTTGGCGAAGCAGTGCTTCCGTGTGGCTTGAATCGATTTGGGGAAATATGTGCAAAAGGTGAAAGGAGACAGCCATATACGTTATGCGAATCTCGGG
Source organism: Pleomassaria siparia CBS 279.74 (assembly GCA_010093715.1). Classification (NCBI taxonomy): domain Eukaryota; kingdom Fungi; phylum Ascomycota; class Dothideomycetes; order Pleosporales; family Pleomassariaceae; genus Pleomassaria; species Pleomassaria siparia. Next base: position 1,297,552 of record MU005772.1, on the reverse strand, counting down.
ACTCCAACCCTTTCGTCATGGCGGAAAACGACAGCCGGAAACCCCATGCGGTTACGGCAACGATTGAAATATCCTTAGCTCAAAGTTGGAAACTGTCTTGGAAGATATTCCATGGGATATCTTTGTGATGGATGAAAACACTTTCCTTGTAGTTTGTCTACATTTACATCGCCTACTTGGATGGATGCAGTGAGGCTTCGCAAAGTGAACTGGATCTATTTGGCTTGGTGTGGAGTTTCGGTGCTTGTTTACTTTATCATAAACAAAGGGAGTGAGATCACAAAGTTAAGAGCATTTTTTCAGTGATGAGCTGTATATATAAGTGCGTGAGAAGAGCTTGAAATAACATAAGACTGATTGGTGGTTGGTGGTGGATGTTCTGATCTGGAGGACGAGCCGCTAGCTCAGCCCTACGAAACTGGTGGGGACTTGGGAACTTTTCCCCCCACCACGTTGAACATTGGGTGCATTTCACACCCACGACAACACAAGATGGAGGACGACCGGGCCGCCACAAACCTGGGCCCTTCCGTAGAAGATGGCCTCACTGAGGAGCCTGTCAATAGTCCCAAACAACCCAAGCGACGGTTCGTGGGCAGGAAGACTGTGGAGGGGAAGACTGCGGAGGGGAAGCCCGCAGACCCAAACGCAAATATAGAGGACAGCAGCGCGATACAAGGTGTGAGACGCGCCCACACCGAGTATCATTCATGTATGATCTAACATCTCTTCTGTAGTGGCCCAACCCCGTCGAACTGCTCGCGCTCTGAACTCCATCCCCGACTCCATCCTCCACGACAAAGACATCAATGATGCCATCGCACTCCTTCCCCCGAACTACAACTTCGAGATCCACAAATGCATACATCGAATCCGTACCTCGGAGTCTAAATCCATTGCTCTGCAGTTCCCTGAGGGTCTGCTCCTATTTGCGACAACCATCTCGGATATCCTCACACAATTCTGCCCCGGGACATCGACATTGATTATGGGGGATGTGACATACGGGGCATGCTGCATTGATGACTACACTGCTCGGGCGCTGGGATGCGACCTCCTGATACATTACGCGCACAGTTGTCTGATCCCAGTCGCAGTGACGAAGATTGCGACGCTATACATCTTCGTCTCTATTAGTATCGATACTCAGCACTTGATCAACACTATAATGGAGAACTTCCCCACTGGCAAGACTATTGCATTGGTTGGAACCATTCAGTTCAACGCAACACTACATGGCATCACGCCCATCCTGCGACGCGAAGGCTACATACCCATGGTGCCGCAAATCGCGCCGTTGTCAAAAGGCGAGATCTTAGGCTGCACATCCCCCTCCATGGCCATCAAGCCGGGGCAACTGAATGAGAAGGGTAAAGAAGAACTTGTACCAGACATGCTCCTCTACCTCGGGGATGGCAGATTTCACCTCGAGAGTGCCATGATCGCAAATCCCTCGCTCCCTGCATATCGTTATGATCCCTACTCTCGACGCCTGACACACGAGACCTACGAACACGACTCTTTGTACGATCTCCGGCGGACCGCGATTCTCACAGCAAGGAAAGCACGCACATGGGGCATTATACTTGGATCTCTCGGCCGCCAAGGAAACCCCCACACCCTAACGCTCATTGAGAACGAACTCGAGCGTCAAGGCATACAGTCTATCAACCTCCTACTCTCAGAGATTTTCCCAGGCAAGCTGGCGATGATGTCCGGTGTTGAGGCGTGGGTGCAAATTGCGTGTCCTAGGCTAAGCATCGATTGGGGTTATGCATTTCCTAGGCCGTTGCTGAGCCCGTATGAGGCGCTTGTTGCGCTTGGTGTCCGGGATGCGCCTTGGTTAGAAGAAGAGGGCAGGGAGAGGGTTGTTGAAGCGAAGAGTGAAAGAAAAAATCTATACCCGATGGACTTCTATGCGAAAGAAGGGCTAGGACGGACGACGGTGGACCACGTGAAAGCTGCGCGAGTAGAGCTCCGGGGCTAATATATCTACAAACTGTATGATAGGCGTTAGGCACGTAGGTGCATTTACAGGCGCATCAAGGCTCTCTGATCTCGAGCTAAACTGTATAACTATGGATATGGTCGAGCTGCAATCATGCGTATCTACTTATTGAACTAACGACATTTTTAACTCTCATGGCCACCTATTCCCATACTCCTCAATATGTTCCAAAGGGAAACGCCAAGCGATGGGTATCATCGTACCAAGGACATAATGCATGCATCTCATCAGTCTTCCTCTCCACACGATTCTCACAGCCAAATAGCTAACCACCCAAACCCTAGCACGCCTAGCAACCATAAACTCTCCAGCATTCCCCCACCCACAGTTACAATCTTCCCGGCACTAACAGGAGGAAGTTTAGACATGCTCCCTAGCTGGCTCGTCGAGTATGGCAATCCCGAGTACGAGTTCCCACCCAACATGTCACCTCTTGTTAATGTGACGACAGTCGTTGCAGGTGCCATTTGACTTGTGGTTCCATGAATCACAACCGCAGTACCCTGTGGCTGAAGACTGATCACCGTGTTTGAAACAGTGACGGGTGGGCCGCCAGGAATGAGCGTTATTCCTGGGCTGATCACGTAGTAGCCGGAGCCGCGCATGGCGGTGAAGACTTGGTTATTGAAGGTGAGTAGACCGGGAATGGTAGACGTGTATACATGGCCATGAAAACTTTGAATGAGGGTTGTGGTTACTCCGTCTATTATCAGCGCCATGGCTGAGGGTGCGAGTGAGATTATCGTTCCATCGACGGTGATGGCGGGTCCACCTGGGGCAAGAGTTTGGTCAGAGACTAGATATTGGGAGAGCGTGTTTGCAGTGAGTGTTTGGCTGCCGAGGACAACGGGGGCGAGGATGGGAGGTGGTGTTATTTGCGCATACGGAGAGTCATGAGACTCAGGTTGCTGGGGTATGGGCACGGTAGCGGTTCCGATCACAACCTCAGTACCGCCATTGCTCGTCTGAATAACGACAGGTGTATGGTCGATCATGACAATCTGGCCAGGGGCTACCGTTGTCGGATCGACCACTGTTGGGAACCCTTCCAAAACAGTCGTCAATTCTCCAATAATCCAATTATTGCCTGCTGATTCCTTGCTAATGACGACTTCCGAAGGACCGGCGGTAATAGTAGCCTTTAGTGGGACTGGAGACTGCGGGAGATGTGTGGTCTCATGGTGGTCTGCGATGGCCGTGGTAGGCATGTCGAAAAAGCCGGTCTTTGGGATCTCCACGACAGGAGAGCAGCCGTGACATGGTCTTGTAGCGCTGAAATTCGGCTCACTGATTTCGTTATGGCCATTGGGATCCCCTGGTGCGTTGGTAGGCGCGGGGATGGGTTTCAATCCTTCGTTGGTTGAGGCCATGGATCCATGGGATGTAGCGTTCGGTGGGTATTGGGGGTTTCCAGTTGTAGGGTAGGGTGGTACAGACGGAATGATGTTAATGTTAGATGCGGTTGATATAGGACTTAGGGTTACAATGGTCGGTGGAATGAGGTTGGATGGTGTGGGACCAGGGAGTATGGACCCTGATGGGATGAGGTTGGACGCTGATGGTTCTGGGTCGACAGTTATAGGTGAAGAGGACAAAGGCAGTAATCCAGAAAGTGATGGGTCTTGGACAACCAGCGTTGAAGGTGATGGGTCAGCGGGAGGAGCTTGCGATGGTATCAATCCAAATCCTTGGGACTGAGATGGAATGAGCTTGGAAGGCGCGGTTACAGATGCCGATGGTATGAGACCAGTGACTGAAGAAGATTTAGCGCAAAGGACTTCGAAGCCGAAGATACAGGGCGAGTACTTGGTAGAAGATCGAATGTCGCAGTCGTCAACACTATCGGTGTATGTCCTGTGGATACAAGTAAGTTGTAGGACGATGAAGAGAACGATGGGTGTATATGAAACACCAAAAAGAACGCATACCTTCCTGTGGCAGCGCTGTGGCGCCCTGGATGAGTAGTGAGATGACGCATGATGTTTGACAAAAGATGAATACAGAGAAGACAGCATTTCTTGGGTGAGGGGGTGACATGGTGAGGTAGACCACGGAACAGAAAGGGTACGACTGATGACGAAGGTGAACACGACATAAAGAATGAGGAAAATATGCACGCTTACAGAGGGTTAAAAGAGACGCCACGATGAACAGGACCAATTGCGAGATGCACTCAATCTTGAGACTTGCAATCAAACAAAGTGAGGGAGAATTCTCCGTATCCCTCGTCCCGCCGCAATCAAGACCTCGCGCAGCCGATGGCAGTCGAGAAAGTCGAGAAGTGTTATATGGAAATTACTTAGATTGCTCTTGATTAGGTTGGCATGGGATCTTTGAGAGACGGTCTTACCGATTGGGAGCATTGCCGACGCGGAGTGCGACCATTATCCACGTCGCATGGGGTAAATAGGACAGGCGATGGAAATCCTGCTGTGATACGTCTGCTGGGTGTTTACCAGACACGCCATAGACCTGCATTTTTGCGGGGTGGTTAGCGAGTTTGCAAACCCTGTAGAAGGTCATAAGCAGCAAAAGCCAATAAATAAGTTGGGACAATGATCCGGAAGGATGAAACTGAAGGAGGAGGATATGATCAGTACCAAGCCGCGAGTCCCGATACATGTACAACATTTGAAGGAAGAAGTAAAGATGAAGATTGTACAACACGTGTGTGACTGACTGGAAGCTGTGTCTTGTAACTCAAACCGCGATATGGACTTCAACCGCCCGTTGAGTCTTTTCTGCAGACTGCTCCAATTCCCATGTTCGGCTCGAAAAGTGGCGATTGATGAGAATTCAATCATGACCTCGTTCGCTGTGGCTTTCCTGGCGGCGAGGTTGAGGTTGCGGTAAATAATACTAGACAGACTTCCGGTCCAATCAAGGATAATTGCCAGTTACAATCAGCCGGTGCACTCCATCCAATCATATCCGGTTTTATTTTCCTTGTGCGCTACGAGTACAAAGGCATATCTGAAAGCAAGTATTAAGCGCCATTCCCATTGTAGGAGAACATACCGTGTAGACAATGTGCACGTGGTACAGGCGGTTCGATAAATCTGCATCGATCAAATAATATGTAGTTCACTCTTGTTCCACATACGAGCGCGTGGGACGTAGCATAGATTCCAAAGACAGTCGACGACCATCCAACGGCGTCACACTTGTGTCAATGAGTCGTACACTTGTAGAGCGAGACAAAACTCTAATAATTACTGATTCTTCCCGTGTTTATGTAGTGAAGGACATTGCCGATCTTGGCAGTGCAGACTCATTGAATCTATCTTGTGTTGAAAACTGTCAATCTTATTGGCGCACGACATTGGACATTTCCCCTTGAGCTTATTGTCCGAAGAAGCTTAAGGACAACCTTCAAACATTGAATCTTCAGATCAGATGTTGGAACATTGAATTAATAGTGCGGCACGTGTTGAGGCTATAATTGGACTAGCGCGAGCAGCCAAATAAGCGAGCCTGCAACACACCAGCAATATTCACCAAAGGTTCAACCTCCAAATCTTTTCGCCCACCCAACTCAACGTCAACGACAACGACAACAGACTTGCGACAGAGGACTCGATAGAAAGGCATGTATACCTCCCAAATCTCTTACAAGCCACCAGACCAGACTCGTCAGCCAGAGAACCGCCACAACTAAAGCCTCCCTCCACCTTACCACCACCTCCGAGGCAAGGCTTCGATGCCCATACGATGCGACGTTCTCCTTCACCCTGCTGCCAGACTCGGAGGCGGATGATGGACGTATAGAACATTGCTGGGCGGCTCTCTGTGCAGACAAGTTTGGTCTCTGCGGATCTTGGACAATTGATGGAACAACGGCTAATTCGAGTGACGGCCAACAGTCTTCTGACCCAACGCAACCATGGGGTATCTAGCTCTCTCCTAACTCCTCTTTTTTCAATGACTGACCAAGAACAGTATCTCACGCGACTCCCGTCACAAACGTTCCGCCTCTGGCGCGAAGAGGGCATACTACCGCAAGAAGAGGTATGCATAAACCGATCGCTCCTACTGTCATGTCTAACATGGCTTTAGGGCCTTCGAGAAGGGTCGCCAGCCCGCCAATACCCGTATTGGCGCAAAGCGCATCCATCTTGTCCGCACCCGTGGCGGCAACCGTAAATTCCGCGCTCTGCGTCTCGACTCCGGCAACTTCTCTTGGGGATCAGAGGGCATTGCCAAGAAGGTCCGCGTGATTGGTGTCGTCTACCACCCTTCCAACAACGAGCTCGTCCGAACCAACACCCTCACCAAGTCCGCCGTCGTCCAGATCGATGCCGCCCCCTTCAGACAGTGGTTCGAGTCCCACTACGGTCAAGCCCTTGGCCGCAGGAGACAAGCCAAAGATGGCGCAAAGGAGGAAGAGAAGAAGAAGTCCAAGAGCGTCGAGGTCAAGCAGGCCGAGCGTCTGAAGATCTCTGGCAAGGTCGAAACTGCTTTGGAGAAGCAGTTCGAGGCTGGTCGTCTCTTCGCCGTGGTCTCTTCCAGGCCTGGCCAGAGCGGTCGCTGCGATGGATACGTTCTTGAGGGTGAGGAGCTCGCTTTCTACCAGCGTGCGACCAGGAAGTAGATGGTGGTCTTCGGCGATTCTTCGGTGCATTGGTCAGGTCAAAATGGGTGTTCGTTCATGTATCTGGTCTGCATAGTCACAGTACTCTGAATGAACTGGGCATCATCATGCCGCTTCTCTAGATACCACGACGGCTATGAATTATGGGTTCTTATCTGTTAGTGAATCTCAAATGCTGCAATGTCAGCGTCTTGACCCCGTCACCAACCGTATCTCACACAGTTGACGTGAAAGAAGCAATGTAATTGACGTATGCTTCTGCACTCCTGCTTTATAATTTGGCATCAGAATCGCCTTCGTACGTTTGCGCAGAGGTTCAATCCCCATCACTCAGTTGCCTTACTTCACCATGGTATGTTCAATGTGCTCGATTGCTATTGCAAATTTTCTTCGATAGCTGTGTGATGCTTTGTGTCCAAGCCACCACTGTGTGTACTTGTACTACTAAGTGTTATATACAAATGCTGCGTCTCAAGATCGCATTCTCCGATACGTGCATGCGCGCCATGCCGCCCGTGAAAGCAGGAACTGAAAAGCGCCGAAATGGCTATATCCTCCAACACTCAGTTTCTTCGTGTCTGGTTATTGTGAGGTAATATCTCAGGACGTGCACACAGCATGTGCCAATCTTGTATGTAATCAACAAGCCAGGGGTGCTGAACTTGGTCACAACGACGACAGCGGAGCTGTGTACGAAGGTTGTGCTTAGCCGATGGATACAAGTGCAGATAAAGGTCGAAAACAGTGGTTGATTTCGATGTTAGAGCACCCAGAACCCTCGAGTGCGTTGAGGAGTTGAAAGGTGTAAATATGTCAGGAATATTGTTATGTTCGAAGTGTACTCCTTCCAGGCCACGGAGAAGGATTAAATGGGAAAATGCTGAAAGGGGTGAGAAGGTGAAAGGACAGAAGGGGCCGAAACAGGTCCCCAAGATGTTCTGTGCAGTAAGTCTCTTCATGCGGAGGTGACGATAACCAATCTGTCAACGGCGGCCTCTCTTGAACAGCTCGAAAGCCTCCGAAGCGGCACGTCTTATATCGTCCTTCTTGATCTCCTGATCGTTCATGTCGACGGTCTTCATGCTTCCGGTAGCCTTGGCCTTGTCGAGGACGTTGTCTCGGTTAAGACTGAAGCTGTCCGTGAACCGATCACCCTGGAACACGACCTTCAAATGAATCCAAGAGGGGATCTTGCTCATGATACCCGGACAGTCGAAGAGTTCGTATCCCATGAATTCCAAGAGTCGCTTGATATAACCCATCCACTTTTCTTCAGGCATGCGAACCATCTTCCTTCCGTATCCCTTTTGAATCGTGTCGATTTCCAAGATCAGTGTGAGTGATTCGACAGAGCGGTAGTGGTTTTTGAGTTGTACATGACCACTCGTGATCATGTGCCTGAAGGCGTAGATGCCCGAGCCACGGATGCAGACGCTCTTTAAGAATTTTGCATATCCACGATAGAAAATCGGAATTGAAAAGTCCGCTGGAGGTGCGGTCTCCTTCGTCAAGTTCAGAAATTCAAACGTGTTTGATCCGTATAAGAACTTCTTGGTTTCGGAATAGACCTTGCTGTTGGTTCGCAAGATTGATGCGTTGGCGTGGGGAAATAGGTGGAAGCGGGATTTTGGTCCACCAGCGAGGGACTGTGTAAGGACCATGGCCGCTCCGGGAAGAAGTTTGATGTCAGACACGTTCGAGAAGGCCACTGGATAATGGTCGTAAGGGGTGCGGTTCTGGCGAAGGCAGATAAGGGCTGGGACAGTAAGGAGAAGTCCGTAGACCTTCTTTCGGACTCGGAGCGGAAGCTTCATGAAATCTATGCATTCAGGTAGCAGTGATGCACGATAGCATTTTTCCGAAACGGAAGTACCCAACGACTTGTGATACGGATTCCTGTCAGTAGAAATCGAAATCGGGGATGTCAGTGGCAACTCGAGGATATCCGTATCTGGGCGATTGCCGCTCTCCTCGTCGATGGACGATACGTCTGAATCCTTGTCAAGAGTCTCCTCCTCATCATCGAAGGGATCGAGATATTTCATCAACGCAAGCCGCTTCGGCTTCGGCGCAACGTCGTCTTCGCGTTCGAATCGAATCCGCTTGGGGAAGCCACCGGTTGGGGGAGGGGTCAACAAGGCGGATACTTGCTGATCAATCTGGCGTGGAGGAGTGGAGGGCTTCATGACTATTTCTGTCATGCTGGACGTATTGACGAAGCTCTCTTGGTAGTTTTGAAGATGGTGTCGTTGGATTTGAGGATGAAGGTCAAGGACTGGGGAAGATTGTGAGGTGTGTTTACAGTGAGAGAAGTGAAGGTGAAGGTGAGCTGCTGTCGAGGGCTATATACATCATCTTTCCACCCTGTCGGGCTCTCACATAGATAAATTATTGGCATTGGTCAAGACATAGTGAGCTTTGAGTAATGGCTAGAGAAGGACAGACGTTGTTGAAGTGAAGTACGACCCAGAGCCGGTTTGAAGCGTGTTTGCTGGAAGTTGTAGGGGCGGCACGGCGACATCCGCGCCATAGAAGAATGGACCATAGAACTCGCTGTTTGTAACCGAAAGATCTGAAAGTACTTGCATGTTAATTTGTACACTATTTCGGTTTCAGTCAGTGTCCATCTTGATGGTGCCTGACTGATTCACTAACGCTGGTTTGTTAGCAAAAGTCTCCCGTGCACCTGAACCATGGCCATTGGAACCAAAAAAAAACATTCTATACATGAGCTCAGCTTATCAGGGTAGATGCCCTTACCCTCTATTTGTTAAGCCCTTTGCAGGTGTTGAGTTGGAGTCATATGTCCATGGGTGGCTGGCGATTTGTTGATTTTATGTGTTCACTATGGGGCTACAAGTTCCATAGCTCTTGTTTCGAACCTTCTTGATGTTTGTCATTATTTCGATAGACGAGACTTCAGGAGTGATTAGTCCGGGGAGTTCAATTCTTCAGTCATGGTTGGTCCGAAGAATTCAATGTTTAGCAGCCCGCCTTGCTTTTTGAAGTCGTCCAAGCTCGGGCCGGTAGCTTACCTATACAGCCGCCAAGCATTCACGATTTGACTTGGACCACCGCACCATCAATTGCTCCCCTCCGACAAGCTCCCCCATCAGCAACCCATCTCCTCTCCGCCCAAAATGAACAGCAGCCGGATCCTTAGCACCGCTCTCCGAGCCGGTGCCCCACGCGCCCCAATTGCTGCCCGTTTCGCGGCCACCCGGTCCTACGCAGCAGTCGCAGCCCCGAGCGGACCCAACACGAAGCCGCCAGTCGCCCTCTTCGGTCTCGACGGAACATATGCGAGCGCTCTGGTACGACTCTCTTTATTCGAAATCTGAGCTTTGAAGATGGTCATGCGATGCGGGGTCGTTCAATTGGTAGTTGAAGACGAAAGGCGCAATGGCTAATAATTTTCTAGTACACGGCGGCCGCCAAAACCTCCGCTCTCGAACCCACCGCACGCTCACTCGAGTCCCTCGCTTCGGTCTTCAAGAAAGATGCAAAGCTCGCCTCTGTCCTTTCCGCACCTTCCCTCACCGCCTCGGACAAAGGTCAGATCGTCCAGGAGCTTGAGAAGCACCTCGGCGGAAACGACAAGAGCGGAACGGTGAAGAACTTCCTCAAGACGCTCGCCGATAACAACAGGCTCGGTGTTTTGGAGGGTGTTGTAGACAAGTTTAGCATCCTGATGGGTGCTGCTAGGGGAGAGGTCGAGTTGACGGTTACGAGCGCTCAGGTATAATGGAGCCCTCTATTCAGGTTAGTAGACGATTGCTAATGTATGGACCAGCCCCTCGACAACCGCACTCTCTCACGTCTCGAAGCCGCTGTCAGCAAGTCTCAATACGTCGGCCAGGGCAAGCGCTTGAAGGTCGTTCCCAAGGTCAACCCCGAAATCAAGGGCGGACTCATCGTCGAGATTGGTGACCGCACCATCGACCTGTCTGTCTCCGCCAAGGTGTCCAAGATGAACAAGCTGCTCAAAGACTCATTGTAAGATGTTGCAAATTGGGCATGTGTGATATATCGCGGATCTTGGAGGGGTAGAGGGGGGAACAGGGGATTGATCGTGTATTTTAGATAACGAGTGAAAATTCAATCCGACTTTGTGAATTATAGGAGATTTATTATATACGTGCTTGGGTTTTATGATTGAATACTTGTTGGCTGCGGGGACAAATGGTATGAAGAAAACTACAAACTGCTATTCGTACTAATTAGGTAATCCTGGCCAATGGTACCGAAATTCGAAGCCAACATTTTGGTCATCAAAAAGATATCCCAGACACCCCATCATATTATGACCTTGTAAAAAAAAACCAGTTAGCGATGTAACCGAAGTAATTACTGTGTATCAGTCCCTCGGCAGAAAGTACGAGGGATGGTTTGTAATGTGCCGCTGGCAGATATTGGGATGGTGCGAACGAACATTGATGTTCCTGTCTTGCTTCACGTTGGGGCCATAATTATTACCTGACGGGGGCGCTGCTGACCAGATTCGGTTGGGCCACTGGAGCAGTTGATTGCCTCTTCAGACCTGAATTCTTTGGTTGTATTAGAGTATTTATTGTCTCTGGCAAAATGATAATTGAGCTTGAGGGGCGGGCTATCAGATGGCGGATCTGATAGGGATGAATCCCTGGTTCCATGAAAAAATCTCCGTCTGTTCTAACCAGTGCGAGGCCCCCTTGGAAGTGATGGCGTGTGTTTTCGAGATGGCTCAAAGGTTACATCCGATAATAGCGCTTTCCCCATTGTGGTATCCATGAGATTTATCAGTAATCTCAAGTCCTGGGCAAGATGATAGATTATCTTGAACCAAATAATGGATTTCATGAGGTAGAGACAACTCTCGCGTTCCATCATAAGACAGCAGAAACGTCAGATGGAAAAAAAAACTTTGAAGAATCAATTTCTATTGCATTTTGCAATACTTGCGCCCATGCGCCACCTGCCACTTGCACAACCAGACTTCAAAGGCCATGCCCAAGAATCCAGCGATACAGATGCCTCCAGAGTCGCTTACACTTGTTGCACCCAAGCTGAACTCGCGATCCTCTTTCGGGATGTTATCTGTTATCTCAGCGAAGGTGGATACGTACACCAAACCCCCAAGGAGCCCTTCCCAGAAGATGATGACGCAAACGACGTAGAAGTGCGGAAGGAAGTTGAACATGGCATGAAGAGTGAGAAGAACCAGATTGGCAATCTGGAAAAAGGACGGAAGGTAGAGATGATGGACTCGAATAAAAGGTGTAGAGGAGCGGGAGATGAAGACGCCGACTTGGTAGACCATGGCATAAGTTGAATAGAATGACCTGTATTCATCGAAGGGACTGGAAGAGAGAGGGAAGAGTAGGGTGGGTGCTACTCCTTGGTTGATGGTGTATTCCGCAATATACACAAGAAGGAGGGGAAGCATGCTGTTCGGGTGGTCAATGCCTGATAATGTGGCGCGTGGGGACTGGTGTCACGTACTATGGAAGAAAAAGGCCCTTTGAGCGATTCAAGTTGGCTTGGAAGCTTGTCCATGCTCGCACAACTAATTTGTTGCTGCCTGGCGACACAGATGAGGGATACGATGAGGACTGACTCGCAAATAAGAGTCCTTCATGTTCCCCTTGCTGTCCATGGGGTCCACTGTCTTCCACTGCCTCGTCATCTAGATCTCGCGGTCCATCGTCCCGAATCGGCTGGTACTCGGCAGTTCTGACGGACGATGCATAAAGAGGCCCTCGGGGGAGAATGATGAAGAAACTGATGATCATGATGATGGGCAGAAAGGAGAATGCCAGCAAACTAGTTCGTGGACTGATCTTGAGTGTGGTTGTTGCGATGGCATAGGCACCAGCACCAATCAGTCCAGCACCACCGGTTCCACTGCCCCACGCCGCGAGCGCAAAATGTCCGTAGTAGTGAGTCAATCCTAGAAAGCTAAGCTCACCCCCACCGCTACTAAGACTAGCCAGTATAACACCACACATCTTGATCCCAATTGTTCTAGAGTCTTGGAGGGGAGGCGTCACAGCGATGACGAGCATGCCGGATGCTGATAAAGCGACGAAGAAAGGTATTCTGATGCTGTATGGAATCCTGTGAATGAAGTATGGGGCGCATAGCTTGGTCAAAAACGAGGGTATTACGTCGGCGAGCAAGACGACTCCTTTGGGGACGCTTGGTCCTACGAGATCGAGGGCGGCGGAGAGGATGATGACGTAGAGTACGTTATTGATGAGACCTGCGAATACGGTGTAAGCTGGAGATGTTGCCAAGGTATACCCGAACATGTTCGTTGACTGATGCACGATATTCATGCTTATTGCCAAGCACCAAGCACCAAGCAAGAGTAAAGACAGGACTGATCTTACCGAAAAGCCAGAATGCGGCGCAGACTCGAGGATCGGCTCCGTCGAATACAGCTTTCAGGCGTGCACGATAGACGGCCCATGATGCGGATGGAGAGCCTGGCATGGGGAGACGAGGCATGTAGTAGGGATATGAAGCAGCAAACGTGCTTTACATGACGACGGAATCATGGAATCATGGAATCTGGTGCGGAGTATATGATGAGCTCAAGACGGGTGCAAGACGGGTGCAAGTGAGGTGTCAAGTGAGGTGTCAAGTGAGGTGTCAAGTGAGGTGTCAAGTGAGGTGTTAGATGACTGTATGTAGTGTGAGGCTGATCGGAAGTTCCCTAAAGGCTCGGCACATGATAGACAGGGGTAGAGAGGCCGGTAAACCACCCGAGCTTGGAGGCGCGTTGCCCCACCTCAGCACTGATTCGTGACCGCTCTTCGAATCGACCGTTTTTTGCCTTTTCCTCCAGGGAACTGGGATGGTGGGATTTAAGTAAACTTTCAGGACACAGTTTATTTTCACCTTGACGTTATGCATTGTGATCTCAAGGTTGATCCAACGTTTGTAGATTTGCCAGTATCCCCTGGTACAAGTAAAGTGTACTGTGTCGTAGGTATACAAAGGTATTTATTAGGTACAAAGGTATTGTACAACAAGGTCTTGCACACCGACAAAGGCTATTGCCAACGTACAGAATCGTGATTTCGTTTAACATGACACACGAAGCAGTTCGCTTCTACATACATACATTATCAATAGAGGTACGTGGCAACGAATCCAGGAACCGACAAGACATAGTCTGTATAATAGTAGCAACAGATGGTACCTTTGTAGTGGGGTACTGTTGAGTAGTGCCCCTCGACAGCCACAGCATATCCTTTACCCAAAGCAGACTCATACATACTTGGTACATACAGTACACAGGACATACAAAGTACATATGTACAAAAGTGTACCTTTGACTATGTACCTTTGTAGAACGGCAGGGCACAACCTGGGAACCAAGGGACAAAGAGCACAACCTTGGAACGAGGGGCACGTGAAGGTTGCAAGACGCAAAGACGTCAGTGCTTCGGGGAACTGCAGCTAGCTCAAGATAATTGTGGGTGGCTTGAAGACGACAGGGGCATCCTAGGACGATTAGCGGCTGGCGATGAGCTTCCGAGCGCTGTGCGCTTGCAATGCAGCATGCATCGTTGGCCCTCTCTCCTCCTCCCTCTCTCCTCAAACTCAAGTCTTGCCTTCACTGCTCACGTCCCACGCTCGCTGAAACTCATAGCACGCGCTGGTTCTGGAAACATGACAGCCAGTCTAGTCGAGTGCTAATCTTTTTCCGCTCCAGTCACTCAACACCTTACTTGCCTCTAGGTACACGAAAAATCGAACACTGCAAACATCATGGACTCTCGACAGCCACAGCATCCCTTCACGCGACCACCCGAACGTTCCCTTATCCACAATCCAAACCACCAGCAGTCGGCACCACAGCCATCCCAACCACAGTCGCCCTTTCCTGGCTACGCTCCGCCCACGTCGCAACCACAACTGCCTGTTCACGTCCCCTTCTCAGCCGACCCATACCCAACGGCGCGTCGCGACCCGTTCCTACCATCGCCAACTGCGCAACAGCAACAACAGCAGCAACACCAGCAACACCAACAGCAACACCAACAGCAGCAGCAGCATCATGTGCGGCGAAGTAGCTACGGCATCCATGGGGGAGAGGGAATACCGCCAGCACAGGGCGAGAGAGAACGGCATGGTGGCTGGGGAAACACAGGTACGATTTGCGGTCGCGGCTTTTATATTTCGAACCCTACCATGTAGTGCAACGAGGCAGCCCATCGACCTGTTGGTAACAGCAGCATGTCTCAGTGTGGGTGGGACTTCGCGTGGCCCCACAAGGCCTTCACAAGCATCAAAAGGCGACAGGCACTGTATCAAAACATCGTGGACAGGCCTCACTATCATTCCGTCACAGTCACGTAGGCGAAGAAGCATATATGGTTGACGCTCGAGGCTCTGGGGACACCAACGGTGGCTGAACTAGCTTCTTCTCCACAGTTGACCGCCGTTGCAGGCCTGCGTTGTTGTGGGATGATAGCGAACGCGCTGCTTAAAGTCCTCTATCCTACCTGACGGACGAGGTCTGCCCACAATCTCCCTCGATGCGGCGACTGTCCACCACTCTTGTTTCCTGCATTCGTCAAAAGGCACCTCGCACATCATCGCATTTCTCTCCAGCTGGCACCCGCACAGGGCGACTTAAGCGAAATCTCCCCTGTCGCGCTAAACCATCACGGAACGCTGATCATGTCGTCTAGCTCACCATGCATCATCTCACCCTCATTCACAATCTGGTCCACCACCACCGCCGCCGCCGCCCTCGATGAGCTCTTCGCACAACCCTCCTGGTCCGTCGCCATACGGCTACGATGCTTCACGTAGACGTTCCCTCGGCGGCGCAAGCCCTCCCATTCCGTACGGAGGTAAAACCCCGCCTGCAGGCGCCATGCTTCATCCCCAACGCTTGCTTTTGCTGAATACTGTGTAGCTCCTTCGCACGACCCCCCTCCGCCTCCGCCCTCCTTTTCGCGATCACACATGCCCCCTCCCTCATCGCCGCAGCAGCAGCATTCTCATGCATTGCAAGCGCAACGCACTCCCTTCACGTCGACGTTTGGTGGAGGTCGAGAGCTCCCTGGACTTGGGTCGCAGCATCGCCCAGGGAGCAGCATGTCCATGTCCATCTCCTCTCTTATCGGTGGTGGTGATACAGGTGCGCCCAACCAGATGTCGCAGTCGCAGTCGCACTCGTCGCCCAACAATCCACCCACAAATGGCCCACCACCAAACAACCACAGCATGCAACCTCCGTCACCAAGACGTGGCCTTCCATCCGGTTCGAGGTCCGAATTCCAACCATTTCGACGCCAACCATCTCCTGAGCGGCACATGTATACGGGTGGAACTCCGAGAGTGTCTGAAGGGCACGGTTTCGCTGCAGGGTCGCCAACACGGCCTTACCCCAACCAGGAGTCCCCCGATCAAGGTCGCCAGTCGCAGTCTGTGCAACCCTACAAGCCCATGGTTTTTCAGGGCGCGCGAGCCTACGTACCCTCTCCGAATGATGCGCATGGAAGAGACTCTAGGCAGTCAAACTTGAACATTCCTCCCCGTCCCAACAGTCAACCCGCCGGTCCTCATGGTCCTCATGCCCCGCCCGATCAGGAGACAAAGACTGTATACGACACCCCAGGAGGGCGGCGGAATGTGTACGGGCAACCCGAAGAAAGGAGGCGGACACTGGGCGAGTCGCACCACACAAGACCCACGGCTGCGGAGATCCTGGGGGGGCCTCCTCAGTCTTTGACGGACCGAGAACGCCCTGTCACCGTTCACCCTGTTTCGTACTCTCTCTTCAATCCACCTCGCGATCAACGAAGCGCGCCAGGGCCAAACCCACCTCCGCGCAGTCTCTGGCGTCAATCTGTGCCCGAAGATGCGCCCCGAGAAACTACCGAGGCACGGCGGGAAGACCCCTCAGCATTGTATAGGGGGCATCCTGGATACTCGGCCACACAGCAAGGCCCCATGTCTTATGCGAACCACAGTGCAGAAGATATGGTTCGCGGCCGGAGTTTAGACCATTTGGGTCACCGCGTTGTTGAACAATATCATGTTCCTCCGACGTCCGATCCGCATTCGACTGGGAAACAAAAGGCCGAACAGCTATCGCGATCCCTGTCTTCAGGTGGAGGGGCATATCCGAGTCGATCCATGTATGATCAACCGCGACGGATGGGCGAGGAAATGCAACATTCGAAATCTCTCCTGGGGCTTGGATCTGAAGCCTACAGACGGGGTCGAGCTTCCCCGCTTCCACAAGCTGTCCAAGGCGCCTCAGGGCAACCTCTGTCAATCGGCAAAGATCCCAGCATCAAGAGCGAGTTTGGTCGGATGTTTTCTGGACTCGGAAGTGGACTCGGAACCTCGACACCATCTAGGGGAAGCCCAATGCCGCAAAGCGGTCACGAGAATCTTCCGCCTGGTACAGATCTGAATGACCTCTCAAGGCTTCCGAGAGTGAACTCGCAAAACAGCAGAAAATCCAAGAGGGTCAAGGACGAAGAAGGCGCGTATGACAATGAGGGTGTTGATGGTCGAGGCACGCCAGCGGGTGGACGTGGTGCCAAGCGCAATAAACCCAGCCACCACCACCACCACGCGCATGCACATCAGTATGTACCCCAAGTTTTCAGGTTCTGCTACACATGTACTGACTGCACCCAATAGTCATCATCACCATCACCACAAAGCTGATGAAGAGATGGCATACGCTCCTTCGGTAAGTTCAACTCCGTTCAATGGGCGATATTCCAACCTACCCCAAAACGGTGGTCCGGCTCAGCCTTCACACCACCACCATCATTATCACGCGGCCCCACATCACCATCATCATGGTCCTCGAGGCAGCCAATCGGCCCCAGTGCCTTCGCCTAAAATCACTCCCAAGATGCACGATATACAAGCAGTCCTGGATGAAGCAGCAAAGCATCCCCGCAAGCATCTCGGCTCTCACCTATACGAAGCGATGACGGATTTACCCAAGCCGAATTCGTCACTGGACGACCAGTTCGGATATTCGTCGAAACCAAAGGCACTCCCACGGTTCGAGAGAAACCCGATCAATTGCACATTTACTATCCGAGTGCCCAGATTCCACTTGAAGCCACGACAGCGGCAGCAGATTGTGCTACAACGACATTTGTGGGGTGCACGCATCTACCGCGATGATTCGGACCCAATCGCGGCGGCAATTCATTCTGGGTGGATTCGAGGGGAGTGGGATGAGACGGTGGATGTGAACATGTTGGACCCGCAGATCACAGCACCGAACGACCCAAGCGATGCTGAGGATACATTGGTCAAGGCACCGGCTGCGCCTGTCACGCCTCCAGCGGACATGGATTTGCAGATTGACATACTGATACTTCCACGAATTCTTGATTACAAGGCAACGGTCGAATACGGAATCTCGAGTCGGAAGAGTAGTCGGCACGACGGATTGAGCTTCATGATTCACCAGATGCGTTGGGTAGAAGACGGGTACGGGAGTCGAGGACAAGAGAGGACAGCGGCGGCACTGAGGCGTCGGCTCGATGCTTCAGCAACATTATTGAGTCTGCAGCACGGAGGGGACAAATCAATGCGGCCCTTCAGCGGGGCGGCCAAGGTGCTCGCATGATTGCCGTCTTTGGCTTGCTCAAAAGTTTTGGCACGCAATTGGATGACGGTTTTGTATTGATATTTACAGCGTCATTTTTTTAGGCGGGCAGGGTGGGGGGGAAGGGTGGCATTGACGGCCCGTCTAGGGATTTTGAGCTCGCAGCACTGCTCTATACCCATGGTTTATGATTGTGATAATGGCCTTGGATGGGGCTCTCACTGGATGATATGTATATACGGACATTTGGTAGAGTAGTAGTGTTGGAAATAGGTAGTGGGATGTAATCAATGCACAAGCCTCGGCTTTACACACTGCTCACTCGCACACAATGTATTAATATTTGTTCATTCCGAAGTTCCACAGAAAGACAGGGTCAGGGGTTTGGAGTGTCGACGTGGAGGAGGGGAGAGGGAGGGATAGTGATACATGGCAGCGATAACGGTGCTTTTTCTTTTTCTTTTTCTTTTTGGCGTGTGTAGTGTGTAGTGTGTAGTGTGTAGTGTGCGTGTGTGGTGTGTATCGTCGGTTGATAAGCAATCAAGAACCGAAATCGCGCCTGGCCAAAATCTGATCGGTGAGCAGGAGCTTTGAAGGCAAAAAAAGAGGTTCGACGATCAAAATCCCATCTCGCTACCTTGGGCCGCTTGAGAGGCTCCACATGCCGTTATCGCCCACGACGTCAACCACGCCCCAAGCTTGTTGTGCTGCCCGCGCACGCTTCTTCTGCTCGGCCACATACACACATACACACATACACACATACACACACACACACACACATATACAAACACACGCACAAACGCACAAACGCACACACCACCAGCCAGATTGATCGGACCGAGCCCAGGACGCTTTGGGTCAGGGAACCGTAGGACAGACAGAAAGAATTGAGAGAGAGAGAGCTGTTGGGGAAAATGTTGCGGGTCAGAAACTACTCCATGTCGGCGGTAAGTCACTCATCATGCCCTCGTTTACCTATTACCATTTATTTTCAATATCGCGTTTCTTCTTTGGTCGCCTGAGGTTGGTTCATTTATTTTATTCTCTGGACCATGATGGCATACCCACTCGGACCAAAGGCCGCATCCACCAGCCCGATTGATGGTTTGCGGGCGCTCCCGATGTGTGGGTGATGTGTGGGTGTGTGTGGATGTGTGGATGATTGTGGATGATTGCCCGCGGGCTGGCGCCGGCTTAAGGCATTTCTGGAGCAAATGAGGCCAGCATCAGCACACGGCTGGTGGCGTCATAGCGAAACTTGGTGCGTTGCACAATCATGGCGACGTCGACAGGTCGAAACGGCATTCTGAGAGAGAGAGAGAGAGAGAGAGAGAAAGGCACACTTGTGTACAACCTTGTGTCCTGGAACAACCACGGCTCACGGCCCACTGCGCCCCATCCCGCAGCCAGGAACAGGAACAGGAATGGCCCACAACATTGCTTGATTTTGATCATTTACAACATATACATATCGTCGTCGTCGTCGTCGTCGTCTTCTTCTTTTTCTTTTTCTTTTTCTTCTTCTTTTTCTTCTTCTCGCCCCGGCAGCGACAGCGACAGTGGCACGCACGTACACAGGCACTCATGCAGCACACACGCACGCAGCACTCGAGCAAGCAGTTGACCACGCACTCGGGCAAGCACACCGGTGGAACGTCGCAGTGTGGTTGCAGTGCAATGCAATGCAGTGGTTGCAGCCAACGCCTGGCCCGCCGATTGCAAGTGCTTGCTTGCTCCGTGGTTCCGTAAGACCCCTCAAGCTCCTAAATACCTTTTGTACCCACTCTACCGTAATATTACATACAAAGCCGCCGCTCCAAATGCGGGGAACGCTCGTCGACAAGCTTCAACTCCCCTCGCTTCACCAGAGCCGAGTCTGATCCTCAACACCCTGCAACAAAACACCACCACCTCATCAGCCCCTGCACCGACGTTCCTATAACTCAACCGCCTCACCATCTTCCTGCAGTTTGCGTAGTACCACCGTCCCCGTCCCCGTCGCGCCATCACTCGTCTCTGCACCCTTGGCCCACTCTCTGCAACTGCCGCCGCTGCACCTCGGAAGAACCTC
>MU005772.1:1205508-1273789 GCA_010093715.1 Pleomassaria siparia CBS 279.74 | reverse complement strand
CCCCCCCTTATCTATTACACCTAGAGCTAAAGAGGCATATATATCATAAACCTTGATCAAGTCCTTAGGAGGTACTTGTCGACCCTCACCGCTATACCGAACCCGACCTCCACCGGTATACCTCAGCCATGTCGCCCGAAGAAACGACTTGGTCCACTCCACGTGACACAGATAGTTTCAGTCACGCCTCAGCCTCGGCACATGCATATCTTCTCCCTCCCTTTTAAGGTCCTCCCTCCCCACGGACTCGGCCTTGATTCGCCCTTTCCTATTGCATATTAGCTCGACGGTGCCCATAGAGTATGGATATTCAATTATGAAGTTTGGAACGCAATAGAGTGAGAAGGTGCACTGATCCTATCAAAGGGCGGAGGTCCTCCCCTCCGTCCCACGGATAGCCATTAGAACAAGTACGGTGTGACCAGATAGCCAGATAGTGCCTCTTGCCTCTCTCTTTTTTTTCTTTTTCTTTTTCGCAGTGTCGACGGTGAGATGAATGAAAGCTTTGTGTTTATTTCGGCCCTGTTTTCCTATACTCTCCCTTTCTACTGTGCTTTGCTGAATGACAAACAACCAGCAGATATTGTTATGGTGAAGGCTGGTTTCCTCGGGTCAGACGACAATTTTGGGGGGTTGGCCCTTCCCATAGTTCCTTCCTCGAACCAAACACTGTGGCAACTTCCTGCCGCGACCCAAACATTGGAGTCAACATTGGAGTCAACATTGGATTCAACATTGACGTAGTCATCCCGAGTTGTAATCGAGGCTTGCTGTCCTATTGGCTATTTCCTCCATTTCCCATATTGTATAGAGTCGTTTTGCCTGGCCGTCCCGACGGGAAAAAGATCAATGGTATTATGGTACAGTGCTGCTGGACCAGGCTAATGTTGTAATTTAAACTATTCCGCCCACACAAGATTCTTGGTGCTCGAGTATAAGAGTCGAGGACCCTGCCGCCCTCTTTTCTCCCTCACTTCTCTACCATACACACATACACGCCTACCTACACACATACACGCCTACCCACACACATACTTACTTACTCTTACTACACACAACGGCTCACACACACCAATCAAGGCAAGTCTCTCTCCCCCCTCTACACGTACTCCAAGACCCAGGTCAACAAGGTTAACTATACTTTACTAATCCTTACTGTATCTGCTAGCCCACCTTTAACAATACACACATCAATCACCATGACTTCCCGTCGCATTACTCGCCCCACCCGCACCACCACCACCAAGGATGAGGCTTCCGTCCAACAGGTGGCGGCAAATTATATGGCTCCCGGCTGGCACAACATTCCGATGCTGGCCAGTCCCCGCCCCCGCCACCGCCCCATGGCGCCTCTACCACAGGAGCAGAACCCTTTGCTGCCATATCATCACGGTTACCAGGGTTACGTACCGTCCAGTTCCGTCTCGCTCCGCTACAGCGAGACTTGCCTCCCCAACTCCATGGGCCTGGATTCTGGCACCTACCTGTCAACCAGGCTCGAACGACAGAAGAGGGAGGAGCATTTTGCAACCCTGGTTCGTCAACACGAGGCCAAGTTTGAAGAGATGGAAGCTGGTGCCTCCGCTCTGATGGACCTTGGCAAGACATCGTCAGCCCCTACGCCCTTGAGAGCGGAGGCGCCAGCTTCGACTCATTTAATCCAGGCTGGGGTAGAGTCTGTTGGTACCATTGATCTTCCCACTGCTGAAAGCAGCACCCCCTGGCACAAATCTCTCACATACGACCAAGCTTATGTTCAAGTATGTGTAGCGGCTGGGCACATGAACAATTCCTTGATAGGACAGATCCTGGCTCACGTAACTCGAAAGCCTTTGGACAGGGGGGCCAGAATGGCATGGGCGCGAGTGAATGGCGTTCGGCAAACGTTCCTTGATACCGACGAGATTCCGGATTTCCACGCCGGGCAAGGTACCTGGGAAGAGAAGATACTGGACTTGATGAGAGAGGACAATCGGGAAGAGCTTGCAAAGAAGAAGACATGGCAGAGGGTCACGCAGCAGAACCGGGAAGACGCTGCCAGAGAGCTGATGCGGACAGGCAGGAACATTCTGCTCGACATGAGGGGAAAAGGGAACGTGGTAGAAGAGGATTTGAGGGGGGATGGGAACGAGGAAGCCAACGAGGAAGCCAACGAGGAAGTGGTAGCCAGCGAGGACCAACCTGAGGCGCAGAAGAAGAATAATCATAAGGAGAAGAAGAAGAAGAAGAAGAAAGCGGTTGCTAGTCCCATTCCCAGTGATCCTGTTTCTAGTCCTGTTTCCAGTCCTGTCATTCCTGCTGCTGGCCCTTCTTCTAATAATGATAACAACATTAATGAGACCTTGTCCCAGAAGAGCGAGAAGAGCGACGAGCCACAGGCGGCGGCCTCTGTTAATGGAAAACGGACCAAGAAGAGAACGCAAAAGGCCATGGAGGTAGAGGAGAACGCCAAAGAGGTTAGCGAGGCGTTGAAGCGGCCGAGAAGGAGTAAGTAATCTATTTATAGATTTACCGTATGCAAGTTAGCCACAGCTCGTGCCACCCAGCGTGCCAGCGTGGCTTGAGCTGTGAGTCGACAACGAGCATATATATCCCAGGCAATTACCATTGTCTTTTCAAAAAAAAAAGGTCCACAACCACCACGACGTACATCTACACCTTTGCAAGGCCCCCCTCTCACTCATCATGGCACCACCGCCAGCGCCTCCATCCGCATACCTCAACCTCGTCCCCAACAATGTTGCCAACCAACCACCTACGCCACAGCACACACATCATCATCACCAAACCAACCCACCGTCCTCTCACACGTCCCCGCGGCCAGCCTCGCACCACTACAACCCCCACCCGACGACCACCACACAGCTGTTCACGCCTTTCCAGCAATCCCTCCAAGCGCGCAACAAGCCCTTCAATACCCGTTCCTCTTCTCCCACCTCACCTCACCTCACGGAACCCTACGATGTGCGCCAGAAGCGTGATCGCGCAGCCGGCATCCTTGACAACGTAGAGACGCTCCTCTGGTACTCGATGGCACGGAACGAGAGCATTTCGCAGACGCGGCAGCATTTCGCGGACATAGTCCTGGGCGCCGACGCAGACGGGGAGAAGATGTGGAGGGAGGAGTGGGAGCTCAGCGAAAGAGAGAGGAATGGCGGTGGCGGTGGTGGTGCGGTTGGCATGGCCGGCAGTCCGAGGGCGAGTCCGAGGGGCAAGGAGAGAAGGAAGAGGACATCCGATGCGAGGAGCTGATCACTCGAGTGTGTCGAATCAAAATAAATCGGTTGCGAAAAAGTGCATGCATACATACATACTACGGCGTTCTTCAAAAAGGGAGTTTACGGGACACGGCGCGGCGGGAGCATTACTATACCCGGGCACATCTCTCGTGCTCAAATTTTCTTTCTTTTTTTCCTTTCTTCTTCTTCTTCTTCTTCTTTCATTCTGGGTGGGTTATGGGACATTCGATGAGTTTGGCTGTCCATATTACTCTTTTTCATCTGCCTTGTCGACCAATGGGTAGTCAGGCCTTCAGTTGCATGGTGCATTTGATTTATTAATTCAATTCAATTCAATTCAATCAAACACTATTAGAATACCTGTTTCAAAATTGTGCTCAACTCAGCCTGTCATCTCATACCCAACCAACCATGTTTTCTCTATCGAAACGTTACGCGTGAACCCCACCGTCTGCCTCCCAAACATCACAAGCCCTTCCCCGTTCCCATATACACAATGTACGACGTAATTATCGCGTCCTGCCCACCAAGCCCCATCCCGCGTCTCAAAACCGCAATAGATACAAGAACTTCGTCTTTGCAACGCCAAGCCAAGCCAAACTCTACTCACTCCAAACTCCTTCCCG
This sequence comes from Pleomassaria siparia CBS 279.74, assembly GCA_010093715.1. NCBI lineage: Eukaryota > Fungi > Ascomycota > Dothideomycetes > Pleosporales > Pleomassariaceae > Pleomassaria > Pleomassaria siparia. The sequence continues at coordinate 1,269,924 of MU005772.1, read as the reverse complement.
TCATCCGACATGGTATTCCCATCCGGAATCCATGTCTACATTCCCTCCTCCATACCCACGTTCCTCCACCATGGCGTTGGTCCCTTCTCTGCAAACATCTCCTCGGCATCGCCAACCTGCCTTCTTTCGCTGATCTCTCTGCTTAGCTGCCCGGAAAGTTTGAGTCGCATGGCCCTCGAAGCCACAACATTGCCGCGCAATCCAAAAGCAGACCCGCTACGCGTCAATCCTTGGGACGAAATGGGGTGTCCAGAAGTCCATTCCTCCCTCATGACTGGTAATTGCTATTGCAGGGGCTCCGACGAGGAGCTGAGACGGTTGAGGTGGAGGTAGACATCGGTGCCGTAACTAATCGAACAACGGTCAGCACAGTGATACTCGTCATCATGGACAAAGGGAGAAGGAAGTAAAAAAGCCTACCCTTCCATACTGATCAGCTTGAGATCGCCACCAAAATACCTTGCGTAAAGCCTTGAAATAGGTAGACCATATCCAAACCCAGCCATCGGTGCTTTGAAATCGCTCTTGTTGAAGTCTGGATCCAGATTCGGGGTTTGGTCGACAGTGGTGTACATATACGTCCATACGAGTGGCACCGAAGATCGCGGGATTCCTCCTCCTTCGTCTGATATTTTGATCGTGATGTCCTCTTTGCCCTCCGCGACGATCACCTTGGTCACTGGGAATTCCTCTTTGTTCGAACCGTGACATTCCACCACAGCGCGGAGAGAGTTCTTGAGTGTCTCGAACAACATGTGCGACAGATGACCTGGAACGTACATGAAGCTGATGTCCTGATTGCACACAAGCTGTACCTTTGGAGCATCGAACATGCCGTAATGGTCCTCGCATACGAAGCGCGCATTCTCGATAGCTTCTTGCGCTAGGTCTCGAACATTCGTCTTTGTGCAGATAATTCCTACGTGGTTCCGATCTACGCGATGCCGTTGGTCTGTAAGAGCGATGTGTTGGCCGATAAGCATACGGATGCCGATACGTGACATGTAAAAGCGATCCAAGAAGGCTTGTATGTTGTGATCGATTTGCATCCGTTGTTTCCTCCGCTTCCATTCTAGGATGCCTTGTGCTACAGTGGTGACGACGCTGTCGTGCCGGCGTTTAATCTTCTCCAAGGACGCGGCAAATTTCATGTTGTATGCACTCAACTCGGGCGGCCATTCCAATCCATCATCGGCGGCGGCGAAGTATCTCCTGCTCGAAGACGAGGCCTTTACCTCTCGTCCATTCCCGTTTCCGTTTCCGGTACCATTCTGCCCTGGTGCAGACCTGTATTGTCCTTGTTTCACACTGGGATTCGGAGTCGCCTTGCTGATCAAATGCGCGTCGCGCTTTGCTGGTCGTAGTAGTCTTGATTTGACGTCTGCATCTAGGTTGGGTCGGGGGAGGTTCACGAGCTCCTACGATGAGTGAGTTAGATGAGTCATTCATGTGAATGCGCTGGCGTGAGGTACCTCGAACGATTGTGCGTACCAATCCCGCACGCGGCCAATCGAAGGCATCTCATTGAGTCCATCGGGAAGGTCGTTGAGCTCTTGCACGCGGTGTGCTAACCGTATGGGCAGCTCTTCGGAAAGGAACTGTGATGCGCGGAAGAGAGTTCCTGTGGATGGCTTCTCGCCGAATTGTACCATCTGTCGGAGAGAGACACCTGAAGACGGATGAGATGAGAGGACGACAAGGGATGAAAAGTTTGAGTATACATACCAGTTGCAGGGAAATTGCTGTAGTGCTATTGAGGCGTTAACTGGTGAATTGCGTTGGATGTGTTGGGATGACATGCCTTTATGGTGTCCATAAGCTTGTCTGAGCGCTTCCACGACATGATGTCAATTGATCAAGGCCGTCCGGCCTCTGGCAATGCGACGACGCCAAAGTGAGGTTGAGTGGTGAGTCAAAAGAAGGGTGGAAAGAGGTGGTAGAACGGCTTTCGCCCCGCTATGAGCTATGACGCTAGGTCAAAGGGAATGGAAATGAATGTAAACCGAGGTAGGCAAGCGCTCGATGCGAGGTGTTGCGGCGAAGACAGAGGCAGGGACTGGACAAGAGTAGCAGTGAGACACGAGAGCGATGCGTGTGGACTTTAACGTGTCGTGGATGGACCACGAGTCAATTGGGCGTGGGGGAGGGAGCTCTTAGTGCTTGTGCTTGGGTGCTTGGGTAGGTTCTGTGACACGCTTGCTCGGGAGATCTGACCATAACATTGTACATATAGCCGACCGACCATAACTCCCTCCCCACATGCACACTTTCGGCCTTTTCTCCCGCCCTCACGTGAACTACTCTGTATGTATAGTCAAGACATATGAAGACATCCTCGGCAAAGTTCACACAGCAGCAGCTCACACACCTCACACACCTCACACACCTCACACACCTCACACACCTCACACACCTCACACACCTCACAGCTCACAACTCACAACTCTTCCGTCCGTCCCAAGTCACAGGGTAGGGCTTCTCGGGAGCCAGCGGACGCAGAGCACTTCCACAACTCCGAGGACAATGGCCCTTTTGATTGGACCGTTCGGTCAGATTTGTGGGCTTACAAAGTATAGTTGTGAATGTTTGCTAGCCGTAACCTTGTTCACGGGACTTTTCATTGGGCGACTTCGGGCATGTCTTGAGATGCCAGCTTCTCCAAGCGCGGAAACACTAGCTGGTATGTATACAAAGGTGTGAACTGCGGAAGGATTTGGTGGATTGCATATGACGTAGATGCTCAAGTACGAAAACCAAGACGACGGAGCCGCATCTGCATCTGCGTCTGCGTCTGCGTCTGCACATGTTGTGACCTCGTGGCAAAACATGACAACGGCGTGCAAACAAACACGTGGGACCAAAAGTCAAAAGAGGAGAATCTGTTATTTCGAGCGTGCCGCAAAAGTCCTACACCAGTCCCATGCTGCTCCGATAATCGAAAAAACGCTTGTGTAGTACACAAAACCTAGTTTACACAGGAAGGATACGCGCAAACATTGCAAACCCGTCCTTATCGTACCCCATACATCTATCATGTCTGCATGTTGTACACAGATTGGAAAAGGAAGTTTCGACATTGTTGTAATCGTGGAGAATTAGAGGAGAGTGATGTGCGAGGTCGAGATTCAAGGGAAATTGACGCTCAGGTGGGTAGGAAGCGTCTATTTCGTCTCGTCCTTGAGGAAGGTGATGAGATCGTTTCGGTCCTTGGGCTTCTTGAGACCGCCGAAGGCCATCTTGGTGCCGGGAATGTACTTCTTGGGATTCTCGAGATACTCGAACTGCAGTGAGTTTAGCATACAAGTTTGTAGGATTTATGTCGGACAAAATGTACCAGAGTGTTCTCGTCCCAGTGAACAGCTCTCTGCTTGTTGGCATCGGTGTAGGAGAAACCCGCAACCTGGCCGGACTGGCGGCCGAAGAGACCGTGTAGCTCAGGACCGATCTTGTTGCCCTCGCCGGCCTTCAAGGTGTGGCACTGCGCGCACCGTGTCTATCGGGTGTTAGCGATATCGAATTCGGGAATGCGCCCGGGGTGGTGGCAATGCCATTGAGCGCTCTCAGGAATCTACCATACCTTGAAGAGGTTGGCACCCTTCTTAGCATCGCCTGTAATCAAGTGTCAGCAATGTACGTGATCAACGGTGGTTGAGTGTTGAATGTTGAGTGCCACTAGAACCTCCGTAACCGCTGTTTTCTCTCGGTGGAAATCCACCACTTGACGATGGCCGTCTCTGACATTGCGCATGGATTTGCAACCGTTTGACGGAATTCTCCGCATCTTCCAGACGACCATCTTCATGAGGATTATCCGTAGAGAGAGAGAGAACTGGACAACGTGGCAAAGAGAACAGAACTGGATGACGTTGGCGGCGTAGGTGTGGGAAGACGTACCCTTCTCGAAACCCATAATGATGATTTTGGGGGGGTATGAAGCGGTGGTGTGAGAGTGTAGCGGTAGGGTTGAATTGTAGCGAGGAGATGAGTGTGTCGTGTGTGAGCAAGGGAAGAAGAAGAATGAAGAAGAAGAAGAAGAAGTTTGGGAAAAGCGAAAAAACCCGCGGTTCGGCAACCCCGTCATGGTACTAGCCCTAGCCTCACGTGATCCATACTAGCGCGGCAATGCGCATAATCAATAATCTGCATGCTGTTGATTGGTTAGATGGAAGGTATGCCACACCTTGGCGGTGGCTCGAGCTCGGGGAAACCCGGACAACCCTTTTGTGGCTAATCCGGCATTCCCTGGAGTCTGGACGCATCATCGACAGAGTAAGCACACCAAATGCAAAGGCAATGTACTACGTACATTATGTATATGTATTCCATGGGATCGGTACATCTATCAACATTACGATGGCATCTATCTGAGAGCACTATGTAGAATGAATGATGCAGTGTTACTTGTAGAGATGCTGTAGAAAAGACTTTGCGATGATTGATCTGACTTATAAATCTCTCCATATATTATCCAAGTTTCCACTGCCTGCTTCCAAGCTTTCGTACACTTTTTACTTCACGACTAATTCGTCTTGGTCCAAAGAACAACCATCGTCCACTGTTTCCAATCGGCTAACCTTACATAGCAGCACAAGCTAGATATTTTTTACGCACTACATTCCTTTTGTTTCCCGGCATCTTGACCTTTTAATTTATTCCTGGCCAGTACCTCGGGTCATCCTCGTGCAGCACGCGGCTGCAGCCGGTTGTCCGCCACTGTACGATGAACCAGATTCCCGACTATCTGTACGCGGATCAAAACAACAAGACATGGCTTATTCTTGGTGCCAGTAGAGGAATCGGGCTGGAGTTTGTGAGACAGTTGCTCGCGAGGGGTGATCGCATCATTGCCACCGTGAGAGAGACGTTTGCTGCCCACGCTTCTGCGTTATGGGGACAAGCAGGGAATGTAAGCAAGTCCCTGTACAAAGATGCTTCTCAACACAATCTTTGGTCGAGAAAGAATTGCCAAGCTCCTGTCTTACTATGGCCGCTGTTGTGTCCCCAAGAGTGTCCTGAATCTGTACATTCCTTGTCATCGTTCTCACAAACGTTCAGGACCATGGTCGTTGTTCCATGCACATTTGTGACATATTATCCGAAGAAAGCATCATAGTAAGTCAAGTGTCCCGGTCCAATATGGTATGTATGTATCATCATGTGTATGTTGACACCGTCTAGAAATTTGTTTCCCAGCTTGCCGCTATACCCAATCTTAAGATTGATTACGTAGTTCTCAATGCTGGAGTCTTAAGATACCCTAATGTAAGTTGCATCATGTGTTGCTTGAAATACACTGCTAACTTTGGTAGAGGGCAACTGAATTGTACGTCTTGCTACGTATTGTTGCTATTTGTATCATCGTATCGATCACCTGACTCGCTCCCAGTTCTTTCGACGAATTCGCCTTCCATCTGCACACCAACGCCATCGGCCCCGTCATCACAGCACAAAAGCTGCTGCAAACAAACATCCCCATCGGTCTGATATGTTTCATGTCATCAGACTCCGGCTCGCACGGTAACTTCCGTGAGATGGAGGATGGTTTCGCTGCATATGCAGCATCCAAGGCGGCACTGAACATGGCTGTACGACATATGGCGGCCGAATTGAAGAGAAAGGACGACGATACTATCATTGTGGCTATGCATCCGGGCGAGGTCGCGACGTAAGAGACATTACTTGGTTATGAGTTTGGTGTGCTAATCAAACATCAGGGATATGGCAAACGTCAGCCTGACGTGGACGGTGGAAGGAATCATCACGCCGGAGGCATCGGTCATGAACATGATTCAAGTTCTAGAAACCAAGGGCATCCAGCACAGTGGCACATTTTGGACGTGGGAGAACAAGGTTCGTGCCTATCCCTCGTCCGCTATCCGTCTCGACACCCAGCTGATCTGTGATTCCTTCACAGCCGTATATTTGGTAACCGGGAAAGAACGCTCTGTATATACGGCGCTTTTAGTACGCCATTTCAATGTCACGAATTTGACCACTGCCATGTCTCAGTGTTGTTTGCAAACATGCAGTGCAATCCAACAACGAAAGGTGCTAGTGTCGAGTAACAACATGCGTCCAATCAGGCTCTTGTAAAGAGAGGACAAAGGTGTCTAAGAGACGGCACGAGTTCGCAATTCTTATTTCACAATCAACGTACTACCTTTACAGACCCATCGGATTTGATTTCACCAACTACCATACACCAAATCCCAGTACCGAGCAAGCATGATGATTACATAACTCCACCTACCCAGAGTACCCTTGATGACTACTCGATCTCCCCAAACAATCGACGCACGAGATCTGTATCCCAGTCCAGTCGATCATCGCCCATCGGAAGGTCATAGTCTACGAGCACACCTGGCTGCTTCTTCTTCTCCTGAAGTTTGGGCTTTGGGTAGACCATAGTCGCAACGGGGATTTTGTACGTCATCATAGCGTCCTTTTTCGTACCATTCGTCACTGTTACGGTATGGCCTCCTTCTAGGTTGAAGAGTGGTGAGTAGGTAGCACGTGGACCCGTTGGTGGAGTATACTTGAGACGTTTGGCTTCTGGGGCCGAAATTGGGATTTTTCTCTCAGGAGTCTTTCTCTTCTTTGTAACTGTTGTGGCGGTGGTGGGCAAGGCGAGGACCTGGGCCCGTGGGCCAGTTGGTGGAGCTTTCATGGAAAAGGTCGGGCCCGGAGTTGATGCGTGAGCGACATCTTGCGGCGTCGTTCTCCTTTGTGTTATTGGAATGCGATTTGGGTTCGAGTTCCCGGCCTTTGGAAGATCAGCACGCGCTCCCCGCCCCCGTGCCTTCTGCGCTTTTGCCTCTGTTGCTTTTGCGTTCGGAGTCTGTGTCTTGGAGGCATTTTTCTTTTCTCTTTGGATCACCCTGTTTGCTGCTCTGGTACGAACAATCTGATCTTCGATGACCTTGCCCATCTCAGCTGCGTTTCGCATCTGCAGCCAGTACTGTGAGGGTACCATGGCTCCTGATGATGTGACTTTGATTACCATCTCGCATAGGCTCAATTTGTCGTCGAATTGCTGCAGTGTTTGCATGTACGTTTGGGGAATAGCGTCTAGCGCGCCGTATGTGGAAACCAGCTGGGCCTTGCGGCCATGATATTGGTTTCTCAGCTTCCCGATTGATTCCTTGTTGTCTGCCTCGACGTCCTTGCTCCACAATTCCGATTTCGCGAGCCCCGAAGTTCTGATCTCGAGTGGGGATATAGCGGGTGCCTGTATTAGCGGCAAGTACACGTTCTTTGCCGGCTCCTGGCTCGCTGCGGATACCGGTTGTTTTGATAAAGTATCTGCGGATTCCGGTTTGTGTTCTTCTGTCATTACTGATTCCTGGCCCTTGTCTTGTTCTTTCTCCCTCTCGCCGTTGTAGCGTATCCGCCGCATGGGACAGAGAGGCAACGGACAGTTTTCGCTGTGGCGGCAGAGGTTGTCCGGCAAGCTGACCTCCATGGGGCCCGTCTTTGGAAATGTATGTAGGTAAAGACACGGCCTGTGGTTAGCAGATTTGCACAATCCCTGATGATACCAGAAGAAACAGACCAGCTCTTTCATGAACGGCTCTTTCGGAGGTCGCTGCGGACATGTATGCTCTGGTACTGTACGGACTGACTCTTGGTGCTTGAATTTTAGGCCGTGTGTGCGTTTGCGTGTGCGTGTGCCCACGTGGCTAATAGCGGTGACCTCAGGCACTTTTCTGTGCAAAGACAGAGTAGCGCTTAGGTCGCTGGAAGAGGAAGCGATACTCGAGCTCCTGCCGGACGACAACTTTATCACCTCAACCTCAACCTCAACATCAACATCAATATCAACACCAACACCAACACCAACACCAACATCGACACCATCACCATCACCATCACCAACACCAACATCATCACCAACACCCGCACTGCCTTCTGATGCACCGTATGCACCCTCCTCTTTGACGACACAATCCTTCATCACCTCCTCCAGGCCGTCCCTCAACGGACAAAGCGGCAGATGGCAAATACTCCAATGGACGTATTTTGGAGGTGGTGGAATGGGCCACGTGACGTGTGTCTCGTGAGCACGGTGGCATTGGAGGCCAAGTCTGCACTCGCCGTGGTACCAGAAGAAACATGTCTCCTTTGGAGGACCAGAGGGCGCTGGGTATGGAGTGACAAGTGCGTGCCTTGATGTGATTGGATACGCTTCTACGAGAGAGCGAGGAGCGACTGGGTGGAGTGCTGGACCACATGGGGGTTTGCTTGACCATTGAGACAAGGAAGTAACCGCGGACGAGGAAGAGAGCTGGAAGGGAGTTGAGTGACAGGGGTGGTAGGGTGAGTGGAGATCTGAGGTACGTTAGAGAATGAGGGCTTGGGGCATCTTGTATACAAACCGGGTGTTTGCTTCCCTGCAGGTTGCGCAGTCTCGAAACCCCAGAGTCCAAGACAGCCGCACACGCTACCGCGAGTTTCGAAGAGTCGAAGTGTGTCCGTATCCATCGTGAGGGCCTGAGCTACCTAACCAGCCGGGGGCCAGTGACCGATTTGAAGGGACAATGAGGTAGAAATTAATGCAGAGAATATGGTGGGCAGATAAGAGGCTGGCTACTGGAGTGAGTCGCTACTACGATGATGGGGCTGCCTGATAGGCGAAGATTGGTGTGAGTGGATTTCGAGAGGATTTTATACTCAACGATCCACTTGTTGGTGTGGGTTGATAGGAAGTGGATGAAGCGGTAAGATATTGATACAGGGACGGTGCTGACGACGGAGAGAGAGAGAGAGAGAGAGAGAAACTGCGGCGATTAACTCAATACCTTTACTCGTCATGGCTTTGAATGGCCTTAGCCCATGCAAATCGGCGGTAAAGGCGAGTTGAAAGATAGAAGACGTTCAAGGGTTGTCAACTGAGGAAGACAGAATAGGACCGCGTTATCGCATCTCGCATTTCGCACCTCAAAACGCTAAACTGCTGGGAAGAGAAGAGAAGACAAGAGAAGAGTTGAACAAACTCTATACCACGGAACAAGAACGGCAATCGTCACAGTTGAAGCTGCTCATCTATCCCTCTCTCACTAAAACTTTCTTACCACAGATGATGCCATCTTCAGCAACATCCAAGTCCCAAGTCCCATTCCCACGACAAAAATACCCAGTGCCTTCAGATTCCGACTCTCCACACTGGAACTCACAAGTCTGATCTCCCGCATCTTGCCCATGTCAGTGATGGTATCGTATTCGGGCACATACTTGAAATCAAAGTGCGTCTCAACTCCAGCCAAACCCCATTTAGCATCCACAATCGCCGAATAGAAGAGTTTCTTTAGCCGGGCAATGTGCCTCCGATCTAGCGACGGTATAGATCGATGCGAGTAGCATAGTGCTATGAAAAAGAGACACTGGCCAGTCATCAATGCCCAGTAGTAGAAGGATACGCGTGGGAGACCCAGGCTATCGGCGAGGTCATTTCCATTGAGCCAGCGAGCGCTTGCTATGAGCATGTCTGGAGATACATAAGTTGGAGGCTGGCCTTCGAGGGCATGGATGATGCTAGCATCTGTTAGCGGACATGAACTACTATACGTTGGCTTAGTGAATAGACTCAATCCTCTTTTCCTCTCTCGATTAGTCTCTTTTGAGTACCACACAACACGTAGCGAATGGGAACATACTTGTTTGCCAGAACGTTCGACATCTCTGAAGGATGCACTTCATTGTACAGAAGTGATTCCATTACCGCTTTCGCCTTGGCCGTAGTTTCGAAGAAATCGGTTGGTGTACCGAGGAGATAGCCAATGTATCTCCACAGAGCAACATAGTCCTTCTTCTCTCTTTCTCTCAGGAATATCCCCTGGCGTGGAAAGCTGATCCATATCAACGTAGCGCAGAAAGTGCCGATGGTACCAATCTGGTCTAAATCATTGACAGGGATACCCCATTTTTCGATATTGTAATAGCTCGGCCGTTGAGCAGCGAGGGTCGTTATCCTTTTCCGTACTGCGGCATGCAAGAGGCGGACGCGGATCGAGGAGATGTGACCAGTACCACCGGGTTGCAGTGACTCTAAAGACTTTGTGCACTGAAGGATATGCTGTGTTGTCTCGAAGAGTCTCCTCCTCGCTACCTTTGTCGAAAAACCACCTGTACGTGCCAGTGTTTCCACTACACGTGCAGCTCCCATACCTCCAAGCAAAGATTGGTACGTGAGTCCGGTCAGAGCAGGACCACCATAACGATAAAACACATCTTGGCCTCGCTCAATCTGCGCCCAGTCTACCCAGGAGGGAACTGTATTGACCTCTTGCCACAGTTGAGCTAATTTCGGATCTGTGGCTTGGTGTTCCTTCAGTAAAGCATATAGATCTCTTTTAGGGAGTGGGAGAGGCTCATTTTTTTCTTCGGTGGTCTTGTCCAGGGGCGAGGGTTGTTGCTGGCTGTTACTTCTGGGCAGAGAAGAGTCCTCGGGTGGCGAAATGGCATTTAGTCGATCGAGACATTCCTCTCCTAGAACATCATACGAGTTTTTGAGTTTCTCGGATTGCTCGACTGTCAAGTGGTCGTCGGTCCACTCGAACTCGTATCCCCAGCATCTAACAAAGGATCACAATGGTGAGTGGAGACAAGAAATATGTGGTAATATGATGACGTACTCGCGAGTGTTCTCTGTCTTCTTTCTTAACGGGTTTCGCAAAAAAGGTAGTGCCATCGAGGAGAGTTTGAACTTTGAAACGAAAAGAGGAAGAAGAAGAACAAGAAGAAGAAGAAGAAGAACAAGAAGAAGAGAGAAGAGACGAACGCTTTGCAGGAGTGTATGGTATCACAAGACAACGACATCAGGATCTACATATGTTGTCGTGCATAAAATAGCGTACACTCCAGCGCTAGGACAACCTCCCAGGGCTCATTTAATTACCCTAAATAGTTACCCCGCCAGCTTCCGGCATGCAAAGTAGCCGAGACTACTGCGAAACACAACCCATGATGCCTCACGACCCACGTGCCTTTTGAACATGTCGCCTTTCCAACTTGTTTGATCGCGCCCTCTCTCACATGGCTACCCAAGTCCAACGTCATTGATGAGGCATACGCATCCATGTTCACGGATCGCAACCACGTTGGCGCAATCCAACGACTGATATGTACTAATTAGTATTATTATCACCGAAGAGACTGCCCTTACAAGTCCTGACTGACAGGTGTCGAACCACAGAGGTAAAGATAAGACCCTGTACGACAATAGCTGCATTACCTCTGAGTTTGAATTTCCAACGATTGCCTCGTTTTAGAATTGCCATCTGTTGTGCAGTGGTGCCAGAAGCCGTGAATACCGATGAGGTGAGGCATGTGTGTCGACTAATTATTGTATCAAGTGCTAATGCAGGAGAACGTGTAGCGAAAAGGAGGTCAGGAAACAAATTTTGGGAAGTGAATCTTGATTTGGCGAGGACATGTTTGTTCTACAGCAAAACAATCTTGAGAGTGTTGCAAATGGATTGTTAGTAGACGGAAAGCAGGACGAAAGCTGTGGTGTTATTAAAAGTCCGATCTGAGATGGCCCGTGCGTAATATTTTTCAAAACTTCGACTTCGAATAGATACGCGCATGCATTGCAAGATCAACAGCAACCAACCATGCATTGCCCCGCATGCCCGCGACAGACGCTGAGTCTCTTCATCCGATCCTTTACCAATACAGAGTGTGGAAATCTATCTCGATCGACCGTACTGCAAAGTTCTCAAGCCCCGCGATCCTTTTCCTCCGCCGCCCACCGATTCCCTACATTGCAGGAGATAACACAACCATGGTCTGTCGGGCGCCGTGATTCTTCGTCCACAGGAGATCAATTCCCTTCTTCGAGATCAGGGGACCAGCTTCCTTCGTCACGGGAAAGGGGTAATCGACTCCCCTGGTCAAGAGACGGAAACCGATCCTCCCCACCAAGGGGAGACCGGCTTTCTTCGTCCAGAGGTGGTGATCGGTTTTCCTCTTCGAGAGGAGATAGATTCCCTTCGTCTAATGACGGTGGTTACCCCTCGAGGGGCTCCCGTTTTCCCTCGGCACGATCATTCGCACCGCGCGAACCGGCACAAGAAAGAACAACATGGATGAAGAATACAATGGCGCTAGACACCAACACGGACGAGCCGAAACAGAGGGAACACTGGCAGATTCAAAAGGCTGCTCTGAAGGAAAAGCTCAATGGTGAAGCGTGGAATCCGCGCAAAAAGCTGTCGCCGGATACGCAAGAAGGTATTCGACACCTGCACCAAACGTACCCTGACAAGTTCACCACGGCCATTCTCGCCCAGCATTTCCAGGTCTCGCCCGAAGCGATACGCAGGATACTGAAGAGTAAATGGAGACCCTCGGATGAGGAGCAGGATGCGCGGAAAGAGCGGTGGGACAAGAGGGGCGAGAGGATCTGGTCAAATATGGTTGAGCTGGGATTGAAGCCACCGAAGAGGTGGAGGGAGATGGGCGTAGGCAGTTCAAGAGACGGAAGCGCGCCGAGATGGAAGACGAGAGGATCCCCGCGTAACACTGTGCACATGAATGACAGTCACAGCGAAGATATCATGGAGCCTGAAGATATAATTCCGGTTGTGTATGGGAAGGGGTGGGAGCAGAGACCGGCCAAGCTCCAGGAGATACCGTTGTCCGAAAGGATACTATAAGTCGGTCGTGAGTACAATCAGATTTGCATTCGGAAGGTTCACAAAGACCAAGTTGGCTTTCCGAATTGATTCAAGTATGTATTGAATGTTACCAAGAAACTCCATATCCCACTGTAAATCCCGCATATCTAGGTCCAAGAAAAATAACAGAAAAGGATAAATGGTATATGACAGACGCCCGCTTTCAAATCTTAACCTCATTCCCAACAACCTCCCATTACTCCTTGGTAACAACCCGCCTCCCAAAACCCCCCTTACGACCTCATGGCATTTCCACCATAATAAGTTTCATAAGCAGCATTCACACTCTGATGGTGCTCCTTGGCATGCTTCTTAACCGCATCCCAGCTCTTCCTGACAAGGCCGATAGTCTCTTCGCTCCTCTGGCTACTATCCTCGTGGTGCTCCTTGGCGTGCCCCTTGACCACCGCCTTCCAGGCCTTGGACATGCTCGATGTCGATGTCGATGTCGATGTCGATTTCGATTTCGTGCATGACGCCTGGCTGCTTGTTGGAGAGTCGGTCGTGCATGATGTGGTTTTGGAGTCGAGAGATGGCCGGCTGGACGACGTGGGTGCTGCCGAGAAACTGGCGTCGTAGTAGGTCGGGTAGGCCGCGCTCACTGAGGCGTGGTGCTCTTTGGCGTAGGAGACGAGCTTCTTGGAGAGGGCAGATGGGGAGGGCATTGTAGTCCAAGTTTGATTGGTGTTGAATTGTTGATTTGGCTCCAAAGGTGTGCGATTGGTATTTGAGGTTGAGTTGAGTTGAGTGAGGATTGACGAATGTGGATTAAAGTTGCTCAAGTTTTTCAAGTGAAGATGTTGATTGCTTGCTTTCTTTCTTTCTTTCTTTCTTGTTTGTTTGCTTGCTTGCTTGCTTGCTTGCTTGTCGTCCCGAGTCTATTCGATAGATGTCGAGCTAATAATTAGCTGTGTGATTAGCTGTGTGATATATATAAGAAGCATTTTCTTTCTTTCTTTCCCACCCCCCCCCTTCCCTTTTATAATATGACACCTTCCAACAACAAAGAATTCAACTGTGACATCAAGAAGCACGCCCTGCCCTTGAACCCTTGAACACATAATATTGCGCCCTTCGCTGATTAAATGGCACCTGCCAAGCGTTCAGCGCCCAACACCCACCCCTCATTCGTCGACTTGTAGAACCGCAAAACCTTTTGTTAGCGAACGCATGGCACGGCCCCACATCTGCACCGTGCACACGCCCTATGGTCAAAAGATATGGCAGAAAGGCGTCGAGTAATTATTACAACAAAAGACCTCGAGAAGGCAGTAATATGCATTTTTCATTGGTCATGCTTATTTACCAATCACCCCTCATGAGCTCCACCTCATGAAGCCAAACGCAGCATTCAGTACAACCCCCATGACCACAGCGAGTTGCCTTCTTCTCGGCCAAACCCCTTCTTCTCTGAACCCCCATACCAGCGCTCCCAATGGCCAAAAGAAGCCCGTCAAATATCCAAACAGCATATCATCAAGTCCACCCTCCTCGACCGTGAAACCTGCGCCCCAGCCCGCTTCACCCTCGCCCGTCAGCGCAGGTGACGCATCCGTAGCTGATGAATCTAGCCACCCATCTTCTAGCGCGCGCATCTCAGCGAGGCTGGGCATCGTGTCCGGGGTATGGGTATAAGAGAGGTTGGTCTGGAAGTGCGAGCGGAGTGTTGCAACTTCTTGCGCCGTGAAGCCGGATGTGAGGAGGCGATCGAAGCCCTGGGGTGCCGGGGTGGTTGTGGAACTGCCTCTCCTGTGTCCTGGTTCCCCACCGCTTATAGCACTGCTGGACCGCCGACGCGTGGTTGAAGGCCGTGATGTTTCGTACTCCTTCTGCAGAGCCGTTTCTGAGGCTTGCGCTGATGTGGCTTCCGCATCGAGTTCAGTAGGAGACAATGCGTCTCCCAAAGAACAGTGTATATAGTATTTTTTCGCATCGCGCTGTACATCTATCCTCTCCTCTTCTATGGATACCTGTTGCCGTACAGGTTGCTTCCCCTTACTCTTACTCCCCGGACCACCATCACTATATATCGCTCCCCGAGGTGGCGGCGGAGGTGGAGGTAACCTCAAAGATACAGATAGTGGTGATGTGTCTCCGAGCACTTTCCCAGCGTATATGAGGCGGAAGCGCGCCGAGGCATGACTCGAAGGGAGGTGCGGTCGTATGAGCTGTTTGAGGGAGAGTGTTGTTGTGGTATGCGGCGAAGGGACGGGTAGAGGTAGATCGGGTATTGATGCTGTGAACCGTATGATTAGGTACACCAGTTGGTCTGGGAGCGAGCTTGCGCTCGCCATGTCGCGTGTTGGGGATATGGAGGATGTGGAGGATGCGAGAAGTTCGAAGGTGGGCAACGCTGCTCAGGGAAGGGACACAGCTCAGAGGTCGACGAGGTTAGGACAACAGTGGCTAAGGCACATGAAAGGAGCCATCTTCTGGGAAGCGCGAGATATTATTAATAGTATAGATCGGGAACCTGATCTGATCGGGCTCGGGAGTGAGAGTGCACACCCGCAAAACCTTGGCATCCACGGGTTCACCAACGTCATGGGTCCGGCAATAGATATCCACACATTATTCACACACATGTGCTCCTGCAGAAGCTCAAGCTCAAGTAAGATTTCATCCAGTTCAACCATATCAATCCAACTTTTCATTTCCTTTCTCATCGCTTCTCGGTAAGATGACCATCATTCACATGGTATTGTTCGAGTTAAAAACCAACTACCAGCAAAGCGCAAATTGAAGATGTGGATATAACAAATGAATATCGAATCATATATGATGTAACCTATCTATTAGACATGCTCTCGTTTAATAGGACCACGAAAGTTGTCTCCATCCAAAGACATCAAAGCCATACTTGAGATTCGCTTCGAACAGAAGAAACAACAGCCCCAACCCGAAAGCTTTCCGAACGCTAACCAGGAAATCCAGGGCAGTTTTTACACACGGCCTCATCATCGTATTTGTAGAGGAGGAGGACCGAGACTACTATTCCAGGGACTCGGTGCACTTGGAATTCAGGAAATGGATGGGAGAAATGATACAGAACGTGCAAGTTCTAGACCATACATCTGGGAAACTCTGAATAGGAGATAACAGCGTCATGCTAGTATGAATCAATTTGTCAAGAGCCCCGCCCTATGCCAGAACATGTGGGGTGAACGCCGGGTATACCACGCCGGGTGAATGCTGTGATGGTACAATAGAAATAAATGACATGTATGAAAATATTACGCGACGCTGAAAGATTCTCCACATCCGCATTGCTCAGCTGCACAGTTGTTAGCAACGATCCAACATACTGGAAGAATCTTGACTCACTAATGTTCGGATTCTTGAACACAAAACGCTGGTTCAATTTGTCCTCCAGCCAATCCATCTCGCTCCCAATGATGTTTAATAGCGCCTTGTTATCTATCAAGACCTTCACACCATCCTGCTCCACTTGCTCGTCCAACATGGACGGCTTGTCCACATACTCCAAATGATATGCTAGACCAGAGCAACCCTTCGCCTTTGTCCCTATCCTTATGAGTTTTGGCTCTGGCTGGTTGAGCAACTCTCGGAGATGTGTTACGGCGGACTGTGAGAGTTTGATGGTGGCTTTGCGGGGCCCGAAATTATATCGGCGAGGTCTGAGTGGTTTGGCAACTGGTGGTGCTGGTTGACTTTTCTGCGCCTCGCCTTCGGTGACTTGTACCGTAGAAACGTCCGGCGGTGTAGAGGACTGCCGTTGTTCGGGTTCTATTCGAGAAGGGATTGCATTGTGTGCATCGGGTATACCGCCCGCGATTGAAGATTCCGGTATGCCAAAGCCTCGCGGCGGTAGCTCAGGACTCAAAGTCGAAGGATGATAAGCGCTGGCAGTTTGTAATAGTCGCTTGGACGACTGTCGGTAGGGAGTATAAGAGGAGAAGGTACGTAGGCATTGTGAGCAACTGCGCGGAGCAGAGGGCGAAGAAGCGGCAAACTTCAACAGCGCCGATGTAGAGGATACAAACGTGTTCGCTGTGCGGGGAAGTGACATGGTCGCAAAGTTCCAACGCCTTGTGATTTGACGACCAAAAGGGTAGGGTAGGGTAGGGTAGGGTATGGAAATGCGGCGGTGGTTGTGAGAATGGTGGAGTTGGTGTTTCTTCGAATCCATGAAATGCCATGTCATATGTCATCCAGCGGCCATTGCCGGCACGTGGGAAGCGATTTTTAAGCAGGGACGCTCATTGGTCAGAAACGATAATCTGCCATCTTTGTCCTCGCCACAGACCTCTCAAGCTCTCTTCCTCTTTCACTCGAGTCATCTGAGCTTACATTTACGGTATTACCTAGCCCGAAAATATCGTGCTGCATGCTTAGATTTGAACGGGAGCCGACTTGATCATTTATCTAGCTTTTACTAATATATTTTCCGACACTTGACTCTTCTACGCTCTCCCTGTTCCTCTCATATACAGGCATCTTAAATCTCCAATACTCCAGAAGGCACGGGTATTTTATCTTCTTATTTGTCTATGCCTTCAACTCGATAGTCTCCTCCTCTTCATCCACCATCCTGCTCAAGGGTCCCGCCTTCACCATAAGTGTCATAACCTCGTACAAAACATCCTAGACTTGTTAGTATTGCGCATATTGAACAAGACAGATGGTGACTTACGGCAGCGGCCATAGTGGTCAACTCGGCGTTGGTATCGTAAGCAGGAGCGACCTCGACGATGTCAGTAGCGATGAGGTTGATACCCTCAAGACCACGGATGATTGTGCGCAGTTCACGCGTCGACCATCCACCAGTCTCAGGTGTGCCAGTAGCGGGAGCGACTAACGTTAGGCCATTAGTGTGGTCTCCATAGCCGTCTTGGTTCGAACTTACAAGCTGGGTCGAGGGTATCGATGTCAATGCTCAGATACACAGGGTTCTTGGTTCCCACTCTGTCCCTGATCTTCTTGATAATACCTGCAGTGCCAATGGTATCGATCTCACGCGCCTCGGAGATCTCGAAGCCGCAGTAGCCATCATTCTCGTAGTCTGAAGGTCCAGACAGCGTCGTGCGGATGCCGGCATGGATGTTGGTGTCGTTGGCGAGAAGACCCTCTTGCGCAGCGTGAAAGAAATACGTGCCGTGGTTGATGGCTGCCTGCTCGCTCGGGGCGCCACCGAAGACCTTGGGCTTCCAGGTGTCGCTACATGAATGAGCATGATTGCGATGATGGCACGGATTTTGTGCTGGATCAGGAGAACTTACAGATGACTGTCGAAGTGAATGACGCTGACTGGGCCGTACTCACTGAGTCATGTCGTGAGTTTCAAGCTGACAAACGTGTATGGTCTTCAAACCTACCGGTTGATAGATCGCAGCAAAGGGAGAGTGATGGTGTGGTCACCACCCATGGTTATCAGACGCGGCAGTGTCTTGCCCTTCTTAGAAGGACCAGGCTTTGATGCGTGGGTAAAAGGTGCGCGCGAAAGGAGCAGGTTGTGGCCTTCCTCGATCTGTTGCAGAGCGTAGGCATTGTCATATCTGCACAAACAAATTAACTCTTCACTTTGTTTAGACCTTCAAGACCTTCAAACGTGTTTTGCTTGAGGCTCAATGGGGCAAGCTTACGAAGTCACTGGAATGTCACCGCAGTCAACAACCTTCGCCCAAGAGTTGAACGGGTTCGCGGCTAGGGGGACGTTATATCCGCCACTGAATCGAATCTTGCGTGAGCCTTTATCCACCAGACCAAATGGTAAGCGTTTGACCACTTTGAAAACGTACTAGAGATTGAGACGACGAGAACCTTGTCTGATGCCACTTGGGCCGAATCGAGCTCCGGGGCGGTATGAAGTTCCTGTGTCGAACGGAGCACCTGTGTGCATGTTAGACGGCCAAGGTCCACAAGGTCTGGTCTGGTTGGGGCAGAGCCGCCATACCGATAAATGCAATATCGTATTTCACATTACTTGAAAGACACGGGTGGTACTTGAGGCGACCGAATGTAGTGATTCCAGAAAAGATTGAATCTGCCTGTACAAAGGTCAATTGAGGAGACCAAGCGGGATTCTGCCACCGAGATAACGGACCTGAGTTCCACCATCTCCAGGCAGGCTGTTATACCACAGTCCATCGAAGGGACCAGACATTGGCTCTTGGTGAGAGTCATGGTCGCCATGAGCAGCCACGAGAGCTGCGATGCTGAGAACGGTGCCGGAAACCCTCATTTTGTGAAGATTCAGAGTGAATATTTGCGATGAGAAGGATGAATGACTGGAAGGCTATAGCTTGAGAAGGGGGGGAGCTGCAGTAAATACTGGCGATTCCCAACCCCTCCGTATCTACTGTAGAAGTAAGTCTTGACCTGTGCCTGTTAGGTAAAACAGTTTGGAGCTATCCTGGTCCGTCTCGTCATGCAAAATGTTCACTCGACTGCCCCCAAACGGTTAGCCGCAACTTTGTAGATTACAGCTTCGGGAGAGAGTAGTTGTGATTAGACTTGGGTTCCATGAGCATTGGACGTGCCTCGTCCACGTGAAGTGGAAACCCCGCCATGACCGGTGACAGCCGGTGAGGGGAGGAATTGGCCAATGATGTATGGTGTGCACGGTTTCGTAACCGTAACATTCATCGTCTGTACCCCAAGTTATTAGACGGCTCTTATCTGGAGAAGTGGCGAGAGAGACGAGATCAGGGCCATGATGGAGCTTATGCATGCCGTCCCGCTGCACTTACGTATCGCCAACGCATACTTTGTACTCGTATTACCGACAGCTGTGACGTTCCTCGTACAAGGGGTGATATCTTGAGCATCAAGTTGCTATCTGTCTGGAGCTGGGGTCGGAGAGCCATCGCCAGCAAGTGGTCAGGATCAAG
Organism: Pleomassaria siparia CBS 279.74; assembly: GCA_010093715.1. Lineage (NCBI taxonomy): Eukaryota > Fungi > Ascomycota > Dothideomycetes > Pleosporales > Pleomassariaceae > Pleomassaria > Pleomassaria siparia. The sequence goes on along the minus strand of MU005772.1, from coordinate 1,250,396 downwards.
GATTGAAGCCCGGGTTTGAGGCTGGCCAGGTATCAATAAGCCGAGGTTCTTCTGTCAATGATAACGCTCGTCATGGCGACATGGCTGAAAGTGCTCGTATGCAGGAGATGTTGGAGGAGAGCCGAATTGGGACGTGGGGAAAAGTTGCTGATCATGCAAGATTGAAAGTTCAAGAAAGGTGAGGTTTGGGTGAACGGAATTTTGACCGGGGTCAAAAATGCTCGCTTAACCCAAAACGGGCATTAACCAACATGGGCGACAGGTGATTTTCTTGCGTCCCAAACGTACTACATAATAATGATTTATTATCTATATGGCCGAGAAAGCCATTGCCGTCTTCTACATAATAGTTCAGTTTTTATTGTTCCTATCGTCATAAGCTGCTCAATTCACCCCGTTCGGTAGAGCACCATCCGATGCACCCAGCTCGGCCCTCATGTCTGAGTCCATCCTATCAAACGCCTTTTCCACCTGGTATTCCCAATTACTCCAGGCCACAATCGCCCACTCTGCAAATCCTACAATGTACAGAGCAATGCACTGGCCAACCCAGAGCCCTCCGAGACCCCATCCATGGAACGCAAGCCATATGCCGAGAGGTAACGCGCCGCAGTAGTAGCTAACAAGGTTGACCGTAGCTCCAATTTGCTGTCGACCCATTCCTCGGAGCGCACCGCCGCAGCTCCCATTGAGGCCGTCGGCGATCTGAAATAATGCGACGTATGGCATGACTTGTGCGGTGAGCTTGATAACCCGAATGTCGTCATTGAATATCTTCGCGTAGAAGTCCTTGACCCCCATGAGAACAGCGAGGACGATAGCGCCGAGAATCATGCTCAACATGGCTGCGGTATTTGCTGCCCTTGCCGCACCTTTCGCGTTGCGCGCACCGAGAAGGTTGCCAACTCGGGAGCTGGTTGCAACACCAATGCCAAAAGGTATCGTGTTCATGACTTGGTCTGTTGTCATAATCACGCTCTGCGCTGCGAGTGGTATCGTCCCGAGTTTGCCAGCTGCCAGAGCAACAATCTCAAAGGCCCACCATTCAGTGCCCACGTGTATGACTCCGAGAAAAGCAAGGCGCGCAAATGTCCCGACGTTTTGGACGCATTTGCGACTCCAGCCACCCCAACATTCCCAACCATCAACAAAGCGTGCATATGCGAGAAGGAGGAGGAATGATATCCAATAGGCGATGCCGGTAGCTAACGGGGCGCCGAGTAGACCCATGTTGAAGGTATAGACAAACAGATAATTCAAGCCCGCACTGAGAGGAGACGTGATCAAAAGAACATAAGTTCCAGGCCTCATGATTTCTAGTCTCGTCAGCATCTAAATGGTGGGAATGGAATATCCAGCGATAGCACATACCTTGCGCCTGAAGATACTTTTTCGTAGCCTCAAAGTAAATATAACCAAGACCTCCCGGGGCGAGAACAGAAAGGAATTTGGCCGAATCCCGAGCTATGTAATCTTCTTGTCCAAGGGCCTTGAAGATAGGCTCAGAAAGAATCCAAAGGAGCGCGATGGGTAAGTAGAACAAAGTAAGCACAACAAACGATCGCTGCAGGATAACTCCGAGGTCGTGTTTGTTCTTGCTTCCAGTGAAGCTGGCCGATGCAATGGTATCAATGGCAGTAGTCCCTCCAAGAGCAACGAGCCAGCCGGTTGCCATTGCGAACATGTAGGAAAAAGCGGCCGTGGCGAGAGCTTCAGGGGACAAGCGTCCAACTATCAGAACTGATATGGTCTGGAGCGAATTCTGGAGGGCGTAGGCAACAATGACTGGAAGTGATCCTTTGAGCAGAATCCAAAACTCTTGCAGGATGAGTTGGAACTCGGTTCTCCCTCCACCTTCAAGTTGGTAAGAATCGCCAGTAGTATACCAGTCTTGGTCATGGGGTAGGAGCAAGGACCGCTCGTCTGGGGCGGAATCGGCATCTTTTGGTTTCGAACTCCTCAGGAAACTTGGAAGCCAGGATCGAGGGCTGTTTGGGATGTTCTCCATGGTATCGAGGGAGATGTGAACGGAAACAATAACAACAACACTACTAGAACCAACAGCAACAATCTGAGAGTTGGAGAATCATATAGGTGTTTGGTAGGTGGCAGAAAATTTCCTCGGGGTCAGCTTTATAAACCTGTGAATAGAAATGTGGATAAACCCGCAGACGAGCAGAACATAAGGAGTAACCGGCAGGGTAGAAAGTGGATAGTGGTAGACGTGGGATGACAGTGTGTATGACATATGAAATGGATGGGGTATGGCCGGATCGGTTGCAGAGAACGTACCATCAAAAGGGCGGGCAAGCATGGGGGCAAAATGCAGCCGATTGACTAGAAGAGGAATGATGCAAGAGGTGTGCCGACCCGAATGACAAAGTACGTACGTCGTACATGCAAGTGAGGCGGTATTAGTCTTATCACTGCATCCAAGTATATGTTTTGACTAAAGCCCATGGGTAAGTTTTACGTGACAAAGCCAGGTCTGAAGACGGTAGACCCTTGACCCAGGTTTAATTAGCAGTCGAACGAGGGCAGCGGATTTGCTCGGGTGTCAGTGTTACATGTCCCGCGAGACGACTCCCCAATAAAAAGAAAACAAAGACTTATAATACACTTGTAAGCTGGTACAGAACGTGTCGGCCTCCAGGGTCAACAACCTCGGTTCCTTGAGCTGGTCCAGAGGTCGTGCTCCAATTTTTTTTTTAGCGAACGTGCCGCTCGCTTTTCTACTTTTCTGGACATTTGCTCGACATTGCCGCACACTCTTCACTCTTGACTTAGGCACTGTTTAGTATCCCAGGGCCAGGGCGATCTTGGCAACTCGCACTGAGGTTGGTAGTAGCTTAAAAAGGCCCGTATAGGTGCATTAGATTAAGGCGCTAGACAGGGCAACGCGCGGGCTTAAAAATAGAGCTCTGTTTAGTTCTGCAGTATAATATTAGCAGCTAGGGATAAATATAATCTTTATAATTAGCAGGGTTATTATTTTGTTACGCTATAAAATCTCTGCTAGCTTGTTAGTTATTATATAGGTAGACCTCCTAATTTTGTAATACAATCCTTAATACTTATTAATATAAGTGCCCCCCCTACTCTATAGTTAATTGCGATCGCGAGCGCTCCTCCCTCTACTTAAGAGGCTCCTCCCTCTACTTAACAGTTAATTGCGAGCACCCTAAGCACCTAATACTCCCTATATTAGCAACTAGAGATAAAGGCTGCCCTGTTAGAGGCCCTATACAACACCTCTATTATAGGGGGGATAAGGCACAAGCTCTTCTTTAAGCCTATTATGTAGCAGGCTGCGGCAGCTGCTGTAGCTTGTATATCTAATAGGCAGGTTATAACGCCTATAAAGTATAAATTAAAGTCTAATAGTTATAAAAGGGATTAGCGCGCGTTTACTATAATCTAGGGCAAATTAGGGTAGTTATACACTAATAAGGGAGTGCCTTTAGAGCTAGTAGATATTATTAACGCTTAGTTTCTTAGGCACAAAGCTTATAAGAAGTTTTAATATTAACCTCTTAATTATCGTAAGTAGCATAAGGAGATATATTAAGACATTATTACTACTAGAGAGGGTATAATGTTGCTACTAGGATATAGGGCACCCGCGTTAGATATTAATACAGAGACGACGGAGGAAGGAGATATTAGGCCTGCAACGCCGGCTAATAATTAGATACGGAGGAAGGAGAGAGAGATTAATCTATTAGATACTCGTTAGCGGCAGAAACCTAATAAGATAGGGACAGTACTTAGAGTTAAATTAAGTGCGTTAAATGCTAACGTATCCGCCCTTATACAGTTAATATCTAATCCTTAAACAGAGGCCCTAGCGTTATTTAATAAGGAGTTTTTATCTCTGCAATTCGTGTATAAGGATAAGCTAATTAATTTATTTAAGACGCCCTTTAATTATAAGTAATTCTTAGCTGTAGAGGGTGCAAGAGATTAGATTAAGTAGATACGACAGCGCGCGCGCGTAGCTTGCAGAGAGGTTAATTAGAAGGATATTAGAGATTCTCTGCATAAGTTAGAGGAGCCGTATAGGGAGGAGGATAAGGTAGAGGATAATAAGGTAGAGGAGGATAAGGTAGAGGAGGATCGTGTACGTCGTTAGGCAATAGAGGGCGTAGATATAGGGTGTAATAGTCCTCCGTAGGATAGTTAAATAAATGCGGAGGGTAATATTTTAGATAAGCTAGATATTAATATATAAAAATTACGATATTAATTACTTAAATATTAAGGGCGTACGAGGCTTCTACACTTAACTTTACGCTCCCTGCTATTAATTAGAATCTACATAATTCCTATATATGCTAATTTGCCTACTATAAACCCTATTTTTAGTAAACTTAACCTATATTTAGGTATGTTAGTGTAAGGAAATGTGCAAAGTAAGGACTAGTAAGCTTCTAGCGTGCTCTAGCGCGAACCTTTTATAAACTATTAGCGTACTTTTAGCGTACTTAGCGCAATTTTCGCGTACTTTTAGCGTTATAAGGCCTATTTGTGTGGTAAATATTATAGATTATAACAATGCTTAGCATAGTGTTAAAATAATTATACTAATATCTCTCTACTTTTTACACCTTTTACACCTTTACGCTAACACCTACACCTACGCCTCCGCCCTCGCCCTATACGTAATATAATCCTCCTACATTGCAATTAAAATCTCCTCCCTACGCTTATCTATCTTCTGCCTATTAATATTTATTACCCTATTATCCGCGGCAGCAGCGTTTTAATAATTAAGATCCTTATTTAGGTATAGCCGTAGGGCATTAAAATCCTCCCCTCTATCGTAATACAAGTTAATAAAATTGTGTACAGCATAGAGATAATATATAATATCCTACTGCGTATTAAGGCTAAACTAATAAGATTAATTAAATATCCTCTAACGCTGTTTATATACGCTAAAATACCTCTCTACAACGTTTCTTAGGCTTAAGTACTAGTAGTTAAACAACTTAAATTAATCCTTTAGTTGCACCTTAGATAATTATATCTTACGTAGATAATATTAGACCTTTTAATACGGCGTAAGAAGTAATTTATTATTTATATATCCTGCGTTAGTAACGTAATACTTCCCTAGGGCGTATAGCAATCCTTTATTAGATACAGCGTTATAATACACTTACATATTATAAGCAGTGCCCTTCTATCCTGCTAAAACGTACGTAAAGTTTATGTTAAAATTAACTACTGCTAATACGTTTTGCGTTAGGTCTCCGTAGTAATTTTAATATAGGGCCTGCAATTAATTAGGCACGTTAGTAAACAGGTAGGTGCTATTAATTACTCCTTAATAATCTATAAAATATAGCTAACGCTTTAGGTTATCTCTAATTAAGGAGTGTACGGCATTAAAATTAGGAGGTTTAATAATAATTAGATAGAGGTTTAATAACGCAACGCGCACATTATAGAAATACCTGCGCAGTAGTAAGTTAATACTCTAAATTATATTAACAGTGCAATATTAACGTTAACTAACCTGCTAATAGTTTCCTTTAACTACCTACATCGCTAACTAAGATTTTAATATAATAATCTATTAGCACACAAATATAAGAAGCATAAAAGCTTCTTGCTAGCCTTATAATTCTTGTTGCTACGCAACTACCTTTGCGATACTAGCTTCTTAAGCAGGGCATCCTATACGTTCTATTATAGGCGCGTCTCCTTAAATAATTAAGTGTTGTTTCTTATATAACTAGCTAACTATTTAGTTCTAAGCAGGCTATCTTTAGGGATTAATCGTACACCTATTAGCTTATAATAGGTATTAATATAGTGCTCTATAAGCGCAGTAAAGGTGCTAAGGACTGCTATAATTAAGGTAATTGCGGCGCGTTGTTAAACGTTAAGGTTGGCTATTATTATATAGGGTAATATTACGATAGATTAATTAATTATATAAAAAGGTATCTATATAATAAGTTTTTATAATACGCAAAAATTAATTACTACGCAGGCTAATAATACTAGTGCAGCGCAAACAACCCCCCCCCCCCCCTTAACGTCCTAGTTGCCCTAAGAAATGTAAATTACTACCTAAATAGGCAGGTAAAACTATTTTATGCAGCTAAGGTCGTTAGCGCTAGGGTAAGATTAAATCTCTATCAACTACACCAAACAGAAGGCCATTTTCAACGCCCCAGGGCGACTGGCCCAGGGAAACCTGCCAAGATCGCCCTGGCCCTGGGATACCAAACAGTGCCTTAATATACCTGCAGGTAGAAGACATGGGAAGAGATATGTCAAGGAGAAGGCGTTAAACGCTCCGATGAGGCGATGGGGGCGCACTATGTAGGTGTGACGGGCTGTGGCGGATTACATTTCGAGCATCGCGCAAGCTGCTGGCAAACTCGGTCGTACCTTTTCCCATGTGTTGAAGAGAACCGAGATTATTACAGAACAAGTTTTACAGTCGTATCATTCGTGAAGGGGAGAATAACGCCAGTTGTTGGTTGGGGGAGGGGTGTTGTTGCATCAGAGATTGTTGCTGTGCTTCTGGAGTGCAAGGCGGTACACAGACAGGGGAAGCAAAGACGCGCTGAAACGCTTGAGGTGCTGAGAGAGCTTGCATCTATAAATATTTAGCTAACAAGGCTGACTGAGCACACCTGGGCATAAGCGATATAAATAGCCATCATAGCCAACGCCGAATCAAGCCTTGCATCGCCTTTCTTCCAACAAGTGCTGACCTCTAATGGAATCGGGAATCAGTGAGATGATGAGCATCATCTTTGTTTCCTTATATCTGGTCGGTAGACTTGGAGTCCCGTCGCCTCTTGAACTAGACAAGCTGAAGTGGTACATAAGGCATACCCTCGTAGCAACCCAGTGTGGTTGGGAAGATATAAACTCCTCAGGTTGTCCTGCCGAATTCCTTTTACATGCTCGTTGACAGACCAACTACCTAACACCAGCTCACGACCAGCGATATATTTTCAGAAGCAATTCCCAACCATAAACTTCCAATTTTACCAGCTACGAGTACTGTGTACGTACCCCCTCCTACGAACAAAACCATGGAGTACCCAATCTATTTCGAAAATAACTGGCGAGGGAGCAAAGCCGTGCATGTCAAGAATCCTGACAATGGCACCGACGCATACCACGTAAATCTCAAAGGAGGCACATCAGACATGGACATACGCCGTGGTGGGCCCCAAGGGCCTCTCGTAGGCCGGGTAGACTTCCACCGCTTTAGCGGTTATACCGAAATCCACTTTGCGCACGATCAACGCGTCGAGATGTCTCGCGATCGTACATTTTCATCAGCCCAGTCGTTGACGCTGCCGGCTGCTCCGGGCAAATCACAGCAGTTTCGGTGGAAAAAGGAGAGCCTACTAGCTCTGGGGAGTCTGAAATTAGAGGATAGCGAGAAGAACGTATTGGCGGTGTTTAAGAGGTCAAGTGGCAGCAGGACCAAGGACGGGACCCTAGAGATCAAGGTGTCGGGTCTTGAACAGGAGTTCACGGATCAGATTTTTGTGAGCTATTTGGCTGTGTCGGAGAAGTTGAGAAGGCAGAGACAGGCAGCAGCGGCGGGTATGGCTGCTTCGTCATGAGCAGATGGCTGAGGTGTTGTTTACCGGATACGGGGTTTCTTTTCCATCAATTCCAACTGTGCTGCTGCTATAATATACACCTTGTGCTCTGCAATCTTTCCTCCTCCATGTCCTATTATTCTCATCATCTTATATTCTCTGTGTAATGTCGGCTGATAAAGGAGTGCATCTTTGAAATCAAATCGATCCTCTTGTCTCCTATCCATTACGCCTCCCAGCGAAATACCGTGTACTTGTTGATCCTCCCAAGGTGTTTGGCGCTGGGAGGGGTTACAGTCACGTGGCGGCGCGTTGACGCTAGCACGTGCCGCTCGTGCCAGTGTGTTTCCTCTCACCCAGCTTCCAGACCATCGCACGACCAACCACTGGGATACAGTCTCCGTATTCAGGAATCATGGGTCGCTATTGTTGGAATCCAATGGACCATGGACGGCCTACTTATCGATTTCCACAAACAAGATCCTCGGCATCCTCGAGGCGATTGTTCTCCACGAAGCCAGTTGGGGGACAAAAGGGTGAACTATACATTAGAAAAACTCCCTGTATCGGCCAGCAGTACCTTGACAAAGTACCTCTATAACCCTCTCCCACATGATAACATGTGCAACATGGAATGACATGGCGCGTTTCTTCTCTCATCTACCCTCGTGTCTCTCCATCTTCCTCCATGGCGACCACCTCCTCTTCTCTATCCCACACCTTATGTCCCGCGACCCAGGTCTGCAACACCTCCCCGGTCTCACTGAGCATACACAGATCGGCTCGTCTCCCCTCCCTTAAAACACCCCTCCCATGCATTCCATCCACGCCCATAAACCCGGCCACATTCTCCGTCACCGTGCCTGCCGCCTCGGCAAGCCCACACCCACTCCACTCCATCAGATTCCTGACTCCCTGCTGCAGACTTATACAGCCCCCGATAAGGGTATCAGTACCAGCAATAGTAGCGCGGTTCCCAAGCTTGTTTTGCTCAAAGGGGATCTGGGAGTGACCAGGGTAGGTGCCGTCGGGGAGAGAGGCGAGCTCTATGCTGTCGGTCACGAGGATAGAGCGCCGTGGATTGCTGCGGTGGAGGAGCGAGAGGGCGCGGGGATGCAGGTGTTGGCCGTCTGAGATTAGGGTGAAGTAGGGTGGTGCTGGATTGTGTGAAGGGGGGAGAGTTACTAGACCTGCGAGACCTGGGTCCCGCGAGGCGAAAGGTGGCATCGCATTAAGCGTATGCGTTAAACAACTCGCACCAGCTGTCAAGCCAGAGAGGCCTTGGTCGAAAGTAGCAGTCGTATGGCCAAGCGAGACACGGATAGAGCGAGAGACCAGATCTTGGATCAGAGAAGAGGAGTCTGGGAGTTCTGGTGCAATGGTCACAAGCTTGACGGAGGAATCAAGGGCCGTAGAGCCGTATGTGGTGGCGAGAGAGGTGCTGCAGGGCTGGAAGAGGGAAGAGTTGTGTGCACCTCTCTTGGAAGGGTGCAGGTAGGGTCCTTCGGCGTGAGCACCGAGGAGCGAGGCGGAGTTGGGAATATCGCGTGGAGCGAGTGAGGGGAGGATCTAAGTCAAATCAACTTTCATGCTGATGTGTTTCGCTCAACCGTCACAAAGCACATGTGAAGTATAAAAGAAGAAGAATCGAGCTTTTTTTTTGATTTCTTCTCCCCCAAAAGAGCAGAAGAGCAGAAAGGAGGATAGTGTAGACATGAAAGATGATAAGAAGATCAATCTCACCTTCTGGAACTCGTCGGACTTGACCGTCGGTATCGTCGCCCAGAAACCCGTCACTCCCTGCGTAGCATAGTGCCTGGCAACATGGTCTATCTTCCTCGCATAGCTCTTTTCATCCTCAAACTGAGTGAAATGGAACCCATTGACGCCATTCGTATGCAGTTCCAAGAATCCCGGCGCAATGATATTGTCATCCAGATCTATAGCCTCTCCTCCAATGTATCCTTCTCTTTTCAAGATCAATCCCGTCTGATCCGAGATGATGAGATGGTCGTCCACGAGCTCGCCATTGAGGACATAGCGGCAGTTGGTGAAGAGGGTGAACCATCCTGACATGATGGCGACAACAGAGTCGGACCGTCCGTCTTTAATCTTAATCGGTGTCTTTTGCACACTTGTAGGAGTCCAGTTAGGTGTGGCTGAGAGGACGATGATGATGATGATGATGGTGATGATGATGTGTCGCGGGTAATACACAGTAACAATCAGCGACACAAACAAGGCTAGGCGACCCTGGTCCTGATTGGTGTGGCTTGACTTTGACATAGATGATCTAGATTGGGCGAAACGCGGCTTCATCAGCAATCATGTTTGGGTGTTCCATCACGTCACAGAACGCATATCGGCTACACTTCCATGTAAATGTACAAAGTTTACGAATAACAGCCCAGGTCTACCTAGTCAATTGGGCGGCCAAGATTCAAAATTAGGTCTTCCATGCGACGCATCGTGCGAATGTGTGGAGGATTTTGGCGTGGCTTGCTTTCCCTTGGATAGATACGATGCAATACAATTGTGTGGCTTGGTATGACATCATCCACAACGCGATAGCTTCTTATTACTGTACACAGGCCCAGGACACTCTTTTTCACGCGCCCGCAGTTGGGCCTCCCTTCCCTGCTTTTTCCAGTTCCACAGACCTGGATATGGTACGTACCTCAGCTTCGCCATTATAACCCCTCACCTCCACTGCGGTCTTATCTTCCTCTCTTTCCTCATTCTCATCATCAACTCCTTGACCTTCACATTTCAGCTGAGTGTCTCCACTGGAACCACCGGAGAGGGGAGCTCACCACCACCATGGTCGAACAAACGCAGCAGACAGTACCGGGCGGCCATTACTCGGCTGCAAATCCCGTGCCGACAATCAAAAGGTTCATTGAAAACTTGGACAAGGACAAGAAGGAGCGAGATCGCGAGCTCGATGAACAGGCTTTGCTACAGAAGAAGCAGGCTGCCACCGGCGATGCTGTTTCTCACAAACCTGAGAAGATGGGTGTCAAGGGAACGGCAAAGACGGTCACGGATCCAACAACAGGGAACCAGGTTGTCATTGAGGATGTCAGCAAGGCCATGATGGATCGAGTTGAGAATCCCACGGTATGGTTGCGAGTAATTCAACTCAATCAGGGTGTCGAGTTGACTGGAATAGCTTTCCGTGCCAAATGCCAATCTACAAAAGGACACAGTGAGTTCGACTACAGTCTACACTTGCAACCTATCTGATAGGCACTGACAGATATATATAGACTGTCAAGACAACCTCCGACCAATCCCCAGAAGAATACAAGCACAATCAGGATATCACAGCACCTCCAGATCCCATAGCCGAGGGCTCCACCTCTGATGTGCCCATCCACGGCGAGAAGACGAACATTCTCTTCCACCCTACCCCGTCTGTGAGTTATGAGCCCACATTCGCGGCATTGGAGAAGCGAGCTGGCATCCTCTGCATTGGTATACTTGTCGTTACAACTGTCGTGGGAAAGATGTTCGGCGGAGCTCTCAAGGGACTGATTCCCTTGGGCATGTGTCTGTCCTCCGGAGTCTGGCTATGGATGAAGGAGGTTATCCGAAGTGGACGCGAGGTTGAATGGCACAGCGAGCAGACTCGAGGAGAGGTGGTACGTTGTCATACTCTGCGATTTCGAGCAAGCTGCTAACCTGTATAGGCCACCGCAAACCTGCTTCCAGAATCTGTCGAGTGGATGAACACCCTCCTCGGCGTTGTTTGGGGACTCATCAACCCCGACATGTTCCAGGGCGTAGCCGATACCCTCGAAGATGTCATGCAAGCCTCGGTACCCGGAATCATCGAGAACGTCCGAGTCGCCGAGATCAACCAGGGCAGCAACCCGCTTCGAATTCTTAGCTTGCGAGCACTCCCAGACACACACATGGGAGACCTGAAGAAGTCCATTCATGAGGAGAACAAGAAGACCAAGGACCCCCAGGAAGCAGCTGCAGACGAAGAGGGAGGTGATTTTTATAACTTGGAGGTGTCGTTCGCCTACCATGCCAAACCCAGCGGCAAACGCACATCGGACAAAGCACGCAACATGCATATGCAACTCGTCTTCTACCTGGGTATCAAGGGTCTGTTCGGCGTGCCTCTTCCCATCTTCGTTGAACTTCAAGGTCTAGTTGGGACTATTCGTCTGCGCATGAACATGACTCCAGAGCCACCGTTCCTCAAGACAGTGACCTTTACTCTAATGGGAACACCGCAGGTCACGGCTGGCTGCATTCCAATGATGGAGAAAGCCCCGAATCTTCTTAATCTGCCTTTGATTAGCAACTTTGTCAACTATGCCATTGGCGCTGCTGCTAGCAGTAAGTTTCTGCGTAGATGATTTGGCTGGCGAAAACCGTACTAATCTGTGCAGTGTACGTCGCACCAAAGTCCATGTCCATCGACATGCGGGCTATCCTTCAAGGGGATAGTATACAGAAGGATATCGAAGCACTTGGTGTTATGTGGATCCGTATCCATCGTGCTGTTGGTCTCAGTAAGCAGGATCGGAGCGGATCTGAACATGGTGGAAGCGACCCGTACATCACACTTGCATTCTCCAAGTATGGAAAGCCAATGTACTGCACGAGGGTCATCACTGATGACCTAAATCCGATCTGGGAGGAAACCACTGCTCTCTTGGTCACTCCGGAACTCATCAAAGCGGACGAGAATCTCAGTGTTGAGCTTTGGGACTCTGATCGTCATACCGCAGATGACATTGTCGGCAAAGTGGAACTTTCTATGCAGAAGATGATCCAACATCCGGGAAAGATGTACCCTCAAGTCTCCAAACTCACTGGCATGGACGCAGGAAGCGAGATGCCTGGAGAGCTACACTGGGAGGTGGGCTACTTCGGCAAGCCTCAGTTCCGCCCAGCGCTCAGGACCGACGGCAAGAACCGAGCTCTGCCAGATTCTTTGAAAGATGACCCTAAGCTCCAAGATGAGAAAGGTGTCACTAATTCTGAAGAAGATGATGCTGTCATGCATACACCACCAGATCCTCTATGGCCAAGCGGCGTGTGCAACATCATCGTTCACCAGATCGTTAACCTGGAGCTCGAAAATGTCAAAGGCAGCAACGGCAACCGTAAGGGACGTGAATTTGAGCCCGCTAAGCCATACGGTGAGGCGACTGAGGAAACGGGCGGAAATCTACCTACCAGCTACTGCACGATCCTATACAATGATCAACTCGCCTACCGGACACGTTCCAAGGCCGTCTCCTCGCAACCCATCTTCAATGCAGGAACAGAACGATTCGTTCGTGACTGGCGCTCTGCCATCGTTACCGTCACTGTCCGCGACTCTCGCAACCGTGAGCACGATCCCATTCTTGGCGTTGTCCCACTCAAGCTCTCCGATGTCCTCGAAACCTCATCACAAGTCACTCGTTGGTACCCCTTGGATGGTGGGATTGGCTTTGGCCGCATTCGCATCAGTCTTCTTTTCAGAAGCATCGAGACTCGACTTCCTCCTACTATGCTTGGATGGGACGTTGGTACATTGGAGTTCCGCTCCGAACGTATTCTGGCGTTGGGATACACTCACAACCCCAAATTGAAGCTTCGAACAGGCGGCAGCACAGGTAAGCTTTCTCGGAACCAGGCTCATAAGCTCGACGAAGGTGATGGCTACTACTGGGACTTGACCGACAACAGTGGTAAGAACAATGTTCGTCTTCCCGTCAAGTACCGGTACCGATCACCTATTGTGTTCGAGTTCCACGTCGCGAACAAGCGTAAGGCCGACGCCTACGCAGTCATTTGGCTCCAACATTTCATCGACAACGAGGATACCGATATCAACATACCGATCTGGCAGACTGCGCATCCCGCCCGCCTTACACAGAATTACATTACCGAGGAGAACTGCAGCAAAGAACCCGGCCTCGAAGATCTTCAAGAAATTGGTCGTCTGCAGTTTCGTGCACGTTTCAAGGCTGGCACCGACGAGTCCCACGAAGCTTTCATCGTGGACAACGATTCTCGCGAGACATACGAGAGCTGGGAGTGCTGTCTTACCGAGGGCGTACGAAATCGTAAAGTCGACAAGGAGCTACCTGAGAGACTACAGCAACTACACAACGAATCCCTGACTGAAGGTCGCGACGTCCTCAAGAATGCCAGTGACGAGGAGAAAAGGAAATGGCTCGCTAAAGATGGTGAGGACTGGAGCGGAGCCTTCGGCCACGATCCCAAGGCGTACTTGGACACTCAAGGCCGCAAGAAGCGCGAACCAGGTGTTGATGAACCACTCCACGACCCGTACCATCCCAGTGATGACGAAGCCAACGACGATGATGATGATGACGACGACGACGACTCCAACTCATCATCCGACTTAGGCATCCAGGATGCTGACAATGCTGGCACCGCCGCGTCCGTCAACGGCAACGGCGCTGCTCCCAACGGCGGCCTCAGACATGCAGCCACAAATCTCTCTCCCGATGCACCGCGCGCTTCTCAATCAACAAATCGTACAGATACCACGACGGACACGAGCCGCAGCTCTGAGCCCAGCACGCTGGGTGGGAAGGATACCAAGAGGCAAAACAAGAGGACCGAAGAGAGGAAGCAACGGGGCCTAATGCAGTGGAAGCCTGCGCGGAATGCGCGCTTCGCCAAGGATCAGGGGATGTTAGGTCTCAGTAAGTTGAAGAAGAAGCTTACGGGTGGTTTGGAGGGCCGGCAACCCGGGGTTGAAACAGAGACTGGCACTTGATCTTCGGGTTGAGATGTGCGAGCTAATCTTTGCTCGTAGATACGAAGCAGTGTTCTTGGATCTGATTAAAATTCAGAGTCGAATCGGTTTGGGCTGGCATGCAACAAGAATGGCAGATCGTGACTGCATATGCGAACTGGTAATCTTGGAGTTCTGGGCATTTGTTTAGCTATGAGATTGTGGGCTTCGCTGACACGCTTTTTACGACCCTGTGCATACGATTTGTAAAAAGCGCTCATACAGGCACGTTGCATGATTTAGTCTAATATAACCTCTTAATATACTTGCAAAAGGGTCCTTTGATTCGTCTTGATGGTGCACCTCGTCGCATCGATACAACAATCGTGTTTAAAATGTTGGCTTCATTGACATGGAGATTTAACATATTCGTACCTTCTGGGTTTAACAGTCTAGATTACCTGTTGAGATAAGTGGCTTGGTTCAAATGACTTCTTGTTTCAGTCAAGTGAACTACACACATGAAGCGTTCATTGAGAATGTCTTTAGAAAGAGAGAACTTGTCCAACCAGTATCATCAGCTGATATCCAAGACTATCCTTTTGCACGTACAGTTTGCAGTGGCAAGCTCAAAGGTGCCTCTAACCTTCGCACTATGCGTCACGTGACGAATGCATAGACGGCAAAATGATACTTGGTTCTAGCCGTTCTTGACACGGAGATCGACGAGGACGGATAGCCTTGTCGCTTGCAATTTAAATGGCATCTGTTTTGCCGACAACCTTGCCCAGCGAGGTGCCCCTGGTCCATCTACAACTTCAGCACGACCGTGGCAGGACGGTTGGACCCGGAAAATGGGCACCGTTAGCTGCTGTGGCGAATCTTTCCTCTCAAGTCTGACAAGGACAGCAGTCTAACCTGGCTCGAAAAAGAGATCCCCCTAACGACCTCGCAAAATTCGGCATATTCTAGCGTAGGGGCTGGGTATGCCGGGGGGCTAATCCAAGGACGTACTGTATGACGGCAAGGAGGAGCTCATCCAAATTCTCGGGAACAAGAGTTTAACTCCATCGTATGGCCTATCGAGTTTGGATCCAGAACGGCGACGTAAGTCAGTGGTGTCATTAGTAGTCCTCTTTCTTTATCAAGGTCAACCGATACCTTCCTTTCCAGTCATGAAGAGATACGAGTACCGCCGACACTTGGTTCCCATTGGCAGTTAGCCAAAGTCAAGATGTTGTCACTAGATTGGCGATTTTGTTTAGTACCACCAACCAGTAGAGAACCACGTCTTGCAGATCATTTCCACCTCCCTTACCCACGCGACGTGCGTCTGTCTACAAGTACGCCTGCTGTTCCGAGATTCCGAAAATATGAAAACTGTTTCAGGCAATTTCAATTTAGATATTCCCTTCACTCGCCCATTTTGTCCGAAACAAAGTTCGGCGCCTAAGTGCGGCGCAGCGGTGCGGCGAGACTAAAATGAACTTCTATCTTTGCTGGGAACTGTTGCAATACTAAGGGCGCGTAGAGGTTAGGCTGAGTGCGCATGATGTAGAGGGTGTCCGTTTTATCTGTGTGGGTTTTGGTGGCGCGGAAAATTCCAAGGAAGAAAGAGATCGGGCTGTGGGTCGGGGCCAGGTCGTCCATATTAGCTCAGAGCCTTACCGGTCAGAGTAAAACCTGCATATGAGTGCATAGGAAAGTGATCACCTGACTGTTCGGAGATGTGGCTTACCGCAGGCACGAAGTGGAGACGACAACGCTGCCGGTACGTAAGACTCAACGGTCGGGTGTAACATGCATTGACTCCTCCCGATTCTAGCACGGGAGGACGGTACGGCGCGTAAACCAGGCGTAAGGCGCTCAGGAGGACTCGAGGATTACGGAGGTCGGGAAGAATCAAATGGAGTGCGTCTCGCATAGTTCTGTATTCACTCGCATCTCATGTCACCGTAGAAGACAAGTTTAGTGAAGTATGCCTCTCGTAAACGCTGCCAAGGTGGCACAGTCCGGTCTCGTAACCGCGATTGGAAGCTCGACATTGACTGAAGATGATCGACCAACTACGGCCCACGTGTTGGGGGGTCCTCGAGACAGAAGGACGCAGATCTCCCTCTGGAGAGATGATACTGTAGTCATGTCCGGCCCTTTATGAACTCAAGGCCAGGCGGGGATAGGTCCGATACTTGGTGCAGTCGGTCTTTTGGGACCAATCAAGAGCATTCAGGCTCTTTCAGGGTTCGAACAGTAAGAAGATCAAGCGAGTGGCACAGTCTTTACAAGGGCGCTCTTACCCCACGGCTTTGGGTAAGCTGTGCAAGTTCTTCTTGATCAGTCAAGCTGCTTGTTGCTGATCGCGTGTTTGTGCAAGGGTGCGTCCGATGGATCCTGATTGCTTCCTTCCGGGTTGGCGGTGGCGTTCTTCATATGCTTCATGACGACATGTGGGTTCCCAGCCCGACTTGTACTTTTCTAGGGGGAAACAATGAGTGAGTGAAGGAAGTGGCACTGTCCCTATGGTTCGCGTCCTTGTATCCTGGCCGTCAATTGATGGTACCTATTCATCAAACTGAAGTCAAGAGCACATCCATGGGCAGATGGCGTTGTTTGATATATAAGTGAGCATGTCTCTCTGGCTTCGCAAATGATGGACCGCTCGTCAACATGATGGGGTAATGCTTATACTGAGTGTGTATCTGGCACACACCACACGGGTGGTAACGTGCATGGTTCGATTGGTGTTGGAGTGATGTAGTCAAACTGAATCTTGACATTCCAAGGATAACAGCAAGAAATCACCCTGGCGCCCGCACAAGCCATATTTGGCCAACATCGAGGGCCACGTTGGGCGAAGAGTTAAGCCGGCTTATTCCCAGTGCCTTGCTCCGCCGACCGAGTGCGACAAAGGGTACAGAAGGATGCCGTTGCGACAAGTCGAGAACCGAGAACTGCCGCAGCTAAATTGGGAGGATTGCAGCTTTCAGCACTGCACGTACCGTGAGTTGGGTGTCCTGAGGGAGGCATGGACTCTCTTTACCGGCAGACTTGACTTGAGATGAGGGTGTGTGGACTGTACTTCACCGCCAAAGGGACACAAGGTGTCGCAGTGATTGGAGACATGCTTATCATCGAGGTGGAAAACGATGACGGGAACAACAGGGGAAGTGGGGTCGAGGCGCACAATGCAGAACGGAAAGCCTGAGATTGTGCTGTCTGCGGCAATGGTTTAGTGTGTCCGTGAGAAAGTAGTCTTGTTTTGCGTGCCGTGGCGTGGTGGGTGGGTACGTTCTGATGACTTTGAAGCCGCCAAAGGTGGAAGAATACGGTTGCGGCGCATGTCTGGCGGCGTGCTACACCGCTGAGGCTGAAGGCTGAAGGCCGAAGGCTGATGGCTGAATCTGGGGCTGCACGTCGTCCTTGTTTGCTTCCTTCTCATCTTCATCTCGGCCCGGGCAGGACAGAGGGTGGCTTTGAGGTTCTGCCATGTTTGGTCCGAGTCGTAGCCGGTTCCGTCACCATGTTTGCTGAGGTTGTCCAAGGTAAAGTGTAATAAGTGAAATGGAAATGGAAAGAAAGAAGAAACCTCGCAAGGTGGAAAAAGGTTCCTAGTGCCTCGCGCTTTTCCCTTTGTGGTGACGCTTGGGCGTTTGGGCGCTTGGGCGCTTTCAACGTAATAGTAATTAATATTATTGTACAATATTAGCTAGTTTGGGAAGCAGTCCCAGGCTCGGAAAAGCGAAATCCATAAAGGTAGTAACATTTCTCCGCATATACATGGACACTAGACATAGACACTCATATATTGATTATGATTGTGCGGTGAGAAAGCCATGCGCCGCATGCTCATCCGCCTTCAGACTTTCACAGTGCGTATGTATTGTATGACTTGAGTATCTATCAGAAGAGAATAAACGAGGTTTTCATAATTAACGGTAACCACAAAAGAGTGCCCATAGATACAAGGAAGGCTGCGAGTATAGCTCGCCAAATGAGCGACAAAGATTCCAAACACGAAAATCCAATACCACGGTCAAAGACAACTAGTACACAAGACAATAACGACCACTTTAAAGACAAGCGACCACTTGAAAGACAAACAGCCATGTTTACTCCGGGTGAATGTTGAAACCCTTCCTCCAATGATACCCCAGCATTTTTTTTCAGTCCAGTTGGTAGAGATGTACAAGGAGGTGGGTTGGTGGGGAGAGGCAAAGTCCTTCAGCGGTGTGGGGACATGGCACACTACAGATCCAACATTACTGAGTGCTTCTAGATTTATTTACCGACGGAAGACTTACCTGGCAATCTGGACAGAGAGAGTTCGTGTCGTATTGGAAACGGTATCTGGGGTCGTGTCCAGGTACATTGGCGTTCCTGCATTCTTTTTTGAAGATCTGTCCACCAGTCTTGCCGCTCCCTTGTTGTCCACCACTAGAAACCCGGGCAGATCCGTTACCGGAACCTCCATTTGTAGTAGAGTTCATGTTGCCGAACTTGTTGATGAGATTTGGCGGCTTGAAGGTAGGTCCGAAGAACAATTGAGGTCTGAAATCCGAGATAGAGATGATGATTTTAGAGGAGACGGTGATCTTCGGTGTTGGATAGAGAATTGATGGTGAACGGAGCGAAGCAGCATTTTATAACCGTAGAGACTGGCATGGTCATCTCTTGCCGTCTTCTCTGTGCCGCAGAGAGGCAGAGCTGGGCTTGTGAGCGGTGACATTGCCACAGTCAAAAACAAGACGTGGTGAGTGATAGCAATCCTGCTGTACCCAAAGAGGTTGTGAGAGTGAGGCGTAGCATACCTGAGGCTGTCTTCCCATGGCTTTGAACGGTGAATGAACTTGCGGCACTAACAGCCTGTGCCTCAGCAACTGAGTGGGTCTTCTTGGATCCGCAATCATGACAGTTGAGAGACATTCGGTGTTCTTGTGATTATCCTTGGGGCCTTCTTCTCAACCACATATTCTCAACCCCATATGGGTGCATGCTTAGTAAGGAATGTAGCTAACTGGGTGCCACAGTGACATACCCCGGGCCAAGCCTTTGAGGGATTCTTTTCCGTAGAAGACATAATACATGCCTGACGATTTGTCTTCGTCAAAGGCCGGAAAGTCGGCATGTGGGCGGGCCTGAGCCTACATGTAGCGTTCTCGAACTTGGATCTTACTTGAACTTAATCACGTGCTGGTACTAGGCATAGAGGAAAGTGTCCTTAATAAGTAGGTAGAACGCGATGGTAATTAAGTTAGCAAACGGTGTTGAAACACAGACCACCATCGCGCCTCTGGGGATATGTCGCACGAGAAAACTATCGAGATGGTCAGATCATCGATTCAGACACACTTGTACAATTCTCGACCAGGATCCTTGGATATCCAGATGTTTCCATATCTTTGTTGAAACAGGTGACAGGGCGGCGTGTGTTCTTCCCCACACTTTAACCGTTTGTAGAGTCCTCTAACAACGTATGCTCCATGTAGGTACAAAGGTAGAATACTGGAATGTTGTCTTCTACTGTGCAGATATCATGCCCAGAGTTGTGGTATTGCCTTGGATGAGTATATGAGATGAGTGTCAGAAACGCGAATGAGAAGAAGAACGTAGTGTTGGGCCAACTTCTTTATTGCAAATGCACTGATGACGAGCACTCTATCATGTAGTCTTTGGTTATAATGTAATGCTCGAATGCGAGGGGAGGTCGAGTGGCTGGTGAGAAAGGCATGCATCAATGGAAGAGCCTGAAATATTGAACCTTTGACTTGCCACTACTTCGGAACAGGCTATTCGATCCACGATCGCACTCACATACTTGTGCACTTCCAAAAACTTGTTCACGTGTTTCTGCCTCCGCCATTTGGAAACGAGGTTAGAGATGTTATCCATGTCTTCGGACATGAAGGAGGCTGCTTCTTGAGGATTGGTACAATAAATATTTTTGAAGTCATGTGAACCTTATCCCAGGTTTCTGCGTCGTTCTTTACAAGAAAAACTCATTGTGAATGTGACAGAAATGCGGAACGACGTCAGTAGACCCAAAAGAGCGACATACGGCACAGCTTTCGCCACACCCACTTGCTCCAGAGATAGCTGTAGCGTGTGTCGAACTTTCTTTCGGGTTAGTAATGCCGACTAGATTGTCTAAGACAAAGGTTACAAGGGTATGACGAGGTGAGTAGGAGACGAATGATATGTTGTGGAAGAGATGGTGTTTGGAAAAGGAAATTCCATTGGAAGGAAGGACAGTTCCATTGACGAAGCTACTGTTGAATATAGGTAGTGTATGTATGTACATAGATATAGGTAGTGTATGTATGTACATACATATAGGGTGTGGCGATACAGCCCAAAGTTCAACAAATGTGCTCCACGCTGCATATGAGGAAAGTGTACTCTGTAGTACGGAGTAGTCACCACCACACTCAAATTGGGTGACTGTGAAACTCCATGGGATACATTGTGTTGCATCTGAGGAACAGATAGCTGAGAGACGCGGGTTGACGCCGCGGTGAGCATTCAAGATGTCGGCCCCCGAAGAGCCATGAGCGCTTCACATGCCTCGCTCAGGCCAGCTGACTTCAAAAAGCAAAGGGAATGAGAAGAAGAAAAAAATGTTTGCGAGAATTGGTCTCGGGGGTGGCCCCTAGTGCTCTCCTGTGAGGTGTTTCAATTTCCATACACTGAGACGTCGCACGGCCCTGATAGTGGCCAGGGTGTACTCTCAAGTTCTCCGACATGGTTCATTCGAATTTGCATGCTTGATGCTGTCGATGAGAATTCTCCATTGAAGAGAAACAAGTGACGAAATGATGCAGCTGTCATGATACATCAGGCAGTCCAGTACAAAGGTACAAAGGGACCCATTGTATTGTGATGAGATAGCGGAGACTGGAAACTCAAACCCCTCGCCAAGTATTTATCACCACCTCCAACCCATCACCACTACCACCACTACCACCACTACCACCACCACTGCCCTACAATGGATACCACCTGCAACGAGAGCTCCACTGTGTCGCTCACCGCTTGAGTAAGAATTGTCCTTTGCACAAGGGAGTAGTATGTTGACAGCAGCACTCCTCGAGCTGTGCGGCCACGAGGTGCCGGCCGTGCGATATGTCAAACGTGCACATGTCATCACCAGCCGCTGCCCTTGGACCGTTCTATACTGTTTCGCTTGCTTCTCCAATGAGAGATGCATCTTGGCGTTGATTCAAACTTCTGCTGCACTCATCGTCACCATCTTGACCATCATACAGGCACACGCAGTCTAGGGACAGCGGTTCCTCCCCTACCTACAAGGGTAGCAAGGGGGTCTCCCACATCAAATGTACGCAGGGTGCGTCCTCAGACCTCGCAGCCTCACCAATAACAACCCGTATCATCTCTCCACAACCGGGTACACTCCGACTTCCAAGAGCTACTACAATTTTACACTCATCCGTCCTCGCTTCCACTTGTCTCAGCTGTACTTAGTGTTATTTTGGAGACTCTACACTTCCCGTCAGCCAGGACCAAATTCTATTAACCTTCCGTTCCATGTTTCTTTCTGCTCACGTTCTTGAAGGATGATGTGTTTGGTGGACTCTGTTCTTTTTCTTTGATATATTCCGTTTTGTAATCCGTTTCTTTCTCTTCATTCAACAATGGCATCCCCTGCTGGACAACAGGTCAACGCCATCACACTGGGATTCACTGTGATCGCTGGAGCTACTGTATTTTTGCGCATCTTCACACGCCTCGCCTTGGTTCGACAAGCTGGATTCGAAGATGCTTGCATCACATTCGCCATGGTAAGTCCTCTACTACAAATTATCAACTGCAGACATTAACCAGCTCATGCTTGTACAGATTCTGTCTATAGGCCTTGCTGTCACGATTAGCGAACAAGCCCGGGATGGTATGGGCATGCACATCGTCGATTTATCAGAGAGGCAAATTATCAATTCACAGAAGGTATGAAATCTCTTTCTATTCGTCCACCCACCGTACCTAATTTTATGAGCAGGCTTTCTGGGTCAGTCTTTGGATGTACAATCTCGCTCGCATCATGACAAAGATTTCGGTCCTCCTTCAGTACCTTCACCTTTTCCCAACGCGCCGTTTTCGGAGCGTATGCTACGTTGTGCTGGACATAGTCGCAGTCTATGGAGTCTGGACATTGGTTGGAAATCTTTTGATATGTGCCCCCATTGACTTCTTCTGGAACAAAGCAATCCCAGGGGGTAAATGCCTGAACGAGTTCACTATCTGGATCACCAATGGAGGCGTCAACATCGGTCAAGATATCGTTATTTTAATTCTTCCTATATCTGTTCTACGCAGTCTAAACCTTCAAAAAGGTCAGAAAAGAGCATTGATGGTCATGTTCGCTCTGGGAGGGTTGTAAGTTGATTGCGCATGAGACAGGTTCGCCCGCCAGCTAATCTCTTCCGCAGCGTTTGCCTCGTATCGATCATACGCCTTTCGTCGCTCCTCCGTATCTCGAACTCCACGGACCCTACCTTCGACAACCCCCCGGCTGCAACTTATTCCGTTGTGGAGTGCAACTTAAGCATCATCTGCGCGTGTCTCCCATACATGCGCCCTCTTCTATCCACTATGCCGCCGACATACTTCCCCAAGACCGCTTCTCGATTCGTACGACCGGACGACGAGGAACGAGGGAAACATATCAGGACTGGATCCATTGGCTCTCAGTTGTACATCCCTCGTGAAGGGAGCATATCAGGCCACTCTCGGACGAGCAGCAAGTCGAGCAGCAAGTCGAGCCTCTACCGGACAGAGAGCGACACCGCGCGCCTTACTAATGAAGGCGACATGGGCGACATGTACAAGAACCACGCCAATGTGGTAAACGCAACGACCTTTGTCAAAGGTCATACCCGCAAGGTCACTGTTGGTTCTTCTATTGGTTCTGAGCGCATGTTGCCGTTCTCTCCGAATGCGCAAAGACTTCCACGGCCTCCAGAGGAATCGCATCAATTTGGCTTTCGGGAACAAGCTGGGCAACCGCGGTACTCTGTGAGTATTCATGGCCCTCGCACACCTCGCGCCCCACAACTGTATCGTCCACAATCGCCACTCGCTCGGAAACCACTTCCAGTCACTCCATTCCCAGTTGAACGCAAATAAACTACGCACATACTCTTTCCTTTGTACTTGGAAGGACCAAACAGGCGAAAAGCAAAACTATCAACGTTCCTCTACCAAAGCTTGCAACATTTTGCCAGCCAGTACTCGACAAGGATGTTTGTTCTTTTCCTCCTCGGACGCATTCAGTCAGTTCTTCCATCACACCGTCACCACTTTCCTAGTGTTTCACCAACCCAAGTTGTTTTCTACTGTATCTTACTTTTACTGCACTATCCCACGGCTCGTGGACCCGCATTCCCGAGGTCTCTCTCCTTTCCATCATTAAAGATACCCTGGTTATACCCACATCACCCACTCATTTGGCAACGATTCCTTTCATCATCAATTTCATATAGTCATACCACTACCTGCGAGAAATTCATAGTAGGCGTTGGCAAACGCATCCATTCATTGCAAATCTGTACCATAGATTCCCTTTACCCCAAGCGCATATCGTCAAGTTATACCCATACCATCTTTTTCTTCTGCATAAACTGTACTATAATTCTATTCTTTGTATGCGGCACGGCCTGCTATTTGGAGTCGTCGACGACTACTGTTTTAGTCAGTAATACAGTGCGCTGGTGTGCTTCACAGTGCTGGAGATGGAGAAGAGACGAGAATCTTTAGTATCTTCATATCACACAACCAACTAGAATTAAAGACGGAAGATTGGTCATGCGGGAGGTAGAACTTTTCCGCGTCCCTCTGCATATTGTCTGGACCATAGCATGGAGTATAGACAGGCTTAATCCAATACCGAGCGAGACCCAGGCCAATGCCCCACAAGTCCTATATCAATGCTCTCCTGCACTAGGACATGCGAATGTCGCACTTGGTCAATATGTTGGGGAACGAGCCACAGCCCAGATGCACCTTTTTTTTGGAAGTTGTCGATTTATTGATCACACATGGAGAAATCTACATCACGTTTCTCTCTCGCGGCGTACATGGTCCGGCCGATGATTTCCAGTTCTACGAAAACCCCTGCAGAATACCAAGGACATCTTTCCACTTTTTTAGCACAACTGCGTTGACTTCCAGCTAGGAATGCACTTGTTCGTTCGATCAATCTTGGGTGACTTGGTGACGCGTTCGGTTGGGACATGACGATAACTCTGCTGCCTAGAAGCTCGAACTTCTCCCACATTAGCAAGCACCAACAAAACAGTCCTCTAAGATACAAGAATTCAATCCATTAAACATGAAAGTGGACACTCCCCAGCCAGTGAATGTATATCTTGTACAATTATCCCTTTACGCCAATACCATATCCGTCCCGTAAAAATGTACATTTGGGTTCAACTCCTGAACTTGCTGAAGATAACTGCAATGATGAGCAAAACCAACACTGTGATGATAGAAATCGTGATGATGCGATTCGTGGCCATTCTAAAATCATGATTTCGTTAGCAAGTCGTCCTGCCTAGAACGGGAACCACGATCTATGTGATTCTGCATCAACACATCGCAGACACAAGTGCATGGAGCATGCGTACCTTCTGGCCATCCCCCTCAAAGTCTTGATACTCCGATCCGTGTACGTCTCGCTATCTAGTAGAGTCGCATGTGTGTGTTGGATTTGCTCCCTCTGCCTGTGCAAATCACTGAGCGTGCCCGCGCCAATATCCTCAGTCTCTAACGCCATCCTCTGGGCCGCTGTGAGTCTCGCAGACGACCTGCCAAGCCTCTCTGTGCCGGAAAGAAGCTGCTGGCGCTGCTCGAGCTGGTCGTCTGTGGTTGGGTTGTCCGTGTAGCGGGAACCAAACAGAGCGCGGCGGTCGCTTGAGAGCGATGCTAGCTTGCGTTTTGCGCTGTCGATTTCGGATTCGAAATTGCGAAAGCGAGTATTAATCTTGCCTTTGGAGGGGGCTGGGATGTTGGGCTTTTCGAGGCGCATTTGTCCGAGCTGAAGAAATTGATAATCAGTAAATTGGGCTTTCATCTTTGTGGGATGTGACGTTGGCAGGGGTTGAGCATCGTCTTCCAGCTCTTTCGAATACACCCCTTCGACTAGACAGAAGGTATTGACTCACCAATTCATTCGCCTCTTCCAACGCTCTCTCGGCCTTGCTAATAGCCGCCTTTCTCGGTTCTCCAGAGAGCTCTGGTATCTCATCTAGCTGTTGGCTCAAGTCCGCTTGTACAAGCTTCAGCTCGGCTTCATAGCCACCGAAGCGCTCGGTGCCAGCTTCCGCATCGATGAGCGACATGGTTGATGGAGGGCGCGTGTATAGTTGCTAGAGAATTATGGTCCGGCCAGGTACTTTGGAAGAGGTGTGGAGATGCGTACGTCGCTTGGAGGTTTACTTGAGGTCGAGTGCCACGGAGTGTCTTCGGGGAAGTGACGTTTCTGCCCTGGAACCGCCAAGAGCATTAGCTCAGCCACTCCTACACGTGCACTCAACGGCAACTAGACCCAAGCAAAGTGTTCGCACTTTGATGGTTCACGCTTGATTGTATATAGAAAGCAAAGACCGCATGAACAAGACAAACATAAGAAGCGGATATGTAGACCTTCTCTATCACTTAGTTTAGTATTGTATATGCAGGCAATGGCATAATAGTCAATGACTGCCCACCAGTCGTCATTGTGTATTCCAATTGATCACTTATTAGCCTTGACTTCGCTGTAGAAAATAGACACCAAAAGTGAATGCAAAGCCAGCAGTGAACAGCAGAAAGCAAGGAGGATAAAAGATTGTCTATACAGTAATCTCGACGAAAAGGTCAAAGCTACGCTGAAACAGCTCTCGCTTCAAAAGTCATGACCTCATCACTTCTCCCTTCCTCCATATCGTGATTCTTCTCCATGCTGTGAATTTTCGAAAACATCTGTTGGGTAGTACTCACTAGCTTCATCCTCAGCCTGCATCGTCACATTCCTCCGACGATCTACATAATATTTAGGCCCTGAAAATCAGTGAGCTGCGAAAGAAATGGAAAGAAAACGCATAGCTATTGTCGGAAGCGGCATATCCGGCCTTAGCACCCTCTGGACGCTTCGCAACAGTTCTCACGAAATTCACCTGTTCGAAAAAGATGATCGACTCGGTGGCCACACAAATACCGTGACATGGACGAGAAATGGGCAATCAACGCCCGTGGACACTGGCTTCATTGTGCTCAACACGGCCACATATCGTCAGTTCATTGAGCCTCGGATGTGATCCTACGCCATGGTTGCTGATCTACGAACAGCAAACTTCATCGCCTTCCTAGCTGCTCTAAAAGTGAAGACTATTGCCTCAGAAATGACCTTTGGCATCTCCAGAGACGCCGGCGCGTTCGAATGGTCCGGTACATCAGGTGCCTCTCTTTTCGCGCAGCAGTCCAATATCATCAAGCCCAGCTTCTGGCGCATGATCTTTGATATAGTGCGCTTCAATCAGTTCGCTCTCGATCTTCTCTCATCTCCCACGCAATCAGCCTCCAGCGAACTAACGATTGGCGAGTACCTCGAGAGAGAAGGCTATTCCGACGCCTTTCGAGACGATTACTTGATCCCAATGACGGCGTGTGTATGGAGCACAGGTCCAGATAAATGCGCACTAGAGTTCCCGGCTTTGACTTTGGTGAGATTTATGTGGAACCATCATCTATTGAACACGGTTGCGGACCGGCCGCCATGGTTGACGATTGAGGGTGGGTCGAAGATGTATATCAATGCTGTGATGAGGGAGTGCGACCATGCTTCAATCTACCTCGGTGCTGCTGTTGAATCTGCGACCAGGGAAAATGGACGCGTGGTATTGCGCATAGACAAACATGGCGAAAGTAGGGTCGAGCTTTTCGATGAGCTCGTACTCGCATGTCATGGTGACCAAGCGAGGAGGATTCTAGGAGATACGGGTACGATGGAAGAGAAGGAGATTATGCAGGCTTTTGAGACGAGTCCAAATATGGCGTATCTTCATTCTGACCTTTCGGTAAGCTCTTCGCCATCGTGAAGTCCAGTCCACCTTGCTAAATAGTATAGCTCATGCCTAAGCGTCGCACCGCCTGGTCCGCATGGAACTACATCACAACGTCTCAACCCCCATCCAAACCCGCGAACTCCGTATCTGGCGCCCTCCAAAACGTATGTCTTACCTATAACATGAACATTCTACAGTCCCTTCCGACCTCTAGCTACGGCAACATCCTCGTGACTCTGAACCCAGCAGAACCACCATCAGCGTCCCTGACCCAGGCTACATACCAATATCGACATCCATTGTATAATTCTCGTATGATTGCGGGTCAAGAAGAACTCCAGAAAATCCAAGGAAAGAACGGCATCTGGTTCGCGGGGGCCTGGACCGGATACGGGTTTCACGAGGACGGATTTGCAAGTGGCATGAGAGTCGGGCTGCGGTTGGGTGGTGAGGTACCGTGGGAACCGAAGGATGCAAAGTTCAGTCGAGGGGTGAAGCCTGTGTTGGATTGGAAAGACCATGTCGTTAGATTTATTGTTGTGGTCCTGCAATTATACATCGCGCTCTTGGAACGTGTGGTGGGTATCCAGAGACAGCGAACGACCGTGAAGGTTCACGCGAATGGCAATGAGAAAACGAAGAAATTATAGACCGAGAAAGGGACACCGATTCTGTGCCCTGTTTATCAGCAGGTGTCAGTAGCCCACAATGCATAGATCGTCGACATTTGCTCCACATGTTTGTGACCGTGACAGTTCTTTCGTCATTGATTTTTGAGAAATCCTGATAACCCCCAGTCATCAAAGAAACCGGCACCGAATGCTGGCTAGATCCATTTCCCTTCCGTTATGGTCGCCTGCGGTGTGAAACTCGCTTGAAGAACTCCTCCATCCCATGTCCCTGATACTGCTCTAAACCTCGGCAATTTCTCTCAGTCGTCGAATGGTAGACCTCGTGGCAGCGGCAGCGGGAGTTCTAAGGGGATATAGGATTAGCACTTGTTCTGGTCGACGGGTGGGACATCCAAATGCCAAGGCTGAGCGCCCGCTCTATGTCCCTGAATCAAGTGAGAGAGTCTTACGAGACGGTGTAGGCGCCACCGGCGGTGGTTTTCCTGCAGGATCGGCACTTCCAGATACCAACAGCCTCGCGCTTGACAGCGTTCTTGCCGCAGAATGTGCATGTGTAACTATCCCAGTGTATCAGTCGCAGTCCAATTCCGGGTTCGATCGCAATCGAAGAGCGGTGAAGTAGTTTACCGTGCGTGCTGTGTGATCTGTGAAGTGAACCTGTTAGCACTATTGCTTGTCGAACGAATTGGGCAATTCGGTGAGCGCAAGCGATAATACGTACTTCCATCTTCTTGACCTGCTTACGGAGGGAAGCACCGTAACGGGTTCCGTATTTACCGGTTATGCCGACCTTCTTTGTGCGTTTCGTCATGGTGAAGGATGTGTGATGGGTTGTTGGAGATGGGGTTGAGTCGGTGGTGGTGTCGAGATTCCCAAGTATTTTGGCTGTGGTGCGGCTTCTCGGCTTGGCGCTCGGTTAGATGGCCCTAAGCTCTAGACATGCTAGCGCCAAAGTGTACAATCACCACCGGGCCACCCCAACTTCAGCAACGTTCTTTGGCGGAGCGATTATTATTGTGCGAAAAGCTTTGCTCGATTTCCTCTGTTCATGACGCGCTTCCAGGATAGCACAATATGGTGATGCTGCTTTAGTCTTACCGCCGCCTCGTCCGAGTTGCTAGCAGGCATCCTAGCATTGAACCGCCCCTTTCGGTACAGCTTTTAAATGCATCTTTCCATCGTCAACTATTCCCACTTCTACCTATCTTCAATGGAAGAATAGAACGTCAAAGTTTCCCATCTGTAGGATCTCGCGCGAGCAAGCTGTGTAGCCTCAATCTTCAACCCGACATCCCTTATCACTCAAAGAGAAACAAACCTCGCAGTTTATGTCAACCTCTCAAGTTTCCATGCCGTATGGCAGACAGTGAGATTTCATGCACTTCTTGCTGTAAGGCCAACAGGCACTGTAGCTTTGTGGACGACCCTACCATTCGTGTACCAAATGGTAGATCGAACGGAGAACATCATCGTACTAGATGGAGCCAGCAGAATAAGTAGGCCATGAAATCCAATCCCAGATACTTGCCATCCATTCTACATCGGAAGGCAGTTACAGACAGAGGCAAAACACATTAATCATGCTCTACTAAGCCCTCGCGTATCTGCCAGCTGTACCTTTACAGATGTTTCTGTTCATCGCTTCACATGTGATAAAAGAAAGTACGCAGCTAATACTCGACTAGAAACTATCTATACGCCAATAAACCTGGATCTGGAACATGTTTCCAACTAGAAAGCTAATAAGGGAATGCTCGACTCTGGGTTGATCTACGATGAATTAAGCAACAATCAGATTAAACTATCCACGTGAGACACTCTGCAAGAGATACTTGTATCATCCTTGCCGGTCACTTGCGAATATAGACTAGTGATGGTATAAAGGTCAAGCATATGACCTTCGCCGAAATAAGCTGCAAGATTCGGCGAATATTCCACGCCCTCTCAACGCGGGGAATTTGACATCAACAAATATCAGGCGAGATGCAGATAATTCAAGCTGAAGCAGATGTTAATTCGATATCAGGACCAGATCCCCGGTTGGAGCTTTCCAGTTCATCGGCTTATCTCCAACAGCCTATCTGTGTCCCCGGAACAGTTAGCGCTATGAGGCAAGATATGTACAAAAGTATATGAGAATGATAATCAATTGTTCGAGCCAGTACTCGCATTCTTTATTCCTCCTCGTCGAAGTGGCACTTTTTATACATCGTGACTACCATCAAAGAAACAAAACAGGTCGGCGTCGAGTCCGACGTCGGTTCGTCATCGTACCGCAGTAAGCAATGAGAAAGAATATTGATTGTAAGCATATGTAAAACTTTCGGCTTTCAGAAGGGTCTCGGACTCTCTGGCACTCAATCCAGAATCATATCGACCCTAGTCTACCCGAACTATATCGCCTTCAAGGGGGCTCTGTTTCCGTCTCTTGCCTTGATCATTTTGAATGCGTATTCACGTGAGCAATAAGCCAAGCGCGTCGCCATTCTCTACGGTGCCGGTGCTCTTTCGGGTGCTTTTGGTGGTGTCATCGCATACATTATTCGGCTCATGGGTACTCGCAACGGCTTTTCGGATTGTATGTGAGAATCTTCGTCATCAGAAAGTATGTACTGATTACTATTTAGGGTGATGGTTATTCATCATCGGGGGTTGTATTTCAACCGCCGTTGGTTTCGTGATCCTACTTACCCTACCACGTGACTCGATGGAAGTCTAATTTCTCAAGGTGGAGGAGAGAGCCTTGATGAACGCTCATGCACAGAAAGATGCTACCAAGCAAGAAGAAAAGTTCGCATGGAAGTATGTCTGCATGGCGAGTTCCAATCTCATCATCTGAACTGCAAGTATAGTGCATTATTCTGTTATATTACTCCTCCTTTCGGATTCGGAACGTTTTTGTCCACCCTCATCGTCGGCCTCGGGTGAATTTGAGTCAAGTTTGGAACGACAAGCATATTAGCGGAACAAATGTACAACTCCCTGCAAATGAATTATCTATCTATTCCAGTGTACATCTTTCGTTTGGTTCTTTGTTTAATTGTCTCCATTTCCGACAAGCTGAAGAAGAGAGCGTTTGTTGTGATGATGGTTCACATTTCCGTCTTAGTCAGCTATGCTATCGTCATTGAAAGTGCCGACAGCGGTGCTGGTCTTTTTGCGATGTTTCTGGTTGCTGCTAGGGGGTCGAATCTCTGTTCCTCTCTTGGTATGCTCCCATCTTATTTACTCTATCCAGGTGTCTACCCATTCAATATACCTATTGTCACATGGGCAAGCAACAGCCTTGAAAACGAGCACGTGAGATCGGTCGGGATTTCCCTTCTTTGTCTCTGTTGCAAACATGCCTGTTCTGGCGTCTTTTCAAGTCTATCCGTCGAAAGACAAGCCCAGATATGTGCTGGGAAATTCTGTGTCTTTCGGTATGGAAGCTGTTGCTTTAATAAGTGTGGGTGCGATGTACCTTATTATTCGGAGAATAATTGCAGAGCCTAGCGAGATGGAGTTCAAGTATATCCTATGAAGCATTAATAATCGATCAACAATATCCGCTCGGACAGGAACATAGCACGATGCAGTGAGGAATGAAGCGAAAATTCTTTTTGAGTAATACTATATCTTACCACGTCTAATTGACTGTGCAAAGCTCACATATACCTGCCAGCCATACCTCTGCCAAAAGAGGAGAGATGAACATCGGCAACAAAATGATGTCCTGGGCAGCGTTTTCAATTAGCATATACCAGTAATCCAAAGGTCCTAATGCGATTTGAGAGGATGAAATGGGCGTAGATCTTCACAATCGAACCACTACTGTGTGCGTGATGGATATACGTAGGGCGCAGCAGCGATATACTGGGTATCTGGGAAGCCATACACAGCCCTCTTTGCTTAGTGTGCAAAATTGGTCCATCATCGCGTGACTTGCACTTTGACGACGATGCATCGTAAGATCTTCAAGCCTCCTCTTGATGTTGAAGTACAATGAACTACTACGTTCAATTAAAAATTACTTACTTTATCTTTCTCATGCACTAATTGTGAAGCCATTTGCAGTTGAGTGGGTGGGTGGTAAGTGTATTGCTAGATTACATAATATGATATCAGAGGATGCACAGAACCCAGGCACCAAGGCATGGTATACGGCGACCGACGAGAATGGGGACTATGCCACCCACGCACGAGGTGTGATGATAAGCTGAAACTCGGAATGGGACCTACTGGAACAGAAAAAGTGCTTTTGGGCTGAAGAAATCAGAAAACGACCATGAGTACAGGATGGAGCTGAGGAGTTGGGATGGCGACGACGAGGTCGATGGCAGACAATCGCGGAAACCATGTGCATCGAGCAGTTGGACTGTATCAATGACTTCTATCTCTTCAAGTAAGGCTGATATCATGAGTTGTGTTGGGTAGATGACCTCCATTAGAGGCCGCCCCTGCCTCGGGCCCTAAACGTGAACGGACAGCCCAGAAGTCGTGCAAAGTGTGATCCTTCAGGGAGGTTTTGTTCCGGCAGGCCAATGGATGTCATTCTAGGGTAAACGGAAGTATTGGGGCGCTTTTTGACATTGGGAACGGGCGCTGCAGGTGCACTTGCGCCAGGGTGGGTGTGACGGCTTGGCACTTGCCTGGCCATATATACCCACTCCCTCCCTCCCTCCGTCTCACCTCCTCCATACCTCTTTCCACATATCCATCACATAACTCCATCTCAGCATCGAATATCATCTCAAAAAGCCCCCAAACGGTCCTTGGCGTAACTTGTAGTAGCTTCGCAACTTTTGCTCCGACATTTCGTCGCTGGTCTGTTCACTATGTCTTCATCTTCGTCTGCCACCACGGTATCGACGTCCTCGACGTCTGCAACGTCTGTGTCTCGGAATATCGGGGTTTCCAATTACCGAGTAGCCGAATACCATAATGGAAATGTCCATCAGATCTTTGAGTCTCGCCGTCACCAACACGTGACCAACTTCGGGGCAGGACCGACCTCGTATCGGCAACAAGAGACTACCACAGTCCACTGGTTTTCCGTAGCGGAGAATTCGCCTTTGGTCATCCATGACCTTCGCTCCGGTAGCCAAAAGGGTGGAGACCCAATGTCGAAACCACATGTGACTGTGGCTACTCATGTCTCACCCAGAGCCAAGCCAATCATATTCCAGTCACCGACACCGCACAGACCTAAACCGATGGACATCTCGCCTCTCTTTAAGACATTGGTAATAACTACGCCGCCCCCGACGCCAAAGATCGATCGGCTACCGACACCTGAGCTTGATGATTTGGATGGATTTCCGTTTTGTAATTGTTGTGTTGATGTCTACCACTGCAAATATTGTGTGTCATGCGGCTCTGGGCTTCATTGACTCTAATTGTAACGCAAGGTGGGCCTCGCTTTGACCATTATATGATTATGAGGTGTATCAAAGTGTTCCTCGTTCGTTGGGGTATTGCTTAGTACGGGATATGAAACCGCGCCGGAGTTTGAGTTACTTTTCTTCTCGTTTGGACTTTGCTGGTGTGTCACTGTCGCCGGCGTTAACTAGCTGATGTCTGGGGGTACAAAGTAAGATACGCAATGTATAGCTTGTTCCTCCAACAATGAAGCCGAAGCAGAAAAGGCCTCAATATGTATGGGATTATGACTTACGTGTTCGGTGCAGTATAGTACATGAGTGACACAGTTTGCAGCAACGTCCCTTCGTCTACACACTACTCCTGAGGCCGCTCGCTCTCCACTACGAAGTACTTTCCTTCTTTTCGTTTTGTTGATCCAAGCACATCCCAATTCTCTACATCATTAGCATCCGCGGGTAATGGATTCCTCTGGATGCGCTTATGATGTTTGCCAATAACCTCCTCTTGATCAAAAGCAGCTTTCAGTGTGGCTATGGTGACAGTCTGATCCTTTTCCGCAGTAGCAGTCTCGTCTCTTATAGCTCGCAGAGGCTTGACATCCTTTGTGTCTACCCGCTGCATCTGGCCTACGAAATGTAGCTGTGTCGAGAGCGTGTTCAGCATGTTTGTTTCTTCTTCAGCGGTCTCAGGAAGCGGGAGCGCAGAGAGGCGGAGCAGGTGATGCAGTTGTTCAGATGAAATCTTTGGGGCATCGAGCGCTTTGTCACTCGATGGAAGGAGAGATTCGACGGACCAGGTTGGCATCTCGAGCAGTTCCTCAATATGCGCAAGGTCCACTTTGCGTATACTGCTCTCGTGGCCTAAAATCCCGTACGGCCCATATTTTCCCATAAACGCTTTAAGACTCGAAGATGTATGAAAAAGGACATATGAGCATCGTGTGGGTCTGAGGAGTGACCTTGCGCGCGCAGATACGAGTCTTGAAATCATCGTAAACTGAGCAAAAATTAGCGATCAATCATTGAGACGAGAGAAGGTTTTTACTGGGCGTCGAGGACGAAGTGTCCTAGAATGATAATCACGAATTTGTTCAGACAGTTGTAGCGGCAGTATGGTCGTCGATACGCACTCTCCAGAGCAACTGTAGATGAGTTGTCGTTGATTCCAGCGCATTATGTAATTCTCTAGCGTGGCTCGAGCCTGCCGAGGTTTACCCGCGTCCATCAGCACCTAGCGCACAGGCCAGGCGGGAGCGTCATCGTCAACCTCAAAGGTAACCACCTGTCTCGACCAAACATCCAAATAGGACACCTCAACCACATATAGCGCTCTCCCCCCCACGTATCGTCGTGTATATATCACTGCACATCATCGAAAGCTCCCAAAGTCAGCAACCATGGCCGGAGATCCAAGAGCGCTGCTTCGACAGGTGGGGGATCTTGAAACACAGCCCCAACTTGCATATGTAGATTTTAACAATGGTATCTAGGCCGAGGCGTCCTTACAAAAAGCTGGAGGCGGTTTCAGTTTCTTTGGAGGCCGACAAGAAAAGTGTAAGATCAATATCTGAGTCCTCCAAGTACTTCTGATTGACTCGGGTGGCAGACGAGGCAGCTGCCGATCAGTTCATCGCAGCTGCAAATGCGTTCCGGATGCAAAAGCTTAGTAAGACAGAATTTACCTCTCTTTCATATGAACCACATATGCAACCGACATTTGTTTGTTCTTGTTTTGAAAGTATAAACTGATATGTAGTGCAGACAAGGAAGCCGGGGAAGCGTTCGAGCGAGCAGCTGCCGTTCAGAAACAACATCTGAATGAACCAGATGACGAAGCGAATACAATGACGGAAGCCTTCAGTAAGTGATAAATCTTGAGAATGTCACGTGAGCTCATTCTTCACTAGAGGTCTATCGGAAAGACGATCCAGAGGCAGCGGCACGGTGCTTAGACAAAGGTAAGGTCATTCCTACCATGACAATTTTTACTTCTAATTGCAATAAGCCATCGCACACTACTGCAGTAAAGGCAACTTCCGTCGTGCTGCTACACACAAGCAGAACCTCGCGGAACTGTACGAGGTTGAGATCGGAGATGAAAGTCGAGCAGCCGCGGCATATGAGGAGGCTGCGGGTTGGTATGAGAGCGTATGTTCAGCCGTTCTTAACTCCCTTTCAACATGTTCCCAAGCTGACTCATCGATAGGACAATGCCGAAGTAAGGTCACCAACTTACGATATTTTGGATAATACTAACCCCGCTCAGGCTCTTGCAAACAAGCTGTGGTTGAAGACAGCTGATCTTGTGGCTCTGGAAGGCAAAGACTGTAAGCCCACTGTATTCAATCTTTTGCTCTTGATACTGATCCAGACTTGATAGATTACAAGGCGATGTATGCTACTCAGACCCTCTCTCTCCAAACACGGAATAGACTAACGGCCCAATCAGCGAACTCTACGAAAAGGTATCACGCACTAGCATATCCAACAACCTTATGCGCTGGTCCGTGAAAGAGTACCTCCTCAAAGCCGGTATCTGCCAACTGTGCACTGGCGACATGGTCGGTGTGAACGCTGCCATGGACAAGTACCGCGACCTGGACCCATCCTTCACGCAGCAACGCGAGCACCAGCTTCTCGTTGATCTCGCGGCCGCGGTTCAAGAGGGTGATCAAGAAATGTTCGCGGATAAGCTTTTCCAGTACGATCAGTTGAGCAAGCTCGACAAGTGGAAGACGACGTTGTTGTTGAGAGTCAAGGGTGCAATTGAGGAAACAGGCGAAGACTTCTCTTAGGCTAGATCAACGCGAGAAATGCGGAGTTCAAAGCGGGTTCTTGATAATTAGGTGGGAGAAGTGCACAGCAGTATGGCAGATGGTCAAGGGAGTTGGGTTCGAGCATATAGTTCTTAGACGGTCGCAGTCCAGAAGCGGAAGGCTGTTTCGGCACAGCACTACCTTGGACAACTATCATTCCTCTTGAGTATCATGGTGTATCAAAATTCAATTCCTAGCTTGTGCTTGCTTATATGTATACCCCATGCCGCTTGACCCCCCAACGCCTCTACTCTGGTCTATTTCTCACGCCGTTTCCACTCTCCAACGCCTACACCCAAATTCCGTGGCAAAGCACTTAGATCAAGACTTCGAAGGCGCCAGCTTCGCACTCTCGACTTCTTTCTCCTTCTCGACCATCTGTTCTGCCTGACTCTTCTCCTTGTCTTTATCTCTACCACTCACCCAAATACTCCCTTTTTTCATCTTCTCAGTAACCCAACTCATCATGCTCTCCTGATTCTTTTTTTCGACTTCTTTTTCCAAGTCCTTTTTCTGCTCTTCCTCACTTTTTCCGCTCTCCTTCTTCTCTTTCCTCTCGCGCTCCTCCCTTTCTAGTTCTTCCATGGCCTTCATCTCAGCTTCCTCGCGCTCCACTTCCTCGATATCAATGTCTTCAAAGCCAATCTTCTTGAGGATGCTGCCTGTCAGGTAACGGTACCGCAAATGCCCACTCACGAGCTCAGAGACGTCGATGTTTTGAACGCCATGAACGCCGAGAACGGGTTCGAGGCCGGCGACGCCGAGCTGAATTGATGAGGTGCGGTAAAGGAAGGCGAGAATGTAATCGTTTGTGCTGAAAACGTTGACGACACGGCCGGATACTACACTTCTGATCTTGCGCCAATCTGCAGCATCAGACGGGCAGGGTGATCCAAGGAGAACCACGCTTTCTACGAGACCAAAGGCTTTGCGCTCTGCGAGGGTTTGGAGACAGGAGAATATGAGGCGCGCGCCTAGGGAGTAGCCGATTAGCGTGACGGGACGCTCGCCTTGCACTTTATTGATGAGAGCATCGGCAAGAACCTCGCCGCCTTTCTCGGCCCGTACTTTGGCGACGGAGAAGGGGTTGTCGATGATGGAGGAGATTTTGAGGAGGCCGAGGGGCCAGAGACCAGCGGATAGAGCCCCAAAAATGGTGCGCTTGATTATCTGGCCTTTCGCGTAGCTCCAAGCGGCGCTTTTGACAAATGAATCCATGCTATTGCCTAACTTCATGAGTGCTTCGAGCTCCCATCTTAGAGCGAAGCCCTCAATGCTGCTATCGATGACACGCCACGGCGCCACAACGTCTTCTTTACCGTTGAGCCATCCCGAGATCGCAATGGCAATACGTAGTCTACGGAACTCTTTCTCGAGTTTTCGCGGTCGGTGGAATTCTCGGATGGGAAGGAAGCCAAAATCTTCGACTTCTTTCGCGTAGTCGTCCATGACTTTGCCAGTCATACGTGCCCCATACGCGCCGAACAATCCTCCGACAAGCACAGAAGACGAAGCCAAAGTCCCTAGATAGCCTGCTGCCGCTGTAGCACCTAGACCAAAACCGCCCATTACTGTGCCTATGCCAGCTGCGAGCAGGGGCGCCGCAAGACCGCCTGTTACGCCGATCAGAGCAGCGCCGGCTACAGATGCGAGACCGACTTTCCATTTCCGAGATGTGGATGATTCATCGGCTCTCTTCTTAGTCTCAGCGTCAGCGTTGAGCTGGGTTTGTGCCGCCTCGAGGAGACCTCGCGCGATTGTGTGCTCATCTTCCTTCAGCACGGAGAGGGTGATGTGGAGTGAGCTTGTGAGGTGTAGCAGGAGGATTCGAGAGTGTGCGGAGTAGTGTTCGAGTGAAAGAAGAATAAGGACCAAGGAGTGTAGTATGAGTTTTCGTTTGCTTTCATCGAGTTGCGTTAGACTCGTCTCAACAGGCGGGTAGAGCTCCCTAAACACTTTGACCTCGTCTTCGCCCTTGTCTTCGATATCCGCTATCGATTTCAGCCCTGTATCCTGCCTCTTGACGGACTTCTCGATGTCTTTTTCATTGACAAGCTGGCTCTGTTCCTCGGCCTCTGCTCTCGAGTTCACGATCTCGCCTACGCGCATTATGACTTTACCCCTCCATTCGTCGAAATATTTCAGCATAGCCAGTTTAAGCTCCTGGACCTCCGGCTTTGCGAGTTCCTTCTCTGCATCCTCTTCTCTATTCTTCCGCTCCTTCTTTATCTTGTCCTCTTTCTCCACATCAACGTCGTCAAGGTTGTCCGGCGCAGCTTTCAGAGTGTCCTCTTCAGACTTGCTAGGCTTTGCTGTAAGAGGGGTCTCTTCGGCAGTGAAGGTTTCGAGGAGTGACTTCCTCATCGTGGCCGTAATCGTAGCCATCATGAATGTGAGATCGGCACATTGATCAGAGGTGAGCAGCGTTGTCAGTGAGGTCTCTTCAGAGGATTCTTGAGGCGCCTTGTGCTGCCCAAAAGGCAGTTTCGACGTGAAGCCTTCCATAGTTGAGGAAGGAGATCGTGGGGATCGGAGAGGATACTGAAAGAACAACGAATGTGAACTACGGCACAAGGCTTGAGCTTGGAGCTTGGAGCTACAGTACTGGTATGAGCTGCTGGCGTGGGTTGATCAATGATGTGAGACCAGGATGACGTCGTGGTGGGGTAGAGACCACTAACTCTTTTGGGATTTGACGTTTACGAAAGCTACGACACCTTTGGGTGTACGGGGTAATGTGTATCTGGAGAGAAACATCACTAACAATATGATAGGATGGTATGGGCCAAAGTGATTTCTGTCCCAGAATGTCTTCGCCAGTAGCGACCCTGGCTGTAAATGTATATGTGGCAAGAGTGTTCACATAGTGCTTGTGTGATGTCCTTGTCGAATATTGTTCAAAGTTACATTCCGATTCGGTCAGGAGGCCGTGAATACTATCCACTCACTCTTCCACCTGGAGTTGAATTTCTACCTGGAAAGTTTCTCGCGCTGAGAAGCACTCCCTTCACGGCTCTTATGTCTGATTTGAGGACTTCCATTTGATCGTCTTTCCCATCTTTAGACTTTGGCATCCCATAATTACTTCCATACATGCTCCCCATCCCTGAGTAGAAATGGTTCTGGTAACTCATTTCACTGACATATGTCGTCAGGTCAGAAAGCTTCGTCTTGAGCGAGTCTGAAGACGCAGCATCATTAAAACGTGTCGCTTCCAGTTCCCGAAGATGAGACGTCAGAATCTTCATACGCTTTTCGTGAGCTGCCACGACAGAATTGTCTTCCGGAGTTGTGGATACAGAGGGCCTACGCGAGAGTGAAGGAGTTGTCTGGGTGCCGAAGTCGCGGTGGAACAACTCCGTAGGATCGGAGTCAGCCTCCGATACGTCGTCCGCAAGGTCTGATATATTGGACTTGAGCTTAAGCTTGTTTGCTGGGTCAGTGGATACCATATCGCCCAGTCGTTTATTCAGCTCTTCTAGTTGTTCTTGTGTATGCGTCGCAAAATCGTGTCGCGTTTCGGCAAGGTTTTGTGTCATTGGGGCGACCACATGCTGGGCCAGTCCGTATATTGCGGATATGAGGCCTCCGGTTATATATGCGGTAGTAAGGAGCCGACGGGTGGTTATGAGTGGTGGCGGTTTTGATGATTGTGTGAGGAACTCGGGATAAGTAACGATCGGAGGGACGTCCCGGGGTTGTGGTTGGGGAGGAGGAGGAGGTAGAGAGACTTGTGAGGGCTGTGATGAAGTCTATTTCCGTTAGCAATTCAGTGCCTGTCTGTTGTCGCTTTCCACTAATCGACTCGCGATATCTCTAAGCCGCAACGCACCTTTGGCCATGCTCGTTCGCCCACTGTTTCCAGATTCAATGTGTTTGTCTCCGGGATTTGTGCTCTCAAATCCTCTATCTCCTCATCCTTCACACCCTTTGACCGCAAAAAGGCGACCTTCTTGTCCCATGGCGCGTCACGAATCGTCGAGTCGTCGAGGAACTTTGAGGCCTGTTCTAACAGCGATACATTTTCCGTTTCTGTCTCCTCTTCCTCCTTGTCTTTCGAGTCTTCCGTTGGATCTTCTCCGCTAGGTGCAGTGCTCGATTCGGGCAGTTCAGGCGTCGTTTCTGGGTCGGTGGAGGGTTCGGTCTGCGGAACTGGAGCTTGCGCAAGCTGCCAGGAAGGAATATCGGCCTTTTTGGACATTGTTGATGAGGTGTATATAATGGAGATATGTTGTAGGAGGCAGCACGAGGAGAGTTGGATCTCCACGGGTAGTTTCGTGATGCCGAGGTTGTTTTTGCCCTAGTGCGTTCTGGGATGGCTCATCCTGGTCCTAAAACTCGTGGTAGAGCTCACAACCAGCACGACGCGCCGGAAGATTTACAGCTATTCTTCTCGCTATCGCTACTTATTTTTATCTTTACATCTCACACCATAGGCTCAAAATGGCAGATAGAGGCTCTAGGCGCGCGCCACGTCCCAGCATGGAGGAAGGCGTCGAGGCGTGGTCATCTCACAACGCTCTTCTCAGCAGGTAAGAACCGTGGCTGATCTCCAGTCTTCCCAGCAGCGCGCATCACATTACAGTGCCAAGGACGGTGGGAGTACAAACCTAG
Organism: Pleomassaria siparia CBS 279.74; assembly: GCA_010093715.1. Lineage (NCBI taxonomy): Eukaryota > Fungi > Ascomycota > Dothideomycetes > Pleosporales > Pleomassariaceae > Pleomassaria > Pleomassaria siparia. The sequence goes on along the minus strand of MU005772.1, from coordinate 1,209,615 downwards.
TACAAGCCTTGAGCTCTCTCGCTCACAGCAGTCTTGCGTCTGCATGGTTGTTTATCAATTGTCTTGTTGCTCCTCGATTCATTCACTCTCCCACTGCCCTCTGTGCCCCAATTGCGATCCCTGCGCACATCGCACCGCAAGCTGCTCGAGCATCCTCCGCTATCTCGTTCTGTCCTGATCCCCCTCATTCCGCCCTCCAAACCTACCGCACGCCGTAGCAATGCCTCCTCGTAGTCTACGATCGCGCGCAGCTCCTCTAACAGCTCCCAGTGCAGCTCCCAGTGCAGCTCCCAGTGCAGCTCCCACAGCCTCCGCGACCCGCCCGCGACGTGGCACTACCAACCAGCCGCCTCCGGCAGCTGTCATCCAGCGGTCATCCCCCGAGGAAACGCGCCAATCCATACATCTCACCGTCAAAGCCGATCCAAACAAGCTCAGAAAAGCTACCGGTGGCACTATCTCCAAGACGACCGCCCGCACGTCCGTCACTCCACGGAATATCGTTGCTGGGAAGCGGGCATCACGGAATAGTCGGGTGGTCAGGGAGGTGGATTCCGACGAAGAAGATGAAGATGACGACGAGCCAGAAGCTATGGATGTAGACGACGACGAAGAGGAAGAAGATGAAGAAGAAGAAGATGAGGAGGAGGAGGAGGAGGACGCCGAGGGCGAGGAAGACGATGAGGCAGATGCTGAAGGCGAAGAGGACGAAGAAATGGAAGATCTACATCCACCTCCTCCACCGCGCATTGTAGTCTCAAGTAAAGGGAAGGTTCCTGTCAATCCGGTTCTCAACACCAAAGCACAAGATTCTGTGGAGGCGAAGGAAGTCTCCATGGTCGATGATGATGACGACGAGGAACTCTCTGAGCTAGACTCTGATCTGGAAGGCGACGAAGAAGATGCCGAGGGCGAAGAGGAGGATGCCGAAGGCGAAGACGACGAGGAAGAGGGAACAGGCCGCCAGCTTGGCGATGAAGAAGACGAAGATATGGACAGCGACGATGGAACTCCTGGGTCAGAAACCATGGATCTGACCAAGTTGACACGGCGGCAGCGAGCTCGGGTCGCAGAAGATAGCGACGGTGGCCTATTATCTCTCTCAAACGGTACACAATCATCCTTCTTGTGCGCTATCTAAGACGGCAGCTAACATACCCGCAGAGGCACAAAAGAAGAAACACCTCACTGCAGAAGAGCATGCTATGCGTCGAGCAGAAATGGCCCGTCGAAGAAAAAATCTCAGCGAGAAGCGCAACGAGGAGGAAAAGGTACTTGTTGGTAATTTCACGCTACGATTGCAATGCTGATATGTTCAAGATGGATACCATCAATCGTCTGCTCAAGAAGCAGCCTCCAAAACGCGGAAAGCGCGCACTTCATGAAGCCAACGAATCTGGCGAGGACGGTGAAGGAGAAGTTGAGAAGGCGAACCCCCTCTATGTCCGCTACACGCAGACCGTCCACGGTACTCGCATGGCTGTGCCCGAAGAGTGGCTGAATGGTCCTGCAGGTAGCGTGTTTGCTGGCCCTCTTGCTAAGCCCTCACATCGGCCCTTTGGCGGGAGGATGGTTGAGGAAGTCTTGTAATGGTTACGTTCGGGCATTGCACTAATTAATACGGGAGTTCCTCGCATTAATACTGAGTCGGGTCACAAATGCTCTTGGTCAGGGCGTTCTCTGGCCACATTCAAAAAGTCCTGTTTTCGAGCGTGGATACCGGCATGGTGGATGCTTGCATAATAGGGAGGGTCATTACTATATCACTCATATGTTTATCTCTGCATGGACCTCACAAATCCTACATATACGACAGAACGCAATTGGAGAGTTTGAGGGCATGCCACAGTGAATGTTGGTGATTGGCTGATATTCTCGGGAACGCTAACCGTTATGCGACTTCGTGACTTCGCGACAAGGAAACATTTCGGCATGAGTCCTCTATGAAGAAAATACCTCCGCAGCCAATTATGTGACAATCTCTTTGCCTTAATATATTATAGTTTCCATATGTGGTTTCTCTCAGGGACGAACCGCCGTTCGCGATGTCTTGACGCCGCTTGCTTCTCAGGGCCCTAAAAAACTAGAGCGACGCGTGGGCCAAATGACAGGTTGAAAAGGTACGGAAAAATTATGAGCCTAACAGTCTAGGATAGGCCTTTCTCCGGACCTTAAAAAGTACAATCTAAACTATTGATTTGGACGGGTCAAATAGCCCTGGTCGCTCAGCAGGGTGCATCGTCAAGACAATACAATGGTAGAATATATGTAGGAAGGTTGTTCCCTTCAACACCATGCACGAATCATCTTTGTTCTCGTCCCGTCTTTCGCTATGTTATACCTATCCTCTGTTCTCCTCGCGGTAGCCAGCACCGCCCTCGGCGCCCCGACAACAGGCACATTTAATATCTTAACTCTTAATGTTGCTGGCCTTCCGGCTATCTTGAACGACAACGACGTACCGGGCGATAAGACCGTCAACACGGGACTCATTGGTCAATATTTCAGCATCTATAACTACTCCCTTATCCACGTGCAGGAAGACTTCAACTACCATGCTGCGCTCTATGCCGCTGATGATCACCCATATCGCACGGCGACAAGCGGAGGTGTGCCGCTTGGTAGTGGGCTGAACACGTTGAGTAACTTCGATTGGGTGGATATGGAGAGGTACTAGTCCCGGGGTACAAACAAGTTGTCAGACATCAATTCCTTGATTGGATTGAACGATTCGACTCGTTACCCCTCTTTCCCCTTCTATCACCGAATACCTGCTAATTTTGCCTAGTAAGCAACAATTCTATCCAAGCATGGTAAAATTATACATTCTAGATTGCAAGCTAACGAGTCGTACCCAGGAACGAAGTGGGATACTTGCAGTGCGAGCGGGGGCGATTGTTTGACACCTAAAGGGTAAGTTGTACATTAGGAAAAAGAGAAGGCAAGAATAGTGCTAATTTTATATTCAGTTTCACATTCATGAGGGTGAAGGTCAGTGAGGGTGTGTGGGTGGATGCTTACAATATCCATACGGATGCTGGGTGAGTGCTGCTTCTATTCTCGAATCTTGTTCTGAATATCACGGTCTTCGGTTCTACTCCTCGTGGACCGCGGCTTTGGTTTCTCTTCTTCGGAGATCTTGTACTTGGTTGAGTCGTCTGATCTAGTTTCGTTTCCGTCACTTTACTGCTTCTATCTATACCTCTCATTTCCACATCATTCTGACGACCATCAGCACTGAGGCTTCCGACCTTACAGCCCGCGCGTCCAACCTCCAACAAGTATCCACGCACATCAAAGCCTACTCGCAATCCAACCCCGTTCTTGTCTTCGGTGACAGCAATTCCCGGTACACTCGTACTGGCGACATCCCCAAAGTCTTCACGACCGACAACGGTATGACCGACGCCTGGATCTCTCTCGCCCTTGGCGGGAACTACCCCACGGCCGAAGTTCTCTGCAAAAACCCGTCCGACACCACAGCCTGTGAGATTGTCGACAAGGTCTGGTATCGCGGCAGTCCCGCTGTTACTCTGACAGCGACCCAGTTCCAGTATGTCGGCAACCAGTTCTTGCAGCCGAATGGAAGTGTGCTGAGCGATCACGATCCGGTGCTTGTGGATTTCACATGGACTCTCGGAGCGAAGTTGAGACTGTCGGATCCTTTTGGTGGAGCGTTCGGAACTTTCTACAACGATTTGGACACACTTTCCACCATCGCTACACCCGTTGTGTCGACAATCACGCTGAGTGGTGGTAACAGACTCGACTCGGTTTCTGTCACGCTGGCTTCTGGCCAAACTCTGACACACGGTGGAACTGGAGGAAATGCAGTGTCCCTTACATTGGCTACGGGAGAGACATTGACTAGCGCCACCATCTGCCAGGGCACCTATAACGACCAAGCTAGGCTCTTTTCAATCAGTGTGACAACTAGTAAGGCGAGGACCTTGAGCACAGGAGTCACGACAAGCGACTGTGTTACAAGGACTGCAGAGTCTGGGTGGGCAATCGTTGGGTTTGTTGGCAGGAGCGGAGATGGCATTGATAGACTAGGGTTTGTGTATGCGAAGATCTAAGCAGCAGAGTAGGATACCAATAATAAGT